>PKML01065716.1:0-13874 GCA_002933935.1 Eutrema yunnanense | reverse complement strand
GGATTTACGTGATCTTTAAATCATGTCCGAATTTGTTGTTGAACTTGTTATGCCCCGGTGGGCCTTTTGGTTGAACTTATGCTCCTGCGAGGAGGCTTAATTTAATTTTCTTTGATAATCTTTCGTTTTTCCTTAGAATGATTTATCATTTTCGCCATTTAGAGGCTGACACTTTTCAAAGGATCACATGCAGTCTTTCAGCCAAAGATCCAGGCCGTTCAGAGACCTTGCTCCTAGGTCGTTTAAAAACCTCAGGAGCTGACCAGACGATTTTAGGACGCAAGGTCGAAGCCGTTTAGAGGCAGGCATGCAACCTAAACAGTTTAGACGTAGAGGTTGTTGTCATTTAGAGACTAAAAAGGTTGTGACTTTGCAATTTAGATGCAAAGTCGAGTCATGCTAGCTGGTAGCATGTTCTAGCTCGTAAGGCTGGTCATTTATGGAGTGAGCTTTTAGCTTGTAGATGGAAGTTGAAAAACTTCAAGCTGCATTTAGCAGGCTCAATTTCTGCTCCCAGGTCGTTTAGAAACCTAGGGAGCGGACCATGCGATTTTAAGACGCAAGGTCGAAGATGGAAGTTGACGAACTTCATGCTGCTTTTAGCAGGCTCAATTTCTGATTTTTTTATTTAACAGCTGCACCCTTGTGAGGTTGCCTACATACCATGAGGAGGGATCAAACCTTTTGCCATTTGGAGGCTGACACTTTTCAATGGGTCAAAGGCAGTTTTTCAGCCAAGGACCTGGGCCGTTTAGAGACCCTACTCCCTGGTCGTTTAGAGACCTAGGGAGCTGACCATGCGATTTTAAGACGCAAGATCGAAGCCGTTTAGAGGCAGGCATGCAACCTAAACAGTTTAGACGTAAAGGTTGTTGTCATTTAGAGACTAAAAAGGTTGTGACCTTGCAATTTAGACGCAAAGTCGAGTCATGCTAGCTGGTAGCATGCTCTAGCTCGTAAGGCTGTTCATTTATGGAGTAAGCTTTTAGCTTGTAGATAGAAGCTGAAAAGATCTCAGGCTGCGTTTAACATGCTTAAGAGAAGAAGATTTTTATTTTATTTTAATAGCTGCACCCTTATGAGGTTGCCTACGCACCCTGAGGAGGGATCAAGCCTTTCGTAGTTCCATTTTTACAAGTGTCTTCTGCTTTAATGGTAGTATTTCTTCAGGTTCATGGCATTCCATGAGTTCCTTTCAGGTGTGTTATCATGCACCCTGGCGAGCTTGTATACGCCGTTCTTTACTGTGTCGGAGATCTGATATGGACCTTCTTGTGATCAGGGCGCTCTCGCCTCGTTGCATCCTCGGATGAGCGTTCTCGCTTACGATCATCCTCAGATAGGCGATCTCGCCGTTCTCCATCTCGAGCTGGGTAATAGTTCCTCCTCGGAGGAGGTTCCTCCAGCTCGACATTACCTAGTTCTCCTGCTGCGAATTTCGCAGCGAGCTGCTTTTTTACCTCGTAGCACTCCTCAGTCGAATGACCCATGATTTCATGAAAATCACACCACTTGTTAGGATCATACGACTCGATTTTGTTATGAGGTGGGCTTCCCGAGGTGGCGGTTGCCTGTTGAGCTGCACTAGCCTGCTCGAGAATAATTCAGCGTGAAGCGCGGTGTAGCGCATCGTCTAGCAACACCGGCTCCCGGACTGTGAGCTCCTCGAAGAATTTTGAGGTTTTCAACAGTCCGTTTTGAAGGGCTTTCAAGGCCGTTGGGTTATGTAGATCGGCAATTTTTTCCTTAACGGCTTTAAAACTGTCAATGTACTTCCGCAACGAGTCGCCTAGCTTTTGAGTAAGTAACCATAGATCGGCCTCCGAGGTCTCGATCTGGATAAATACCGAATATTGCTTCAAGAATGCATCTTGAAGTTGGCTGAAGTTGTCAATCGAGTTCGGTTTCAGGGAGGTGAACCATTCCAGCCCCGAATATGTTAGATTTTCGGCGAAGAAACAGCAGCTAGCTGACTCGAGGTCGCCCCCGAGTAGCCGCACCCTCGAAAAGGCGAATTTGAAACTTCTCATAAATGCCTTGGGGTCGGTTTCTCCGTTATATCGGGGAAATCGGATGTTCCCGACATCGCCGAGCTGGGGGCTCGTAATCCGCGAGGTGAATGGGGTCTGATTGACTTCATCAATCACCCTATCTATTTCGGGTGCTGAGCTTAGAGCAGCATGGACCTGCGATCTCATCCGCTGAAGTTCAACATTAGTTTCTTCGTAATATTTCTTAATCGACTTGAACCCATGTGAGGCGCCGGATCCCAGATTATTTTCGATATTGCCCGGGAACCAGAGCTGGGAATCTCCAGCGAGCTGGGCATGGTTGCTGATCCCATTTCCAGGTCGCGTTTCGACCTCGGGATTGTCTCGAGCTTCAGCTGGGGGAATCCTTCCTTCCGCGATCTGGATCGTAGAAGGAGTACATATGGGGTTCGATATTAATGAGCTGAACCGCGAGATGGTGGCTGAGCCGACCATTATGCTGGTCGAGGCATCAATACTGGAAAAGTTTAACCTCGTTATCGTTGGAGGTGTTAGTCCTCCATGCTCTGGTGCAAATGAGGTTTGCATTCCAGGTTGGAAAAAAGATCGTCTGATTGCTCCTGCCCGATTCGCTCTTTCGAGGTTGTCTTGGCGAGCAACCATTGCGCGATTCTGTTGTATGAGAATCGATATTAAATTCCGGATCTCAGCTATTTGATCCGGAGCTTGCTGGTTTAAGACTGTATTTCCCGAAGGATCAACAGTTTCGTTGGTCCCAGCCATGACATTCGCTTCCGAGCCGGTTATTGGAACGTTTGTTATCCCATCTGAGCCCCACAGAGCGGTGATATCAGGCTGGGATGGTGGAACAGGGGTGTTCATAGCTCTTGATGATGCTGTGACTGTTAATCCCGTGGTTTCTGACATCTTCTTCGTTTGTATAATCGATTTTGTAGGTTAAGAGGAGGAAATTGTTTTGCTCCTCCCCACAGACGGCGCACAATTGTGAGAGCAGAATCTCACAACCTCAATCCTTGACTACTTTGAGGTTGAAGTGTATTAAAAAGACTTAGGAAAAACTTGTAAGAACTCGAGAGGAATTTGAGAGAAAAATGTTATATGTTATTATTGCCTTTTTGCAGTCAAGAATTCGGTATCTCATTACATTGTAGCTGATGTTCAAATTTATACAACCTCAGAAAAGATAAATGCATGATACTACACTTAATTATAGAATTAAATCCATAATCTTTGTCTTTAATGTAAGGCTTGATTCTAGGAAGTGAAGTACTTGTGTTTGACCAGGTACACTTAATTGCATGATACTACACTTAACTGCGTGTTTCCAGCACGCTTGTTTTAACTTGTGCCTTTCTTACTTCAGCTTGTAAACAGTCTCATGAGACCTCGTCGTGGGCCGAGCCTTCATTGTTTAGCATGCTTATTCGGGCTGGATTTAGGGTGTTAAATTCGGGCCCAACAGTTAGGGCACTTCTCACACCGGAGTTCAAAGAGAAAGGGGAAGCCGGTTTTCAAGAGATCATGAGCATGGTTGTAACGCCCCCAAACCGTTCGAAGGCCAGGACGCGTGCCTCGACCACAAAGACGGGTCAGGATTGCTACTTGATGACGCACACAGATGGTCGGCCGAGGTTTTTAAAACGAATTCAATCACTCTGGCCATCCATACCGTGAGGCCATCCCACTCGAACATGGGTCCAGGCTTGCCAACCCTTACTATGGCCGAGTGTTGGGGCGGTCCGGACCAGACCATAATCATTTATGAACAACGCTCGAATATAAAACAACTTTATATCATATATAATTATTATCGAGTCAAATACATTACCAAAACAAATATAAGTCTTAGGAGTCTAACTCCAAAAAGCTACACTTACTTATATTTGCAACCGTAATCTACAAAAAGGCAAGCAAAAACCTACACTGGTTCCTATCGTCCAAGCTTCTCGCTAATTCCCTTTCTACGGGTTACCTGAAACAAAAGACAGAATCATGAGTAATCTAGCATTACTCAGTCAGTCCGGGATCTCTACCATTATCCCAACCCAAACCCCCAATCACACGCAAGGATATCCCATATCCATAAACAACATCAAGTAAAACGCAGCGGATAAATAACCATTCAACAACAGTCCTAGTCACCCTAGACTCAAGACTCAAAACGTAGCATGCTTCTACCGCCAAATCCTCATGGCAAATACCGCCAAATCCTCATGGCAAATACCGCCAAATCCTCATGGCAAATACCGCCAAATCCTCATGGCAAATGGTGATTCCTGCTTTCCCAAGGCAATGTCTCCCTTGCCACTAGACACAAAGTCTAAAATGGCTACATCCCTGTTAGCCCCTCCTCGGACCCTTTACTACACCGTCGTGCAGGCTCGACTGGGTACTAGCCAGACCGAACAATTGGGACAATCAAAACATCACCCTCATTCTCACGTTAGTTAAATATGCAATAACCTCCCGTTAAATGCATACCCTTAACTAACCAACACAACAATATAACGAGTAAAACAAATGTCCTACCTCGACAACAATACTCGAAATATTTAACCAAGCAAAACTATGCAAGCATAAATTGAACCAACAATACTATGCAAGCATAAACCAACTAAACTTCCAACAGAATTTAAATAACCCTTAATTTAAATCCTAATCATGTGCTGCCTCACATGACCGGAACTTACGGATTTTCGGATGAACGGTTTAAAGCTTCCCGAAAGCTCTTCCGGCAATCCTAAGCTCCAACGGTTCAGCCCTTTCTCTTACTAGCACTTTCTCTCTCTAAAGTCTAGTGATTTTCGAAGTGGGAATGGATGGATCTAAGGTTGGAAACTAAGGTTTATATAGGAGTTTGGTTAAGCACGAGGTGGAACGGCCTTCTCTAAGACGGTGACATGTGTTTTCCCTAGGACACTAATCACTCTTTAGCATCCGACACATGGACCAGATCCACCAGAACTCGACACCTCGAGCTAGCCATGCATTGATCTTATCCATTTCCATCCTTATCCTCATTTCATGCTTATCCACATCTTGATCTTATCAAAAACTCATTCTTATCCAAAACTTCATCCTTATCCAGAACTTCATCCTTATCCACAATTTCATCCTTATCCACAACTTCATCCTTATCCACAATTTCATCCTTATCCATAACTCATGCTTATCCGAAACTAGTTCTTCGATTTGCGGTTTAGCCCTCTTCGGCCAAATTAAATCCGCACGACCGTCGAACAATTTCCCTCGGCTAAAATATTTTTCCCTCGACCAAAAATATTTTCCTCTCGACCAAAAATATTTAATTCCTCCTAAATAAATATTAGGTCGAGAGCGGGGTCATTACATTCTCCCCTCCTTATTAGAATTCGTCCCGAATTCTACTTGGTTCGGATGGACCAGCCTGGTCAGCATCCCCTTCTTCCTCTGTGAAAAACTCAGGATAGTTCTTCCGGAACACAGCTTCGTCTTCCCACGTGACCACTTGACGATTCCGTTTCCCCCAATACACTTGAATTTGACGAATTACCTTATTCCTCGATGTTCGATCTCGCCTTTCACCTATACGTAACGGTCCTTCCAGGTAAGTAAGGTTTGATCGCAATCCCTCAACTTCTTGCGTTTCCACTTCCTCAGGATCTCGTATATGCTTCCGCAGCATGGATACATGGAACACAGGGTGAAGACGCATAGTCTTAGGTAATGCTACTCGATAGGCCACCTCTCCAACCCTTGCAATTATTTCGAATGGTCCAACGTATCTTGTAGCAAGCTTCCCCGTTTTCCCAAAACGATCTTTTCCCTTTACTGCTGTGGCTTTGAGATATACCATATCTCCCACCGCAAATACTACTTCTCGTCTTTTCTGATCTGCATACTTCTTCTGGCGATCCTGCGCCTTCTTCATGTTTTCTTTTACCACTTTGATCCTTTCCACTGTCTCATCAATGACCTCTTGTCCCAATGTTTGTTCTCCCCACACTTCCGTCCAACACAATGGTGTTCGGCACGGCCTTCCATATCCTTTTCAGTATCAGCTTCCCTCTTCCGGCGACTCAACGCATCTGCTACGACATTTGCCCTTCCAGGGTGGTATTGAATTTTCATATCGTAATCAGCAATAAACTCCATCCATCGCCTTTGTCTCAAATTCAAATATGGCTGAGTGAACAAGTATTTAAGACTTTGGTGGTCAGTAAATATCTGAATCGACTCACAATACAAATAGGATCTCCATATCCTAAGTGCAAATACTACGGCAGCCATCTCAAGGTCGTGAGTGGGGTAGTTCTCTTCGTGTTTCCTGAGTTGTCTTGATGCATAGGCGATAACCTTCTCGTCTTGCATTAACACACAACCTAACCCAACTCGGGAAGCATCAGTATATACCGTGTATGGCCGTCCCGGCTCTGGTAACGCCAACACAGGTGCAGTTGTTAATGCCTCCTTTAACCTACCGAATGCCTCCTCCATGTCCTCTTTCCAAATGAATGGAACTCCTTTTCCGGTTAATCGTGTCAAGGGCTTTGCAATGGAGGAAAACCCTTGAACAAACTTTCGGTAATATCCCGCCAAACCGAGAAAACTTCGTACCTCTGTCACTGATGTAGGCCGTGGCCATTCCCGAATTGCCATGACCTTTTCTGGGTCTGCGGAAACTCCTTGTGCTGACACACGATGTCCAAGAAATCCTATCTCTTCCTTCCAGAATCGGCATTTACTAAACTTAGCAAATAACCTTTGGTTCCTCAAACGCTCTAAGACCTTTCGAAGATGCTCTTCATGATCTTCTTTACTTCGCGAATATATGAGAATATCATCTATAAAAATTATTACAAACCTATCGAGATAATCCTGGAATACCTCGTTCATGAGTCGCATGAATGCCGCCGGGGCGTTGGTGAGTCCAAATGGCATCACAACGAACTCATACTGCCCATATCTTGTCCGAAACGCCGTCTTCATGACGTCTGTCTCCAAAATCGGGATCTGATGATATCCAGAGGCTAAGTCGATCTTGGAAAACCATCTTGCCCCTCGCAGTTGATCCAACAATTCATCAATCCTTGGTAACGGATACCTATCCTTGATTGTGAGATTGTTGATCCCTCGGTAATCAATACATAATCTCATGCTTCCGTCCTTCTTCTTCACAAACAATACCGGGGCTCCCCAAGGTGAAGAACTTGGTCGAATAAATCCCTTGTCCAACAAATCCTCCAACTGTTGCTTTAACTCTGAAAGTTCAGCTGGGGCCATTCTATAAGGTGCTTTTGCTATCGGTGCCGCTCCTGGCTCAAGGTTGATGGTGAAGGGATTGTTCCTAGGCGGAGGCAATCCTTCCAATGACTCAAAGACATCCACAAAATCTCGCACAACCGGAATGTCTTCAACCTTCTGCTCTTCTTCCGTATCATTCCCAACAATGGTTAGGGTAACCAAGTACCCTTCTCCCTCCTTTAACTCTTTCTCTATCCTCATAGCCGATACAAACGATACAACCGAACTTGGGTTGATCCCATGATAAGCCAACAACGGTTTCCCTTCAAAGGTAACTCTACCTCTTCCACAATCCAAGTGAACTTGGTAACTTGACAGCCAATCCATCCCTAGGATGACTTCATACCGCTCTAAAAGAACTACTAGGAAGTTAGCCACAAAGATCTCCTCTAAAATCTCTATGGGTACTCCTAATACTAAGCTCTCGGCTTTTAGGGTTTGGTTTCCTGGGGTTCGCACAGAAACATTCACCCTCTCAACCACAAACGGTCCCTCAAACCTAGAGGCAACCTCGGGAGTTACAAAACTATTGGTCGCCCCCGAGTCAAACAATACGTGTGTGGGGCTCCCACCAACACGCAAGGTTCCTTCTCATTCAATCCATGCATGCATAATACTATCTAGTAAATACGCAAGCAATAACACACAAAAACACTGAAAACAAGAAGTTAAAACCCAAGCGTACCTGTTATGGGACCCTTCGAAGGTCCTGCTTGCTCGGTTTTACTTAAATCTAAAGCATTAACTCTGGCCCCCGTGGCCTGCTTCTTAGATGCGGACTCATTAGCTGGACGGCTCGGCGGTGGGTGATTGACTGCCTTGCCTGGTCTTTCCTGGTTTTTGGGATCTTTAGTCGGACATTCACTCGCATAATGCCCCTTCTCAAGGCATGAATAGCACGTAACACTCGGATGAGCCTGTGGTCGTTTTGATGACAACCCACTTAGACAATTCCGCGCAAAGTGTCCAGGTTGGTTACACGTGAAACACACAGACTCCGACTCCCTTTTTCCTCCCTTCTGATCATCCTCTCGATTCCCTTGACCTCTTGACCGGTTCCTGGGCTGTCCTTGCCCACCAAATTGTTTCTGCTTCGGTACTTGACTTACCTCAGCACTATCTGCTTCCATCTTTTCATCCCTCAGACCTTCTTCCACATTCACAGCTCTTTCCACCATCTCATAATAATTTCGAAACTCAACTACTTGTAGTCGACTACGAATTTGCGCTCGCAGTCCTCGAAGAAACTTCCGGATCACATTAAGTTCATCTCCTTGTCCATAGTTAGTGTACTTCCTTAGCCGAGCAAACTCAACTTCATAGGCTCGAACGCTTTTCCCTCCTTGCTTCAAGGCTAGAAATTGGTTCTCTAGGCGATCTCTTTCCTCTGGTGGAATATATTTCCTCTCAAACTCTCGACGAAAATCTAACCACGTAGGTACTTCAAAGAACTTTCTCTCCATATTTGCCCACCAACTCAGAGCGTCCTTCTCTAGGTAGTGAACAGCGATTTCTTTCTTGTAACTTTCCGGGCATCGAGTTGCGGCAAAGTTCCTTTCCATGTTCTGTAGCCAAGCATCTGCTTCATAAGGGTTCGCATCTCCATAAAACTTTCCCGTACCCATATTCTTCATCATCTTCAGGAAATCTGGAGGTGGTGTTGATCCCAACTGTGCGTTAGCTACAACCTGCTGCTGTTGCTTCATGTGCTACATCATATCAAAAAGTAATTTCATCGTCGGGCCAGCCTCTTGCGTTGTCGGTCCTGGCCGCTGTTCTGGTACAACTCTTGGTGAGTTTCGCCTTGGATAATGTCGAGGGTTCTGATCCTCCTGTGATCCCTCCTCACTTCCGAACGAATTCCTCGACTCTTGTGGTGCATTAACTGGATTTCCATGCACCATCGAAACAGACATCTGTCTTGCTGGTGAGCCTTCACCATGCTCTCGTGACTGACACTCTTCCTGCCTTACTTCATTACCTCGCCTTCCGGTCAAGGATCCCATCGAGAGAGACAAATCTAATCCCGCATCCCCCGGCTCTACTGCTATTGCAGCAGCCGTTTCACTTGGACCAGCATCATCCCAATACCCAAAATTCTCATTTCCGAAACCAGGCAGCAATCCCCACGACCGTCCTCCACTTCCTCCTTGTCCTGACATACTGCATCGAAAACAGGGTAAATCCTAAACCCATCTACCTAAATAGCATTGGACGACCAGTTTAACCTATTTGCCTTTTTGCGACCATTTTGACTCGATAAAACGTTTGAAAAAGCGTATGTTCTATAAGCGTGACCATGAACCACGCTCTGATACCAAACTTGTAACGCCCCCAAACCGTTCTATGGCCAGGACGCGTGCCTCGACCACAAAGACGGGTCAGGATTGCTACTTGATGACGCACACAGATGGTCGGCCGAGGTTTTTGAAACGAATTCAATCACCCTGGCCATCCATACCGTGAGGCCATCCCACTCGAACATGGGTCCAGGCTTGCCAACCCTTACCATGGCCGAGTGTTGGGGCGGTCCGGACCAGACCATAATCATTTATGAACAACGCTCGAATATAAAACAACTTTATATCATATATAATTATTATCGAGTCAAATACATTACCAAAACAAATATAAGTCTTAGGAGTCTAACTCCAAAAAGCTACACTTACTTATATTTGCAACCGTATTTTACAAAAAGGCAAGCAAAAACCTACACTGGTTCCTATCGTCCAAGCTTCTCGCTAATTCCCTTTCTACGGGTTACCTGAAACAAAAGACATAATCATGAGTAATCTAGCATTACTCAGTCAGTCCGGGATCTCTACCATTATCCCAACCCAAACCCCCAATCACACGCAAGGATATCCCATATCCATAAACAACATCAAGTAAAACGCAGCGGATAAATAACCATTCAACAACAGTCCTAGTCACCCTAGACTCAAGACTCAAAACGTAGCATGCTTCTACCGCCAAATCCTCATGGCAAATACCGCCAAATCCTCATGGCAAATACCGCCAAATCCTCATGGCAAATGGTGATTCCTGATTTCCCAAGGCAATGTCTCCCTTGCCACTAGACACAAAGTCTAAAATGGCTACATCCCTGTTAGCCCCTCCTCGGACCCTTTACTACACCGTCGTGCAGGCTCGACTGGGTACTAGCCAGACCGAACAATTGGGACAATCAAAACATCACCCTCATTCTCACGTTAGTTAGATATGCAATAACCTCCCGTTAAATGCATACCCTTAACTAACCAACACAACAATATAACGAGTAAAACAAATGTCCTACCTCGACAACAATACTCGAAATATTTAACCAAGCAAAACTATGCAAGCATAAATTGAACCAACAATACTATGCAAGCATAAACCAAATAAACTTCCAACAGAATTTAAATAACCCTTAATTTAAATCCTAATCATGTGCTGCCTCACATGACCGGAACTTACGGATTTTCGGATGAACGGTTTAAAGCTTCCCGAAAGCTCTTCATGCAATCCTAAGCTCCAACGGTTCAGCCCTTTCTCTTACTAGCACTTTCTCTCTCTAAAGTCTAGTGATTTTCGAAGTGGGAATGGATGGATCTAAGGTTGGAAACTAAGGTTTATATAGGAGTTTGGTTAAGCACGAGGTGGAACGGCCTTCTCTAAGACGGTGACATGTGTTTTCCCTAGGACACTAATCACTCTTTAGCATCCGACACATGGACCAGATCCACCAGAACTCGACACCTCGAGCTAGCCATGCATTGATCTTATCCATTTCCATCCTTATCCTCATTTCATGCTTATCCACATCTTGATCTTATCCAAAACTCATTCTTATCCAAAACTTCATCCTTATCCACAATTTCATCCTTATCCACAATTTTATCCTTATCCATAACTCATGCTTATCCGAAACTAGTTCTTCGATTTGCGGTTTAGCCCTCTTCGGCCAAATTAAATCCGCACGACCGTCGAACAATTTCCCTCGGCTAAAATATTTTTCCCTCGACCAAAAATATTTTCCTCTCGACCAAAAATATTTAATTCCTCCTAAATAAATATTAGGTCGAGAGCAGGGTCATTACAATGGTCCTCAAGCTTGAACTCAAAGATCCGCATTGGGGTGCTCACACTCCCTTCTCACCCGCCTAAAAAGGGTAACCAAAGTCAAACTTAGTGACAACAAAGTGCTCTTGGGAGACACCCCAAGCTTATCATTGTACACTTTCTTTTTTATGTTTCTCTATGTTTTCTTGTCCTTTTTGATGGGTTTGCTTAGTGTGAGTAGGTTCTTGATGGTCGAATGGTCATGGACTTAAGGACAAAGGTATGTAGAATTGATGGGATCACTCTCATTCCCTCCATTCATTAATACTCCAAACTTTGTATATAGCATTTAGAATCATATCTTTTTCCTTCTTTCATGCACTGTTTAACTCTTCCTTAAGCTTATATTACACACGGGACTGTGTAATTTAAGTTTGGGGGGAGGGTTTGTGTGTTATCTAACATCGTTTTTGGTGTTCTTATTTTGCCTTTTGCCCCTTGAGTCTTATGCATATCATGCATTTTCAATAAATTTGAAAATTGTGAATTCATATAGGATTGAGTCTAGATGCATAGCATATAAGGTAGCTTTGAATGAGCATTAGGAGGAATGATATATTTGTCCTTGTAAAGTGCCTTATTAAGAGTTTAGTCCAATGCCATTGTTGCTAGTTACTTGATGCTTTGATCTCGTGTAGAAATTAAGAACGAACCANCATTGTTGCTAGTTACTTGATGCTTTGATCTCGTGTAGAAATTAAGAACGAACCATGCCTTGATCTCATGTCTTATTGTTCTTGCCTTGATTGAAGCAAACCTTGACTTGAATTCAACCCCATCTAAGTGATAACCTTAATTTTGACTTGTAAATATTGTGTTCATGCATTTTTGAATGAATTCGTGGATCACTTCATACATACTTGGATAATGTTTTCCCTTTCACCACTCTTGTTTATCCAAGTAGCCATATCCCATCATTGGAATTGTTTCCCCTACCCTAACCTCAACCTTCTTTCTAGCCATTGATATTCGTGTGTGATTGGTGATGCCTTCTTTCGAGCGCTTGGCAAAAAGTGTTAGGTTTAGGGCGACAAGGAGGAATTCCCATGTAGATTTAGCTCCATCATCACAGAGTTAATCTAGGAATAGGCTAGATAGGTTGGCGGTTCTTGGTTTAAGTTTGGGGGAACGGTTTGGAAATTTAGTGAATGGATGTGTTTGGAATAAATTTTGGAATGGGAAAGATGAATAAGGAGAAGGGAAAAGGTGATCAAATTTATAGATTGGTTGGTGCAAAATTATAAGACTAGCTCTAAGAATAAGATAGCCTCAAGAGATCCAAAGAAAAGAAGAAAGTCGAAAAGGCCAAATCATCAAAGAAGAAAAAGAGGTGTGAACAAAAATGAAGAAAAATGAGAGCTAAGTCACAACAAAGAAGCACCAAACCATGAGAACAAGGAAGAAGGAGTTGATCCCCGAATGAGAAGAAGGTGAAGTGAAAGGACAAGAAGCATGTGTGGGTTTAAGAAGGCAAATGCCTTAAGATGAAAAGGGTAGCTAAGGATGTGGGCATGACGGGTTAGAAGCTTTAGGTTAGAGATACTCTAGGCATTTGGGTATATTAGAATTCTTCATTATATGCAGAGGTTGCCTTTTATCTTTAGCATTTTGCTAAAGTTTGCTCTTTCCATGAGAGATCCTTATACTTGATTACCCATGCATGATAATGAGATCATCTTCATCTCATAACCTAACCCTTAGCCAAAGGAATTCATTTGGTCTTGCATAAACATGATTAACGCTTATTACACTTAATCAATGTCAAGGGGTTGGAGGATTTGAAAGTTTGCCTCGGCCAAGGCAATCCTCACTCCCGAGCTCAAAGCAAAAGGAAAAGCCGGTCTTGAAGAGGTCATGAGCAAGGTCCTCAAACTTGAACTCATGGATCCACCTTGGAGTTTTCACACTCCCCTCTCACCCACCTAAAAAGGTAACCAAAGTCAAACTTAGTGACTTTAAACAAGGTGCTCTTGGGAGACACCCCAAGCTTATCATTGTACATATTTTCTTTTTATGTCTTTCTATGTTTTCTTGTCCTTTTTGATGGGTTTGCTAGTATGGATAGGTTCTTGATGGTCTAATGGTAATGGACTCAATTGCAAAGGTGTGTAGGATTGAGGTGCTCACACTCGTTCCCTCCATTCGTTTCCAAGGTAATATTCCAATATTTGTAAATAGCATTTAGAATCGTATTTTCTCCTTTCTTTCATGCATTGTTTAGCTCTCTCTTAAGCTTCTCTTACACAAGGGACTGTGTAATTTAAGTTTGGGGGAAGGGTTTGTGTGTCATCTAACCTTGGTTTTGGTGATCTTATTTTGTCTTTTGCATCTTGACTCTCATGCATATCATGCATTTTCAAGAAATTTGAAATTTTTAGAACATTTAGGATTGCATATTCACTTGTAGGTGGTGTCTACTGTGCATTTTAGCTTGCATTTGCATAAGCATGGAGTAATGACAACCTTGAAAGTAGC
>PKML01065689.1:136037-151736 GCA_002933935.1 Eutrema yunnanense | reverse complement strand
ATGAATGTATAACTATGACAACTTTAGTTTGCTTTGGTAACAGATTATAACTTCATTTTGATGAAAGATTGAACTCATCTTCTATTGTTACGTTTTGTATTGCTTGATATGGCTTCATCATGTGTATTTTGATGAAAGATTTAACTCATCTTCTATTTCCGATTTTTACTAGAGGTGTATTTTGCAGTAATTTTAGCAAAACTTTTTTCGGAAACATATAACTCAATTCCACCTCGTAAACTCTCCTATCAACCTTGTAATTCTCAAACACCATTCGAATGAAATCTTCATATCGGGTACTATCATTTGCTGGTATGATTTTACACTCTCTTTTGTGATCAACATCGAATAACCACCAATGTTTTAAAAAAAACTATTTACCACAAACAAGAATTATTTGCTCCATAGAAAACATATAAGGTGAAAATCGAGAAAATAAGCCGATCACTCCAATCTAAAATCAGAAAAATAAGTTTGGGTGTGATCAATTTACGTGAGAGGCGGCTTAAGAAAGGAGGTTACGTGAGTATGTTTCGTAGGGTTTAGTTAGTATTTAATAAAACAAAAACTGCCACAACTTAAACACATCTATGATATTAAATCTGCCATATGACTTCCCAATACAAATATGTCACAACAATATCGCGTTAAGTCTCCCACAACATACATAAGCAAGTCTTCCACACTAAAAGTCTATTGTTAAAGAGATTAACAAAAAAAACTCTAGTCTCATACAGAGAAAAAAACTGTCATCCAACAAATAATATTTTATAAAATAATTACCCGCCCAATTTTTTTTACGTTTTGAATTCAATGTCATTTGAACATCAAACTCTAAAAAAACTCTCTCTCTCTCACACATAAAGAGAAACCACGCTATAAAAAAAGCAGAACCTAAAAAAGAATTGGACAAAAGAAGAGAGGTAACTAATAAAAGAAGTTGTTATTTATCAATATCGTTTTTTTAAAGCTAAAAGTACTTATACTTTAACGTAAATGTATATAATGACATGTAATTCATTTTCTCGATGATTTTGATTAGTCTTGTTTTATTTAAGAAAAAAACGATATTGATAAATAACAACAAAAACATCCCTATCTNCTCTCTCTCTCTCTCTCTCTCTCTCTCTCTCTCTCTCTCTCTCTCTCTCTCTCTCTCTTCCCGAAAAGTTGTCAAATCGTTTTAATTTCCTATCACTCTCAGCAACTACATTTTTCAAGAAAATAAAAAGCTAATAATATAAAATAGAGTTCGGAACTATATCATATTTACTGTGTCACTTTAACACAGTAATATTTACCAGCTGAAGTAAAAATGTTTGAAAAAAAAACAAAGATAAAGGTTAAAAATAAAATAAACGAAGAAAATAAATATTTTAGGGGAAATAATGGTTGCTGAAGAACATTAAATGAACAATAATAATTCAGACATCCATGTTGAAAATTGTAGTCACTAATGGTTGCTTAAGAACATTAAATGAACAATAAACGAAGACTTAGTGAAAATGAATCGTTGCCGATTCCGGCAACGATTAGGTGCTCCTCTATTTATTCTACGGTGGTGTGGTGAGGGAGAGACATTCATATTATTCTCTCTCTCAAGTCACGAGGAGGATTTCGGTTATTGCTTTTGCCGCCTTACGACAACGCCGGATTATGCTGATGGCCCCCTCCACTTCACGCTCATGTCCTCTTCCTACTCCGCCGCCGTCTCCACAGCTGCAGCCGGCGTTACATGTGGCTCCATCATGCGGCTACTCTACTATTGGGCAAGCCGAGATGGAGAGGTTGCTGGAAACGATCGAAATTGTGATCTTTATATTCTCCAAACACTATAATACATGGATGATGCCGAGTACTGGTACTGGTGTGCCGAGCATGCCCCGGAAAACTTCGTGAAGCCACCGGAGATGTCGTGCGAACAAAGGGAACGTTGGGCTCAGTTGGGGGAAGCCGAAGCTGCAGCTTTGGAAGGTAAGGTCTTTACCTTGGAAGAAAAAGTCAGCTTTTGGGAATCCGAGTCGTTGTTCTTCCTTTCTTCAACTCCAACATATACATCTTTTATACCCGAGCTGCGTTTCTTCTTTCCCTCTCTAATTTACACGGTCGACATATTAGGGGTCTTCGGTTAAAGGTCGCCAAGTCCACATGGTCGTTATTCGCTAGAATCTCATGAAGTATTATGTCGTCTCTACAATCGGGCTTACGTGCGTAAGCAAAACGCCTGCAATGATATTTGGTTTCCCTCTTGCTTGGTACTTTTTCCTCTAAGAGCATCTCACTCTCTCTTCTCTTGTGGAGATTTGTCCACACAAAAACTCAAGCTTTGTGATGAAAGAGATTTGTTTACATAAAGGCTCAATCTTTGTGATGAAAGAGATTCGTGATGCCAACATTAAAAAATAAACTAAAAATTATGGCACAAAATTTGCACAAAAATTATCGAAGCTATGGATTATTGAATCAAATGAAGAAAATCCATCATCAACAATCCTAATTGACGTAATGTATAAACATATTCGAAGACCACGCTCACATGGTCACATTGGCAATGCTTTTCTAATAAGAGGAACAAATATATAGCTTGAAATATGATGTGTGATTTCTAATTGAAAACCGGTCGGTTCAACTATTTCATCTAAATTAGAGAATGTGTAATTTATATCATTCACAGGTTTATACAAACAAAACCGTTTGTATATGCTGAGTCATCCTCTAGGTCGGGTTCCGGTGAAGCTCCTCCTCCTCCCCTTACTCCTACTCCTCCTCCACCGTCGCCATTGCTGCCGCTGTCTTCGACCAGTGTGGGGAATCACTTTGTTAACCTCTCTACTGAGAATGAACGTTCTACCGAGGATGAACGTGAGGATGAACTTGAGGAAGAACGTATGTCCATGGTGCACGCTACCATAGAGGAGATGGAGCGCAATGACTACTAGTACTGGCTCTATATGGGTAATAAGGAGGAAGATTTCCAAAGGCCAGGGGTGACGACTTTAGAGGAGATCGAGAGCTGGGCTACCCAAATGGAGGAAGAAGAAGCAGCACGAGTTAATTAAGTTTCGTTTTGGGTAGCCCAGCTCTCGATCTTCAGCATGGAGAAACTTAATTAATCAGTCGTATGGTTCTCCATGTAATGTCAAAAATGTTTCGTAATGTTAATTAAGTTTCGTTTTGCCTATTTACTTCACTTCCAGTCTTCTGCGCTTGAAAAAAAAAAAAAAAAAAAGACTACAAGAAGTAATCTCCACTAATAATAATCCCAACCCATTACACGTAGGCTTATCTTATGGATCAGTGAATCAAATGAACCAAATCCATCATCAACCCAAATTTCAACTGCAAAAAACTTAACTTTAGTAACAAATTCCAACGAAAACAAGTTGGAAGCTTGTTTGCTCATCAGTCTCAACCTTTTGACAGTAATTACCGATTCCCTGGTACATCTAAGTCAAGATTTTTACGACCAGGGAATGCAAAAACTCTGTTTTCAGTGTATATTGTTCCAATTGTTTGCAATTCCAATTGTTTGCAAACTCTATGAGGATTGCAGAAGAAAAGTTTGTGATTTCCTCCGATTCTCAATTACTCTGAATCTCTTTTCAGGATCCCTAATTCTAAGAGACTTGTTGATTCAGAAATTTGACCCCCTAATTCTGCATCTTTGTATTTTGACTTAATTAAGACAAATATATTATTTATTTAATCAATTACATGAAATTGTAATTTTGTACAGAGAGTCTGCCTACTCCTAAGCCCTAAGCCCAGAAAACAGAGCAAAACACACTTGAGATCATCGGAGATTTAAATAATAACGCTTTAAATACATGTTCTGGACTGAATTCAAGTCTAAGACACAGTAAACGCAAGAGATCATCTGTCAACTTTGAGAATGTTGTTTGTGATGTGTCCTCTTGTAACCGAATCTCTTTGATGATCCGTTGTCCATTGACCGTCCACGATGAATTTTATCTCGTATGTACCCGGATATAACCACAGTAATGTTGACCAGCATTTCTGTTTCCTGTAAAACACCACCATAGAAGCCATACAACATGTGTACGCACGCAACATTACCCAAATGTTAAAGGAATCTACATGTTGCTTCTACTTCAGAGACAGTGATGATTACTTGTTAAAAGTTAGAAAGAGTCGAGAACCAATACTGACCCGGTTGACTTGGATGCTTGACGTTCCAGTCCCACTCGGTGTTCCCAGCCATTGAAGCTGCCAGTCACCTCCACAACATCACCGTCTCCGCAATATTCAATCTCAACCTGAAGAAAAGATTCACTTTTAGTAATCTTGGCTATACAAAAATTAGAGTATATATAACCAGAAAAAGCAATCGTAGCCTACTAGTTCAAAGTAGTGATATTATACATCAACTCGTTTTAGAGACTTAAGTGATAAGGTGTAATCTTTGGTCTCCCCCAGTGTTCGTTACAACGCACTTGGCTTTCAGGGGTGAAAGTTGTGTGATTAGGGCTTTCGTGCGGGATTTTGTATTGACAGTCTAAATTGACAATAATACGATAACTATGAAGCAGGTATATAACAAAATAAGCTACCTCTTGCAATCCTGAGAGACTTTCCTCAGCTTCTTGCAATTCAACATCCTTCTCTGAGACAAGCATTTGGGCCTTTTGGATATCTGTTTCAGCCCGTCTTTGAAGAACCGAAAGAGACAGCTGAACCCAGGAAATTGTAAATTAGGAACTCAAACAAGTACACCAAGGAGGGTAGAGAAACAGATATTCAAAACACAAGGAAGGTATCATCCAAGAATAAACATGTTTATTGCCTTTATAAAAAATGAGAAGAAAAATATTCAAAACACAGCTACATCTCAAACATCTGAAGAATTCTAAAGGTCCATAAATGCAGATGGATAAGTCATCAAGCAATCACCTATTACATATGTATGGAATCTACCAATTTATGTGCCTTTTGGCTAGTGGCCACTTATGTACAAACTTATACGTTCGTGGAGAGTAGTAGCTTACTTTTTCCTTTTCAATCTGCTCCTTCAACCTTGACAGCTCCAGCTCTTTTTGACGCTAACCATGCAATAAATTACCAACAAAGTTAGTTAGCAAAAATCACTTTATATGTTCCACATATTGAGAGAAAGCAATCAATGTACCAGCATGAACCTCAGCCGAGTAATTTCAACCTGATTTTCCCGTTTCATGGTCTGTATCATTTCAGAACAAGGTTCTATGAGCATGGATACGAAAAAAAGGTCAATTCAATAACTTAAGACCAATTGAGAGAGTTCAATGAGTTCAGTGATCTGTCAACACCTCATCAAGTGAATCCTTGTCCAGTTCAGCATTACTACCTCTCTGATCACTATTCCTGTGAATGAAATATCCAGGATCACTTATAAAATGCAAATAATGATCAAGAGCAACAAAATAGACCGCCATGTTTTAGACTCACCTGTTAGAGCTATCAACTTCTGTAGCATAGGTAACCTCCTCCAATGCTATGGCACTTCCATTTGGCGCCGCACTCACACTTCTCTGACCACCATGACTATCTCCTATGTACTCACGTCCTTTGGTTGTTTCTGCACTTTCTTTAGTTTCTTCAGGACAGCTTTCATTAGGTGTGCCATTTTCATCATCTGAAACTGGTTCCAACTATCAATTAACATTTTTTACCACGAGGATAAAGATTCACTGCAGAAACATGCATGAATAATGAAGATATTGATAACATACATAATGCAAATATGCAATTAAGACAATTCTTGTAACGTATAGGCTTCAGGAGATCGAATATACCATCAACTGTATCCAAGCATCCATTCTGGATAAATCTGGTTGTTTTTTCTTCTATGCTTGAAGTGGAAGAAGAAAACATCCAATCCTTATTCTCAGACTCAGCTACATTATCATCAGCACTACCAGAACGAATTCCAGCCTTATCCTCAATCTGCTGGTTCTGAGAATTCTCTGCATTTGCCATGGTGTTCTCCGGGGTCAAAGCAGACAAGGATTCAGTCGCAATGTCAACATGGTTGGTGTAATTGAGAACTGGACTGGTGATTTGATCATAGGTAAGAGATAAAGCTTCTTCCACAGCATTGACATTCTCATCCTCTGTCACCAAAACATTGTCAGCTACTCTGTCTGAACAGCTTGAAGTATCATCAAAAACTAGAGAATGGTTTGCAGATAGTGAAGCTTCGGGAGATGATTTTTCAATGTCAGCTCTACTATTGAGCACCACGCTCTCAATCTTCAAGGTGTTTTCTCCTGAATGGTTACTGTCACCCAAGTTAGAAAGGGAGTTTTCCATGCTCGAAACTCCAGCCAACGAAGATTCATCTTTACTCACATTTCCTCCAGCCTCAGGCATACTTGCAGTTAAGTATACTTGAGTGCTTGAAGGTCGTCCGGTAGACGAAATTCCATCCAGTGCTTCTTCGTCCTGACCTTCTACACCAGATAAATATATCAGAAAAGAGGAGACTATCTTACAAAATCAAATTTTTGTGTTGTTAAAGATTTATGCGTTTGACCTGTTAACGAATCTCCCAAACAAATACCAGTGGCACTTGTTTCCATGATGGTGTTATTCTTAGAAATTAACTCATTACAGTCAGAGTTTGCAAGAAGTTCCCTGATGAACTTATATCCTCTTCGTCTGACAACGTTGGCAAGATCAACTCTACAAAAACTAGATTATGTCAGAGAAGACTTTGCACGACACAGAAATTCAACTAATAACAATTGAACAAAATCTGGAACCTTCCATGAGCCGAGAGTTCCTTCATGGACGGCACGTGACCTGGAGGAAGCCCAGCGAAAGCAACGAGCTCCATAATCTCACTCCGAAGCTCCTCGTTGCTCTTCACTCTCTTACGAACTCTGCAAAAATCAATCGAATTCAATAATTATAAACCAACAAAACCCAAAACTGCGAATCTCGAACCTGGTTTGATTGATGGAACAAGCGAAACAGACGAAACCATTCTTCTTCAAGAGCGAAACAAAAAGTTGCGGTTGCTGATGACGATGATAGTAGAACACTGAATTCCGATTGTGAAAGGAAGGGAAGGAGAAAGAGAAAGGTACGTGAGAAATCGTCGCCATCAGCATTTTTAAGGAACAGAGAGATTCCAAGTAACTTTTATTTCTTCTATATGATTTGTTTGAACCGGTTTATTAAAAGAAATTAAGAAAATTTATTAATGATTGAATTAACACATGTCGAAATCATGATTAAAACACTTCCAAATCCAGGTGGATTTTAAAATCAAATAATAAATCATTAAACTAATAACACCAAATTAAAACTAGTAGTATTTAAATCACTGATTCTTAAAATCAATCCTAAGGTAATTTTTCCAATGGCAATGATTCTTAAAATCTCTAACCCGAGAAGGAATCCTAGATCGGTATTTCCAAACCGGTAAACCATCAGTACAAATTTATCGCTAAACCGGCTCTTCGTCAGGTTGTTTTTTTAAGACTACTTTACATACAGAAATTGTACAATGACTTCCGTTGTGTTTCACTTCTCCGGCTTCACACGTGATTTTATGATCCCCGGGAGAGGCGGTGATGTCACCATAGCAGTATCGGCGCCGGAAGCAACATCGTTGTTAGTCTCAGGCGTAGGAATGATTTGCAGCTGATGTTGTTGTGGTGGTTGAGGATGAGACTGGTACATATCCGCTGCCTGAGGGGCCGCTGGATCGGTGCTAGGGCCTTCGTTATTGTTTTCCGGCACGAAATTATGAGAAGTTTCCTGCCTGTTATTGTGACCGTTATTTAATGGTGGCTGATCGCAAAATTTCATCGTCTTGAGGACAAAATTGTCGTCGTGGAGTTCGAATGGAGTGCTACAAATAGCGAAAAGAAATGTGTCCGTACATCGATCATTGTGGAGGACATTTGGCAGAAAAGAGAAGATCAAATTTGGTGTTTTAGTTTTTTTACCTGTTGAAATCGAAATGCACAAGCTGCATATCTTCTGATATTTCCACTTCTACTGTCGCATGAGGACGAGTCTGGTGCAGAAGAACAACAATCAGACAATGGCCGAACAAGAACGATGATATTGGTTTGCTTATGGATCGTAAATAAGCTTTGCTGAAGTTTACCTGGACGAGGATAAATGGAAGAGCAACACCACCACTAGGAGCATTTCCAGAGCTATATAAGTGCTCGTTTCTCTGAATCAGATTCTGAAGGCCTGCATACTTTTCAGACACAGAGAAGAAAGAGGAACCATGTAAGAATCCTGTATGACAAGAGGAAACGGAAGATCAAAGAGATAAGTGGAGAGTATCAGTTGGTGTCCATTACTTGCTCTTCCAGTTCTTGGGAATATGCAGTTTTCTTTTCAATCCTGTTCCTAAGTGAGAGTCGTTCAGCCTGCAAAAATCAAACTCAAATTCAGGAACAATTTATAAACGAGCTTTGGAACATGGGCAAGCAAACACAGAAAGTTGGTTGAAAACCTTTAATTCTTCAATGTCGCTTAAGCTTGTCCGAGGAAGACCTCTCCATTGAATCTCTTTTTTATCCTTGGATATTATATCCATAGCCATGAGGACGTTCAAAGCATCATATACTCTTCGTCTTATGTTCTTCTCATCATACTGTTGCTGTTTAAAAGAAATTCAGATGATGTAAACCCTTCTTTTAGAGTTTAAAGAAAAAACCGCATATATTAATAGATCTACAACAAGTAGTGCACATGTTCAAGTTATAAACTATAAAAGAATCGCATACCTGATCCGGGGATGTTCCATCGTTACTTGGGAGTGCAAATTCAGCAACAAGCTCGTCCGCAACCTGAAAGTACTTTCACCTGTCAGATACTGTATTACAGAACTACACGTTTGCAATACTTCTCATGAGACAAACTGATATTCCACTATGTGATCTTGACAAGTGTTAAACCACATTAGTAAGCACGAGAAAACAGTTCCGTGAGATAAGGTAAAGAGCAGTGAATGGGATCTTCTTGTAAAGGCAGACATATTGTGAAGCTTTCTATTTTAAGGAAACTACTGTACCTCGTTGTAAGTTGTCCTTCCTTTGCTCTCCACCTTTTCACAAACTGAGAGGAAGCCGGAAGAACACAAGATCAGTTAATTGTATCACCAAAATTAGGAAGCATATCAACAATTCATAGCTATAAACATTTAAATAAAAATTAGACGAAAGCCGAGACCTTTCATGCTAAATTGACGTAGCCCTCTTCCACTTTTATCTGGACCAGCCGCACGCTGTCCCCTCTTTTTCTTCTTACCACTGTTAATAGATTAATGATCAACTAAACTACACAAAAGATATTTAACGAGTTCCACGGAAAATTAAAGCACACAGATAGTGGCCTAAACAGCTTTCTAAGTCCCGGCAAGGATAATGTGAGAGATGAGTATTCAAAGAGGCAGATTCTATGTAGGTCTTAAACAAACTTCGAGCAGCAGAAAGTCTATGAAACGGTACATATCAGGAGAGCCAAATTCAAGCTTCTAAAAGTATGATCCACACACCATGCTTACGCCTATTGGTTAAGTTTCATAAATTCATTATGCAAAGCCTATGCCAAACAAACATTCACAAGGTTAAGCTCATAAAAGCAGCCATTGCTACGAAAAGAAACCATAAATCGCAAAAACGCATAAAAAAACTTTACCAAATCCCAGAATTGAGGTGAAATTAGAAGAGCTTTTTACATACCCAGAAGCTCCTTGAGAACCAGTATCGTCTCCCTGAATGTCCAAATTGTTCATGCGTATGAAGGCACTGTCGCTAGCAGATGTAGCCACGGTGGTGGTCAGCTCGCTGCGGCTCGAGGGCGAGCCCATACTGCCGCTAGTGGACACCGATTGACCTGAAACCGCCGTGCCCCAAGACCTCGTACTAGGGTTGTTGTTGTTCTTCACGGAACCATCTTCATGGTGGTTGTGATTAGAATTAGACCCAGTTGTTGTCATTCTTCTTCACCTAACAAACTACCGCAAACCCCGCTACAGGATAATACAAGAAACCCCCGATAAATTTGTCAAATTTGAGACGGAGATTTTTGATTTTGAGGAAAACCCAGATGAGTACTGACCTTAAATCGACTTGGGTTCTTGGACATCAACGAGAATCGAGGCTTTCAGTAATGGCGGATCACCGTCGGGGCAAAGCTCCTCCAGATTCCTAGTTTGATACTTCTCTGAAACGAGAATCTTCGCGGCGGAAACTTTTTGGATTTCGACGGAGGTGGAGAAGGATAAATCGATCTGAAAAGAGTGATTTTTGTCGGTTTTGGATTTCGGAGTTGAGAGGTTTCTTTTTCGTTTGTGCGATTATATGATGAGAAGAAAGGAACAGATGTCCACAATGAGGGACCAAACCGATTAGTCAAGAGAATAATTTTCTTTTTCTTTTTTCACCAAAAGATTAATTATCTTTATACATTTCCAGTTACTAAAATAAAATAATATACTGAAATTATCTTCTTCTTTTTTTTTATCTTTTTTTTTGGCAAATTGCTTAAATTATAGGGATCTTCTGGCTTTGATAAACATGAAACACAAAAATATAAACATATTCGAATATAACACTCACATTGGTAATGCTTTTCTAATAAGAGGAAAAAATGTATAGCTTGAAATATGATGTGTAATTACTAATTTGAGTGTTGAATGGATACGAAAAATTCAGTTTATTTTCTTTAATGGGATTTGGTAATTTTTTAGTTTTGCATATGCTTTAGGGAAATATAAACTTATACTATTTGTAAAGCTTCTTGTTTATGTTACGTTTATTGATCTGATCCAAGAAAATTACACCACCTATAAGTATGGACGGTAATCCCTAATTTTTGTTTCAAAAGATTTTCTCCAGTTAAGAACTTTCTCTAATTATGAGAAATAAAAATATTATGTCAACAGTCCACCAAACATAAGAAACTAGCCAACTAGGGAAATGTGCATTTTATCATGAAAATATTATCGTAAAAGATTAGCCATAACTCATGCAATCAGCCAATCATGCATAACATTCTCATTCACAATTTGAGAATAGTATAGAGAATATTGTGGTATTGTAGCTATGAGCAAAGAGACCTGACCCGTACTAAAATTGGAACAAAGAGATCAAAAGATCGTGTGAGAATTAGACCAAAAATAAAAAATAAAAAGATCGTGTGAGAAGGAAACTTAAGGTTCACGAAAGGTACATAACCAAAACGTGGTGATTTTCTTTCTTTTTATATAAAACATTTTTATTATTAAGAAAAATCACATGCGACATATGACTGAAAAACATTGTGGTTACAAAATATTTTGTCATTCCACATACGATTTCTTTTTCTTCAATTCTTTTAACTCTTGTTATGAAGAAGCAAAATGATTTAAACCAAAAAAAAAGAAGCAAAATGATATCACTTGCACGATCACTTCTCTTTCTTTTTGTCTCTCTCGCCTTTTTAAAACTGGGATGGGCTTGATTCTACAGTTACATGTGACGAAGATGGAATATGTTTTTTTTTTTTTTTTTTTGATATACGCTATCGGCTATCCTAGTCAGCCCCAGGTAGGAACACACTGAAGTGTTACAGAATGGACTGCAATGACCCTGTAAAGAGTATGTACCACCCCGCCTGACCCCAAGTTTAATACCAACCAGACTAAGTGCCAGCGGGTGATCCAGCCGCCTGCATTATGGGCCACCATGTAAACCAATTGGGCATATGCCCAATGATATGATAATGGAACCACTTGAGAAGAACCATGTGCTTTGTTCAGCACCAACGAAGTCTGTGATCAACTCGAATGGCCCAACGACCACTTGGACTACATTCTCACCTCAACTAGAGCACTCCTCGAAGTTGAATCAATCCATTCCGAGTTCAGGTGAAGAAGTTATTCAACTTCCAAGACAGGTGAATTCCAGCCGACGCGAATCGGACATACGGGCGTTCAACGAATTCTTCCAACCAAACCAGAAAGAATTAAGCTACAAATCAAACTGTTCTGGAATCTTGATTCATCAGAGCATTTTTTAAAAATTGGATTCACTCCAAAAACGATTCAGACTTGGAAGCGACAGAATTTACAACTCAGTGGATCTCCTTCATGCCCTGTTGCGAAACTGGGCCAAAGATCGTGTTGCACAGACCAACTCAGGTACGATCTCGACATGAAATCAATTGGAGTATCTTAATGGATCCCTTGTGTTTCCAACAAGCCCAAGATCACAAGAAATGGACATTGGATCACAAAGATTCTTCCCATTTGCCTAAGAGGGCCGAACTGGTGCTATGCTTGAAGAATGCTAGGCCCACTTGGTTTAGGAGCTTGCAAACATTTGTGTGGCATCCAGGATACATTCCTAAGCCCAATAAGGAGTTCAAATTCGTGCCCCAAGAAGAATAAACAAGAGGAAGAGTCATATTTCAATTTTCAAAACTAAGTTTTAATGTTCGGTCATTTTCGAGGAGAGTTATTGTTCTCTCTCTCCTTCATGCAAGTCTTTGTGTTTTCTTTATATTACTTGTAACCCTATGGACGAAGATCATCTAATCTTTTTATCAAAATCTCTTTTCAAGTTAGATCACTTGTTGGTGAGTCATATCCAGCAAAAACCTTTGATCTCTTTTGGTGTGTAATATCCAAGAGAATCGAAGTGGAATATCAAGGGCCTTCCGCAACCCTTGTGAGACCATTCAATCCACATCCTTTGTTCTTTGAAGCTTTTCAGTTTCATAGAAGCAAAGCTTATCCCCTTTTACCAACTTCGAGTGAGAATCCTTGGGAGGTTCGTATTACCCAACTGACAGACTTCCCACAAAGCAGTGTTTATTAGCGAGGGAGGAAGATCGAACACGGGGCCGGGTGTTTAATCCCGTCTCGCAGCTCGCCCTACCACTCGCCCACCACCTTGTAGGCTAGGAAAATATTTTTCAATATTTTCCCCTACCAAGAGACTCGAACCCATGGACTCCCACTCCCAAAGGAAGGGATACCACTAGATCACGAGTGTCTTGGCAAGATGGAATATGTTGCGGTCCAAGAAGGGTGAATGAAGATAACCGGAGATTGTGTGATTAATTATTGTGATCCGAGAGAAGACTACTGACTCGGTGGTTTTGGCGACAAGAGAACTGTCGGATCTTGAAGGAAAACGCTCTGATAAATTTCATCTTCCACCGACCTCTCAGATACCGTTGCTACAACTACAAGTGATGAATTCGGTGAAGCGATTTACCAACCTGATCCACTATGAACCGGAAAAAAAATTTATCATATATATGATCATCGTTATATACTGAAATATGATTAAGAAACTAGGGAAAATGTGCATTTTATCATGAAATATTATCGTAAATGATTAGCCATAACTCATGATTGAGTCCCATGAAACAGCTTTGAACTGGTTTTAAATTATCGATTTATCACGCATAACATTGTCATCCACAATTTGAAAATAGTAGAATGTGGTATTGTAGCTATGAGCAAAGAGACCTGACCCGTAGGGAGACATCCACTGAAACTGGAACAAAGAGATCAAAAGATCGTGTGAGAAGGAAACTTAAGGTTCACGAAAGGCACATAACTAAACCAAAACGTGGTGATTTTCTTTCTTTTAAAAAAAAAACATTTTTCTATTTTTTTTTTGTTCTATTATTTTCATTAAATTAAAAAATTTTACAAGGAAACAAACAAAAACCAGACAATTGGAAAAGAAAAAAAACCAGAACAGGGGAGGGCAAAAATTGCACACGCAATTGCTTACCAAGAAAAGAGGAAAGGAGGGATTAGATGAGACAACAAAGGGAAGGGGTGGGAATTGATACATGTCATCTCGCAGACCAGATACGAAAAAGAAGGGAACCAGAATCCAAACCCAAATTTTTCAAAGCCAAAGCTTTGTCATGAGGAGAATTTGTGTTTCCAAGATGATACATGTGGTTCCCTCTCCATCCAGATCTCATACACAGGTTTGCCAGCCTTGTAGGAGAGCTAACGATCTAGCTGAAGAAGAAGATATGGTTCAAAGCCTCGTGAGTTCACATCAAAGGAGGTTTGGACGGTGATTAGGGGAGCGAGGCAGGAGGTTCCTTGGCACAAGCTGATATGTTTCAAAGCAGGAATACCATAACACTCCACTACTTATTGGTTATTCATCCTAGATCGTAATCCAACCTTAAACATGTTAGTATCTTGGGGTGTGGATGTCGAGAGCACTTGACTCCTATGTGGTTTGGCTCAAGAATCGCGAAATCACTTGTACTTTGAATGATGTTTCTCAAAAATAATTTGGACTGGTATGCTTAACCGTCTACACCTTCCTACGCTCTATTCGATTTGGCATATTTTGCACGGTGAAAGGCGCATTAATTATGTCATTTTCTTTGGGATTATCTTGAGAGGGTTTTAGTGGATAAATGTTTGACGGTGCATCAATCGATTCTATCTGCTCATGTCTTACATGATTCCATCAAGACGTCTTTTTTCAAAATGCCTATGAACGAGACTCTCGGTCCTGATGGGTTTCGTGTCGAGTTTTAAAGCTTCATGGGATATAATTGGCCATGAGGTTATTGCAGCGGTTCAGGAGTTCTTCCAGACATCATTTATGCCGACTTCATGGGATATAATGATGAGTCTACGATCGGTCAAGAGCTAAACCGACGCAAACCAAACTCTTAAGTCTTTTTCTATTTCATTTTCCAATTGTTTAATAATAGGAATGTTATCACGTTTCGAGAAATTAGAAACGTGTCCTTAGTTGCCTTCCCCATTATTGTTGTGCTTCCAACTATGTAGGAACTTACGGTTCCAAATCTCTTATTATAAAAATAGAAAACCAAAGCAATAAAAGGCATACTGAATTTGCCTAGGAAAAGTGTGATGTTTTGTTCTTATTGTGTTCTTGTGATCACAATCTCTTAGGTGGGGGTATTGGATGATTGAATTTAAGAGAATGCAAATGAATTCAAAATCAATTGATTTTGAGTAATTTAAAAGTTTTTTGTTGGAATTTTAATAAATTATATCAAAATGACAGTAAAAAAGTTCGGAATTGACTCTTTACAAATTTTTATTGAAATTCTATTAAATTCCTATCAAATGACACTATCATCAATACTGCAGTAAAATTGAATAACACTAACATTTAATAGAATTAAGAAATCCAAAAATTGAATAACACTAGAATTTAAAGTAATATAAAAGAATGATTACAAATATCTAATCCAATAACACATGAATTTAAAAGAATTCATGAAATACATCATTGAATAACACTAGAATTTTATAGAAAGTCTAATTCCTTACAATTCAATTAAATTCTTTAATTGAATACCACCCCCTTAGTTTCTGAAGATGGGCCTATCATATAATGGAGGAAAAAGAAGCAGTAAAACGTAGAGAAGTTTGGGATATCGAACAAAATATCGATTTTTGAGAGGAAGAGTACATCTACGGGGAAAATTATGTGAACATGTATGAGGAGTTCGTTAAGAACTATGTTCGTCGTGTGGGAGGAAGTGACTAAGAGTGTTAGAAGTTGAAGTTTCATTGTTTCTTTAGAGTCTGGTGTTTTATGAATGTTTCAATCGTATGATGTTTTTTTATTTTGTTAATATGGGTTGTTTCAATCATGAATTTGACATCAACATTACATTATGTAGTTATTGTAGTTGTGTTTTTTTTTTTTTTTTTTTTTTTTT
>PKML01065689.1:106164-121067 GCA_002933935.1 Eutrema yunnanense | reverse complement strand
AGGAACTGGACTGTTGAGAACGCAGAGCAGCTCGGGATAAAGGGATGGGTCAGGAACCGCAGAGAAGGTTCAGTGGAAGCACTCTTCTCTGGACCATCCGAAGCTGTTGATGAGATGCAGCAGAGATGTCGCCGTGGCCCTCCTGCAGCCATGTTAACTGGACTGGAGGCTTTCCCATCCACTGAAGAACCGGGAACACGTTTTCAATACAGATCAACCGTCTGATTGATTCTCTTTTAACTGAGAGGAGTGAGAGAGAGAGAGAGGGTTCTTTGAATGTTTGTCATGTATACTAATGTGTCTTTGAGCATTTCCATCTATACATTTATAGCAGTTGATATTAGTGATTTTTGTATTCATCACTATCAAGCTGCAGAACTAGTACATGTACAGAAGATTTCACAAAAAACTTTCATTCCCCAGCAGATTCTGAGACTGTACTTAAAGAACACCAAGAAATTGTACTGAAGAAGTGATTCATTCTTACAAATTCTGTTTCTTCTTGATGCCAATCTATACAGTGTTTATAATAGGTACATTTTGCGGGTTTATACTTCACTTTATTCCTGCACAGTTATTTGGACCAACTTGATATCGCCATCACTGCAGCTCCAACATTGAAATTCAATATGTTCCCTGTTTTCAATTCCGCTCATCAAAATCGGTTTGCCATTGGATACTTTTTTGTTTTTTGTTTTAACCTTTTCAAACATTAGTTAATTTTTTTTAATTACAATATTATAACCGGATTAACCAACCCAAAATCACCCAAAAGGCTCGGTTAAATGCACTAAACCAAATAACAATTGGAACCGTTAACCAGAACAACCCAAAGGCTAAACCTAGTAAACCGGAGAAAATCAAGAGCGCGAGGTTTGGGATGTTATACCACAAGCCTTGGCAGCCACAACACAATTGTGCTATCATCCACATGCTAGAAATCTTTGATTGCCAGTCATTGTTTCAAGCGTAGAGAAATGTCATCAAGTAAACCTATATGGAGATCAAGTATGTTGCAATACTTGATGACATTTCTCTATGCTTTCAAAGCATATATCATACTTGTGTAACGGGATAGTTTTGAGCCAAGACTCAACGAATCCTTTATCTTTCTCAAGATCAGATATTTCTTTAGCAAACCTTTTTCTCCTAGTAATTCTCATAGAGCATAAAAATTAAAACACATTAAGAAAACCAAAATGGAGAATAAATTCAGATCAGAAATACACAACACAAGGAAACAAATCTAAATGAGATAAGCAAGAACAATGCAATATTAGTTATGTGCCGCGATCAAATCCCGAAAAATGGAAGCTACTTGGTCTCATCCCAAACAAAATATGGAGCAAAATGTTAATACACTCTGCTGCAAAACTATTTTGTATGGACATCGCTTCCTACAGCCGAAGCAAAATGGTCGAGACATATGATTGTTGGGCAGAACAACTACCTTAAATTCTAATCCCTCTTGGTCGAAACACGAACCGGGCTTCATGTATAAGTCCTTCCCAATCAGACATTCAATGTGTAAGGTGTTACAACAGAAGTCATCACACTTATAAAACCGCTCCTTTGGATTTATTTTTCTCTCGCAAGCTTCACACCAATATGTCATGGTACCTATCTCTTCCCCATAAGAAAGAGTGAGCATATGCTTATCATGCTTATACCTCACTTTTTGAGGTAAAGTAGCACATCCAAAACACAAAGAAAATTCGCATTCGATGCAATTGAATGTTTCATTTGTGAATTCAAGTCTTGCATCTCTGCAAACCGAACATGCTCTTTGTTCTCCTGGTTTAGATGTTAGAAATAAAGGATGCTTATGACTTTCTTGGACTAGTGGTTCAGAAACTGTGGCGCACTGCACATGCAGCTTAAAACTACATCCTTCTTCACGGCACTGATACATTAAACCAGCTATGCACGACCGAGGACAAGCTGAACACTTATCCTCACATTTCCTAACACCATCACTTCCTCCCACTAGAGTGAGTAGATGTGGATGTATAGGGTGATGCATTTTGCGAGAAAGATTCGCACAAGCTTCGTGTAGAATGAAATCACATTTCATACAAGAGTAGAATTTACCGAAATAAATTGGCGTGATGCATGCTTGACACTCGTTATTGTCATCGTAATCTCCGCACGCGTTCTCATCAAGTCTCAAATGATGTTGTTGATGAGTGCAATGCTGTATGATTCCATCGCTTATCTGCAAAAAAGGTTCAACAACTTCTTCTTCAATGTCTTCTGGCACTCCATCAAGTTCTATGCCATCCCACACGTTTGTTTGTGTGGCACATCTTGAATGAGCCGCATACGAACAACCGTCTTTGATGCAAGAATAACCCCCGTAATCACTGTCGATATTCTTGCGACAAACACGACAAGACCAATCTCCTTGGTAAAAAGAAGGGGTAAAAGAGATACGATGGGGATGGCGAGATATCCTGATGACACGTGGTAAGTTGATGCATCTGAGATGGACCACAAAATCACAAGGGGGACACATATAGATAGGGGAGCTTGCATCGGCCAAGGCGCAGACGTTGCAAGTTAAGAAAGCCCGTCTTGGAAACAGAGAAAGTGTATGCTCGTGCCACTTGGAATGGTCTATCGATAAGACTGGTTGTGTGTCCGTACAAGCTATATTCATAGCAAAATCGCAAGGCTCGCAATAATAAAATATCTTGTGGAGATCTTCATCACAACAGAAGCATTTCCTGGCTTGAGACATCTCCTCCTGCGAGACAAGTTGAAGAGAATGTTTGAGATGAAGAGGGTGTTTGACCTCAACTAGAGCCTTTTCGCATTCTTCATGGTCTTCGCCATTGCAATCTTCGCAGAGAAAATGGGTAGCCTCTTCATGGTCCTCGTCTTCTTCTCTTGCTAAGTAGAGTCTCTGCCGGTTTTCGGGTTGACATTCCCCCTTTTCTTTGTTTTCCCGCTCAACTTTTCCAGTCACATGAAATTTTCCTTGTACGAGCTGTACTTTTAACTGAGGGGACAAAGAAATAAGTTGATCCAGCTCCCATTCTTCCTCCGGCTCCGAATCCTCATGATTGGCGAGATAAAGTAGTTGATTAATGAGTGAATAGAGCTCCGAATCGGCATTACGCAGAGAGTGTAAATGAGAACCTGCAGAAGCATAGAGTGAGAAGAGCTGCGGCTGTGGCGTCTGCTGCTCCGGATCTATAGAGCGAATGAGAGCGAAGAGTTGAGTCATGTATGATACGAGCTCCCACTCCGGTTCCGAATCTGATATAGAGTTGGCGACAGAGATTGTTTGAGTAAAGATTGACATGAACTTTGTCTGCGGCTTCGGCTGCGAATCCAAGTCCAAAGAGCTGAAGTCAGAGACTACTTGAATCACAAGTGACAGCAACTCCCAACCCGAATCCGCCGTGTATTCTTTGAAAGATAATAGTTGAGAAAGGAGTGACTTGAATTGGGACTCTGGCGACTTGAGCCTCCATGTTTTTGTTTCCGGATCCGTAGTGGTGAAGAGGGAGACTATCTGCGGGATGATTGATATGAACTCCGGTCTCGGATTGAGATTGAATGTTTTATGGTAGAGTGACAACAACTCCGAATCCTCTTGGATGGCGAGATAACATAGTACATTAACGATTGTAACGAGCTTCGTATCGGCATAATTCAAAGAGTATATTTGAGAAGCTGCATGATTTATGAGTAAAATGAGTTGCGGCGGTGGCGTCTGCTGCTCCAGATCTATAGAGCGAATGAGAGCGATGAATTGAGTCACGAGTGATATGAGCTCCTACTCCGGTTCCGAATCTGATATAGAGTTGGCGACAGAGATCATATCAGTAAGGACGAACATGATCCTTGTATACGGTTGCGGCTGCGAATCCAACTCCAAAGAGCTGAAGACAGATATTACTTGAGAAAAGAGTGATATGCGTAAGATGTAATTTGGAAGAAACTCCGACGGGTCCCACTCCGAAACCGATGCAGCTAGATCCAGTATCTGATAAAGGAGTGACATGAACTCCGACTCTGGCGACTTGAGCCTCCATGTTTCAGCGACGAGTGGCGTGAACTCTGGATCCGTAGTGGTGAAGAGGGAGACTATCTGCGGGATGATTGATATGAGCTCCGGCCTCGGATCGAGCTTGAATGCTTCATAGTAGAGTGACAACAACTCCGAATCCAGCTTTGCCTCAGAATCAGAATCCACGTTTGCCTCAGAAACCGGATCTATCGATAATTTTCGAGTAAAGGTTGATATGAGCTCAGACAGTGGCTCCGGCTGGGAATCAAAATCCATGGAATTGAACACAGAGATTGCTTGAGTAACAAGTGACATGAGCTCCGACTCCGGCTTCGGCTGCGACTCCAAATCCATTGAGATGACCACAGAGATTACTTGAATCATGAGTGATATCATCTTAGAATCCGTCGTGTCTTCTTCGAAAGAGATTAGTTGAGAGATGAGTGATATGAGCTTCGGCTCCAAATCTGAATCCATTGTGTTTTGTGTTTGTGTTTGCCGAGAGAGATTATGTTTATGAATGCTGATTGTAATACACATATATACACAAATCATACGTATGAAATTTATTAAATTAGAAAATCACGAGACAAATTCAAGCTTATAGGCTGTCCGAGTTCAAAGTCAACGATCAATTTCTTAACCATTATTACAATTTCTTAACGATTATTACAACGATCAATTTCTTAACGATTATTTTACAATTATATAAAATAAAATAAAGAAGTTATGATTAACGAAATCATATATATATTCTTTGCCAACTCACGATTTTTATTTTAAAAGATTACGATTCTAGTTCAAACCAAACTATTTGCAATTGGGTTGGAGACTTTAGTTTTCTCCAAAATCCATGGCATGATTCTTTCATCCTTTCCTCTTCTTTTCGTCTCCATTTTCATTTTTTCTCTATTGTATTCCTTACAATAATGAAATCTCTTTTACACTCTTCTAATATAAAAAGAAGCAAGTTAGATCTATAAGAAAGACTAAAGTATTTAAATGTAATAGAAGTATGGCATGAAACTCTTAATTTAATCATTGTGGGTCATCGTTTCAAGCCAATTCACATGGTTTTGAATGTGGATCAAGGAATTTTTTTTTATGATCGATTTTCTTCTTGTTTTGTTAATCCATAAATATTTTTAAAACATTTCAAAAAGATTTAAGTAAAAAATACCATATATTTATCCAAGATTAATATCAGATGTTATTTTAAGATATTAATAAGGATATAATTGTCTCATTACATGAACAAAAATTAGTTTAAAAGATGAAAACGTAGGTTATTTTTCAAAATTTAAAACAGAAATAGTGTATTTGACAAAATTTTCCTTAATTTTTTTGTCTGCTATCATATTTTTTTGCATTCGATCTATTTACGGGAATTAATCCAAACTCACGGTTATACTGAAAAAACAAAATGCTCTCCATTTTTCTACTTTTGTAGAATATATAAATCCCCATAGTTTGCGGATATTGCCTTAATTGTATGTATACTTGAAATTAATTAAAGCGAAAATTACTATATAATCCAAGCTTACAGGATGTCCAAACACAAAGTCAACGATCGATTAAGAGACTAAGATCTGAACAATACAACTAACATTAATTTAGCTCAGATTTGTATTAANATAGATCAAAAAGGAAAGGGAAAGCTATTGAGACCGCCTCATCCTCCTCTGGTTCAGACCTAAGTCCTTCGGATTCTCCTCCATCTTCGGATCAGGATGCTCCAGAAGACTATGTAACAGATTATGCTTCGACGGAAGAGGAAAATCAGGAGGACGACTCTCAGTTCATACGGGTTCTATCCAAAAAAGAACGCAGGCAGGAAAAAAGCACCTTGGATAAGAACTCGAGGAACAAAAATACTCGTTGATGAGAGTAGACACTTTCTGTTGGAACATTAGAGGCTTTAANTCGGGATAAAGGGATGGGTCAGGAACCGCAGAGAAGGTTCAGTGGAAGCACTCTTCTCTGGACCATCCGAAGCTGTTGATGAGATGCAGCTGAGATGTCGCCGTGGCCCTCCTGCAGCCATGGTAACTGGACTGGAGGCTTTCCCATCCACTGAAGAACCGGGAACAAGCTTTGAATACATATCAACCGTCTGATTGATTCTCTTTTAACTGAGAGGAGTGAGGGAGAGAGGGTTCTTTGAATGGTTGTCATGTATACTAATGTGTCTTTGATCATTTCCAGTTATACATTTATATCAGTTGATATTAGTGATTTTTGTATTCATCACTATCAAGCTGCAGAACTAGTACATATACAGAAGATTTCACAAAAAACTTTCATTCCCCAGCAGATTCTGAGACTGTACTTAAAGAACAACAAGAAAATGTACTGAAGAAGTGATTCATTCTTACAATTCTGTTTCTTCTTGATGCCAATCTATACAGTGTTTATAATAGGTACATTTTGCGGGCTCATACTTCACTTTATCCATGCACATTTATTTGGACCAACTTGATATCACCATCACTGCAGCTTCAATGGATGCATCTTCTCCCTGGTTTCAAGACATTTTGTTAAGACTTAAGGGGAAAAAAAGAGAGGCCATCATCAGTTTAATCGGGATAGAGGAGTGTTCTTCTTCCTTCTTGCCTTCTCTTTCCAGTAAAACATGTTGCCCAGCCAGTCGACTCCAGAAACTACAAGGTATGTCTAAATCAACTGCGGCTCCAACATTGAAATTCAATATGTTCCATGTTTCAATTCCGCTCATCAAAATCGGTTTGCCATTGGATACTTGAAGAAATTAACAATGAGGTTTGGGATGTTACCACAAGTCTTGTCAGCCACAACACAATTGTGCTATCATCCACATGCCAGAAATATTTGATTGCCAGTCCTGTTTCAAGCATAGAGAAATGTGATCAAGTAAACCTATGGAGATCAAATATGTTGCAATACTTGATGACATTTCTCTATGCTTTCAAAGCATATATTATACGGGTGTAATGGGATAGTTTTGAGCCAAGGCTCTCAACTGAATCCTGTATCTTTCTCAAGATCAGCTATTTCTTTAGCAAACCTTTTCTCCTGGTAGTTCTCAGAGAGCATAAAAATTAAAACACATCAAGGAAACCAAAATGGAGAATAAATTCAGATCAGAAATACACAGCACAAGGAAACAAATCTAAATGAGATAAGCAAGAACAATGTAATATTAGTTATGTGCTGCGATCAAATCCCGAAAAATGGAAGCTGATAGGAGCATAACCTGGCCATTAGAGAGGAAACCAGTATCAATAAAACTCGTTCAAGAATCACCAGATTCACCACTGATATCTCACAACAATATTCGACATATCGGTGTTTGATCAATCAATATAACAAAATACAAACTCAATAATATTATTTCTTAATTACAACAAAAGTAATGACCATCAAGCTATTTGGTCACATCATAGCTTGCAAAATATGGAGCAAAATCTTATTAGCCTAGCCTGCAAAACTATTTTGTATGGACATCGCTTCCTACAGCCGAAGCAATGTGGTCGAGACATATGATTGTTGCGCAGAACATCTACCTTACTTCCACCAATGTGTAAACACGAACCAGGCTTAATGTATAAGTCCTTCCCAATCAGACATTTAATGTGTAAGGTGTTACAACAATACTCATCACACTTATAAAACCGCTCCTTTGGATTTATTTTTCTCTCGCAAGCTTCACACCAATACGTCATGGTACTTGTCTCCTCCCCATAAGAAAGAGCGAGCGTATGCTTATCATGCTTATACCTCACTTTTTGAGGTAAAGTAGCACATCCAAAACACAAAGAAAATTCGCATTCGATGCAATTGAATGTTTCTTTTGTGAATTCAAGTCTTGCATCTCTGCAAACCGAACATGCTCTTTGCTCTCCTGCTTTAGATGTTAGAAATAAAGGATGCTTATGACTTTCTTGGACTAGTGGTTCAGAAACTGTGGCGCACTGCACATGCAGTTTAAAACTACATCCTTCTTTACCGCACTCATACAAGAAACCAGCTATGCACGACCAAGGAAAAGCTGAGCAGTAATCCTCATACTTCATAACACCAGATTCACATCCTCCCACTAGAGTGAGTAGATGTGGATGTATCGGGTGATACATTTTGCGAGAAAGATTCGCACAAGCTTCGTGTAGAATGAAATCACATTGCATACAAGAGTAGAATTTACCGAAATAGATTGGCGTGATGCATGCTTGACACTCGTTATTGTCATCGTAATCTCCGCCCGTGTTGTCATCAAGTCTCAAATGATGTTGTTGATGAGTGAAATGCTGTATGATTCCATCGCTTATCCGCAAAAAAGGTTCAACAACTTCTTCTTCAATGTCTTCTGGCACTCCATCAAGTTCTATGCCATCCCACACGTTTCTTTGTACGGCACATCTTGAATGAGCCGCATACGAACAACCGTCTTTGATGCAAGAATAACCCCCGTAATCACTGTCGATCTTCTTGCGACAAACAGCACAAGACCAATCTCCTTGGTCAAAAGAAGGGGTAAAAGAGATACGATGGGGATGGCGAGATATCCTTATGACACGTGGTAAGTAGATACATCTGAGATGGATCACAAAATCACAAGGGGGACACATATAGATAGGGGAGCTTACATCGGCCATGGCGCAGACGTTGCAAGTTAAGAAAGCCCGTCTTGGGAACAGAGAAAGTGTATGCTCGTGCCACTTGGGATGGTCTATCGATAAGACTGGTGGTCTGTCCGTACAAACTATATTCATAGCAAAATCGCAAGCCTCGCAATAATAAAATATCTTCTTGAGATTTTTATTACAACAGAAGCATTTCCTGGCTTGAGATCTCTTCTTCTCCGAGACAAGTATAAGAGAATGTTTGAGATGAAGAGGGTGTTTGACCTCAACCGGAGTCTTTTCGCATTCTTCATGGTCCTCGCCATTGCAATCTTTGCAGAGAAAATGGGTAGCCTCGTCTTCTCCTCCTCTTGCCAAGTAGACTCTCTGCCGGTTTCCTGGTTGACATTCCCCCTTTTCTTTGTTTTTCCGCTCAACTTTTCCAATAACCTGAAATTTTCTTTGTACAAGCAGTACTTTTAACTGAGGGGACAAAGAAATAAGCTGAACGAGCTCCCATTCTTCCTCCGGCTCCGAATCCTCATAGTCGGCGAGAAACAATAGTTGATTAATGAGTGAAAAGAGCTCTGAATCGGCATTCTTCGGAGAGTATATTTGAGAACTTGCACGATGCACGAGTACGAAGAGCTGCGGCGGTAGCGTCTGCTGCTCCAGATCTATAGAGCGAATGAGAGCGATGAATTGAGTCAGGACTGATACGAACTCCCACTCCGGTTCCGAATCTGATATAGAGTTGGCGACAGAAATTGTTTTAGTAAGGACTGACATGAACCTTGTATGCGGCTTCTGCTGCGAATCCAACTCCAAAGAGCTGAAGACAGAGATTACTTGAATCATGAGTAATATGAGATCCGACTGGTCGGCACTATCTGATGTAGCGAGAGCCGCTATCTGAGAAAGGAGTGACATGAACTCCGACTCTGGCGACTCTGGCCATGTTTCAGCAACGAGTGGCGTGAACTCCGGATCCGTAGTGGTGAAGAGGGAGACTATTTGCGGGATGATTGATATGAGCTCCGGCCTTGGATCGAGCTTGAATGTTTCATAGTAGAGTGACAACAACTCCGAATCCAGCTTTGCCTCAGAATCCGAATCTATAGATAATTTTCGAGTAAAGGTTGATATGAGCTCCGACAGTGGCTCCGGCTGGGAATCCAAATCCATGGAGTTGAAGACAGAGATTGCTTGAGTAACAAGTGACATAAGCTCCGACTCCGGCTTCGGCTGCGACTCCAAATCCATTGAGCTGACCACAGAGATTACTTGAATCATGAGTGATATCATCTTAGACTCCCAACCTGAATCTGAATCTGAATCTGAATCATGAGTGTCTTCTATGAAAGAGATTAGTTGAGAGATTAGTGATAAGAGCTTCGGTTCCGAATCTGAATCCATTGTGTTTGTGTTTGCCGAGAGAGATTTTGATCGGTATGTCTCTGAATGCTACACATATATACAAATCACGAGACAAATTCAAGCTTATAGTCTTACTCACGTCTTACTCACGTTTTCATTCTCTCCTTTTATCTGTTTTATGTTGATTTAATTTTGAGTATAAAAAAATTTGAGGAAATTTGTAAAAATAATCTGAAATATTTTTGATTTTTGAAAAATACACTACTTTTATTATTTTTGGAAACTAATCTTTTTTAAAACTAATTTATCGACATATCCTTTGTTATGATTAATAATAACATTAAAAACCAAAACAAAAAAAAATTAAATAATAAAATCAAAAATTTGATTGATAAGAAACACAATTTTTTTATTTATACAAAAAAAAAAAATATTAAAATTTCACCATTTGTCATAAAAAACGTATCATTGATTATCTTTAAAAATTACTAATTGTATAATTATTTCCTAAAACTTGTTAATTAAACCAAAATTAAAAGATAAACCAATTCGTTTACGATTCTAGTTCAAAACAAACTATTTGCAATTGGTTTGGAGACTTTAGTTTTCTCCAAAATCCATGGCATGATTCCTTCATCTTTCCTCTTCTTTTCGTCTCCATTTTCATTTTTTCTCTATTGTATTCCTTACCATAATGAAATCTCTTTCACACTCTTCTAATATAAAAAGAATCAAGTTAGATCTATAAGAAAGACTTAAGTATTTAAATGTAATAGAATTATGGCATGAAACTCTTAATTTAATCATTGTGGGTCATCGTTTCAAGCCAATTCACATGGTTTTGAATGTGGATCAAATATTTTTTTATTTAATTTTATGATCGAGTTTCTTCTTCTTTTGTTACTTCATTAATATTTTTAAAACATTTCAAAAAGATTTAAGTAAAAAATATCACATATTTATCCAAGATTAATATCAGATGTTATTTTAAGATATTAATAAGGATATAATTGTCTCATTACATGAACACAAGTTAGTTTAAAAGATGAAAACGTAGGTTATTTTTCACAATTTAAAACAGAAATTAAATAGTGTATTTGACAAAATTTTCCTTAATTTTTTTTCTGCTATCATATTTTTTTGCATTCAATGTATTTACGGGAATTAATCCAAACTCACGGTTATACTGAAAAAACAAAATGCTCTCCATTTTTCTACTTTTGTAGAATATATAAATCCCCATAGTTTGCAGATATTACCTTAATTGTATGTATTATTATTATTTTTTTGTTAAAATTTATGTATATTTATTAAGTTTAATGGACGAGATTACATAGATGAAAAAAGAAAAAAAGTTGGGAGTAGAGAGAAATACCTTATCCGCCAACAAGATGAGAATCAAGTTGGGAGTTCTTTGATGAATATATCAAAAAGGAAAGGGAAAGCTATTGAGACCGCCTCATCCTCCTCTGGTTCAGACCTAAGTCCTTCGGATTCTCCTCCATCTTCGGATCAGGATGCTCCAGAAGACTATGTAACAGATTATGTTTCGACGGAAGAGGAAAATCAGGAGGACGACTCTCAGTTCATACGGGTTCTATCCAAAAAAGAACGCAGGCAGGAAAAAAGCACATTGGGTAAGAACTCGAGGAACAAAAATACTCGTTGATGAGAGTAGACACTTTCTGTTGGAACATTAGAGGCTTTAATAGTAGTATAAAGCATAGTAGTTTCAGGAAGTGGTTAAGGCTATTTCTTTTTTTGGGCCACTGAAGCTGTAGGTTTTTTAAACATTGTAATAGAAATCGGTTCTTTTTCTGTTTCTGATAATAAATTCATATTTTATCAAAAAAAAAAAAAAAGTGTCTTACAGTGACATAACTAATCCGGTAAGAACAAATTCCGGTACAAGAACACTATCGAGATGAGGAGTCTCGAAACCATAATTGTATGTATATTTGAAATTAATTAAAGCAAAAATTACTATATATTCTCAAGTTTACAGGATGTCCAAACACAAAGTCAACGATCGATTAAGAGACTAAGATCTGAACAATACAACTAACATTAATTTAGCTCAGAATTGTATTAATGAAGGGAGCGGTCGGCCTATGAAGCTTTCACATTTTCTTCATAAAATAAACAAAGTCATTGACTGATTGGCTCTGACTTTTGATGTTGTCGTGCATACTACTAACATCTAATAAACTAGCAAGTAATGTCTTTTAGAATTTGTGCCTCCTTTTTTAAGAAAAGTTCTAAGATCGATTTCCATAAAAATTAAGTTGCTTCATTTAGAGTGTGCTATAGGAACTGGACTGTTGAGAACGCAGAGCAGCTCGGGATAAAGGGATGGGTCAGGAACCGCAGAGAAGGTTCAGTGGAAGCACTCTTCTCTGGACCATCCGAAGCTGTTGATGAGATGCAGCAGAGATGTCGCCGTGGCCCTCCTGCAGCCATGTTAACTGGACTGGAGGCTTTCCCATCCACTGAAGAACCGGGAACAAGTTTTGAATACAGATCAACCGTCTGATTTATTCTCTTTTAACCTGAGAGGAGTGAGAGAGAGATAGAGGGTTCTTTGAATGTTTGTCATGTATACTAATGTGTCTTTGAGCATTTCCAGTTATACATTTATAGCAGTTGATATTAGTGATTTTTGTATTCATCACTATCAAGGAAAAAAAAACTCGTTCAAGATTCACCACTGATATCTCACAACAATATTGGACATATCGGTGTTTGATCAATTAATATAACAAAATACAAACTCAATAAGATTATTTCTTAATTACAACAAAAGCAATGACCATCAAGCTATTTGGTCCCATCTCCGATCCCTATACAAAATATGGAGCAAAAATTTAATAGAGTAGTCTGCAAAACTATTTTGTATGGACATCGCTTCCTACAGCCGAAACAAAATGGTCGAGACATATGATTGTTGAGCAGAACAGCTACCTTTCTTCCATCTTTGTCGAAACACGAATCAGGCTTAATATATAAGTCCTTCCCAATCATACATTCAATGTGTAAGGTGTTACAACAATACCCATCACACTTATAAAACCGCTCCTTTGGATTTATTTTTCTCTCGCAAGCTTCACACCAATACGTCATGATACTTGTCTCCTCCCCATATGAAAGAGCGAGCATATGCTTATCATGCTTATACCTCACTTTTTGAGGTAAAGTAGCACATCCAAAACACAAAGAAAATTCGCATTCGATGCAATTGAATGTTTCATTTGTGAATTCAAGTCTTGCATCTCTGCAAACCGAACATGCTCTTTGCTCTCCTGGTTTAGATGTTAGAAATAAAGGATGCTTATGACTTTCTTGGACTAGTGGTTCAGAAACTGTGGCGCACTGCACATGCAGCTTAAAACTACATCCTTCTTTACCGCACTCATAGGAGAAACCAGCTACGCACGATCGAGGACAAGCTGAGCACTTATCCTCATACTTCCTAACACCATCATGTCCTCCCACTAGAGTGAGTTTATGTGGATGTATCGGGTGATGCATTTTGCGAGAAAGATTCGCACAAGCTTCGTGTAGAATGAAATCACATTGCATACAAGAGTAGAATTTACCGAAATAGATTGGCGTGATGCATGCTTGACACTCGTTATTGTCATCGTAATCTCCGCCCGTGTTGTCATCAAGTCTCAAATGATGTTGTTGATGAGTGAAATGCTGTATGATTCCATCGCTTATCCGCAAAAAAGGTTCAACAACTTCTTCTTCAATGTCTTCTGGCACTCCATCAAGTTCTATGCCATCCCACACGTTTGTTTGTGTGGCACATCTTGAATGAGCCGCATACGAACAACCGTCTTTGATGCAAGAATAACCCCCGTAATCACTGTCGATCTTCTTGCGACAAACACCACAAGACCAATCTCCTAGGTGAAAAGAAGGGGTAAAAGAGATACGGTGGGGATGGCGAGATATCTTTATGACACGAGGTAAGTTGATACATCTGAGATGGACCACAAAATCACAAGGGGGGCACATATAGATAGGGGAGCTTGCATCGGCCAAGGCGCAGACGTTGCAAGTTAAGAAAGCCCGTCTTGGAAACAGAGAAAGCGTATGCTCGTGCCACTTGGGATGGTCTATCGATAAGACTGGTGGTCTGTCCGTACAAGCTATATTCATAGCAAAATCGCAAGGCTCGCAATAATAGAATATCTTGTGAAGATCTTCATCACAACAGAAGCATTTCCTGGCTTGAGACCTCTTCTTCTGCGAGACAAGTTGAAGGGAATGTTTGAGATGAAGAGGGTGTTTGAACTCAACCGGAGTCTTTTGGCATTCTTCATGGTCCTCGCCATTGCAATCTTTGCAGAGAAAATGGGTAGCCTCGTCTTCTCCTCCTCTTGCTAAGTAGAGTCTCTGCCGGTTTCCGGGTTGACATTCCCCCTTTTCTTTGCATTTCCGCTCAACTTTTCCAGTCACATGAAATTTTCCTTGTACAAGCAGTACTTTTAACTGAGGGGACAAAGAAATAAGCTGATCCAGCTCCCATTCTTCCTCCGGCTCCGAATCCTCAGGGTCGGCGGCGAGATACAATAGTAGATTAACGAGTGAAACGAGCTCCGAATCGGTATTATTCAGAGAGTATAAATGAGAAGATGCATGATTCAAGAGTAAGTAGAACTGCGGAGGTGGCGTCTGCTGCTCCAGATCTATAGAGCGAATGAGAGCGAAGAATTGAGTCAGGAGTGATACGAACTCCCACTCCGGTTCCGAATCTGATATAGAGTTGGCGACAGAGATTGTTTCAGTAAGGACTGACATGAACATTGTCTGCGGCTTCGGCTGCGAATCCAACTCCAAAGAGCTGAAGACAGATATTATTTGACTAATGAGTGATGTGAGTAATATGGTAACTTCCGACAGGT
>PKML01065689.1:81817-103401 GCA_002933935.1 Eutrema yunnanense | reverse complement strand
TAAATATATAAAAATAATTATAATTCCAAATTTGTGATAATATATAAATTTAAATACTATATTTAAAATATATTATTAGACACATATTTTATTAGACAACTTACAACAGGTGAGAGCTGCTGTTGAAAATATGTGGTTTAAATATTTTATTAGACAACTTACAAAAGATTTTCGAGATTTTTTTTGTTTGAATATATTAACAATAAATAATGTTAAAGAATAAATCAGAAAAAATATTTATAAAATTGCCAAACATAAATTTGTTAAATAAATAATGTTTTAAAAAAAATTTCCATAAATAATATTAAATTGCCAAACATGAATTATTTTGTAGACAATATAAAAAAATCAGAAAATATAAAATTTTAGAAAAATATTAAATCATATTAGATTTTAAATATTTTAAATTGGAAATATCAAACGAAATTGTTTAAATTCCGCTAAATTATCTGATTTTAACTTAAATCATAATAAATTATGTTATAAAAATTTATTTTAATACATTTAATTAATGTTTTGAAATCTGACATGGAAAGCAAACCAGAGAGTCCTTCGGATCACCGGGTCCGTGGGTTGACACGGTTCGATACAGTCCGACCGCAATCAACAATCTTATTATATTAAGCTGGATCTCTAGACACGTAGGATAATTCTCAATCACGAGACCATAACAAATGTCACAGTTAATATAGATTTTGACATGTGTTAATTTAATTTTAAAAGTAAAAGTGAATTAAAGTAAATATTAAAAAAAAGTTAAACTAAAAAAGACAATCTTAAAAAAGAAAAAAACAATAATAAGTAAAGAAAATTTATAATAAAAGAAAGTGATAAAGGGAAACCTAAAATTTTATAATCTACAATCACGACTAAACTTTAAAAAAAAATTATAAATATACTCTAAACTTAAAAGGAAAATTATTAATACAATAATAAGTAAGGAAAACTTATATTAAAGATAAGTGACAAAAAGAAACTTAAAAGTTTATAATCTACAACCACGACCAAACTTAAAAAGAAAAAAATTATAAATATACTCTAATTTAAAAACAAATTATTAATATACGACCAAAGTTAAAATTTTAAAATCTTTTCCATTATGAGAAAAAACCTTAAAAAATAAAAATTATTTATATACAACACGACCAAACTCTATATAAAAATTTACACATTTCTAAGGTTTTTAAAAAGGAATAAAAGCAAAAAAAAGCATTTAAAAAAAAAGAAAAAACATATTTCAGTTTAGAATTAGTAAAAAATTATTATATAAAACTGAATGTTCAAAGTTGTTAATTCACGTGATCGTGATATGTGTCAAGTCAAAGATGGAATTTAAAATCAATTAATAAAAAAACTTAAAAATTCTCATTCATAATCGTAAAAGATAAAGTTACTAAAAAATAAAATTAAAAAAAAAACTTAAAAATTCTGATTCATAATCTTAAAAGATAAAGTTACTACAAAAAAAAATTAAAAAGTTGAAAAACAAAATTATCCTAAAATGCAAGATTAATATAGAAAGGAAAAAACATTTTTTAGTTTTTTCATTTAGATTAAGAAAATTAATCATAAAAGAAAAAGATGGGTGATGACTGGACTGTTGAGAATGCATGAGCAGCTCGGGATAAAGGGATGGGTCAGGAACCGCAGAGACGGTTCAGTGGAAGCACTCTTCTCTGGACCATCCGAAGCTGTTGATGAGATGCAGCTGAGATGTCGCCGTGGCTGAAGGAACCAAAATTCGCACATATCGTAGATCGGCGAATTCAGTTTAGAGTTTAGGAGAATTATTTTTATTAGAATCATAGCTGTGCCGTCGAAGGCTGCCTACGTACCCTTCGAAGGGATCAAGCCAAAACGTAGTTCTTGTTACAAAGAATGGTTTCGAATATTTTTAGATGATTAGTATGAATAGAGGGTTCCCCTATTTATAAGTCTTGAAGTCCTTAGTTCTTCATTTTCCTTCTTGACTTTGTATTGGTAATTGTCCTTTTTCCTTTAAGCCGATAAGGATAATCTCCTTTTTTCCGGGATTTGCCATTTTCCAATAAAAGGAAATCCTCTTTTTATCAAATAAAAGGAAACTTCCTTTTATTTCGTAGATCGGTCTTGATGGGCCTTGAAGTCGATTGTTGGGCTGATTTCAACTCAGACCGGGTTAAACCGGGGAGTGCTAAATCCCCCTCTAACAGTGGCCCTCCTGCAGCCATGGTAACTGGACTGGAGGCTTTCCCATCCACTGAAGAACCGGGAACAAGTTTTGAATATAGATCAACCGTCTGATTTCAACCTTCTTTGAATGTTTGTCATGTATACTAATGTGTCTTTGAGCATTTCCAGTTATACATTTATAGCAGTTGATATTAGTGATTTTTGTATTCATCACTATTAAGCTGCAGAACTAGTACAGGTACAGAAGATTTCACAAAAAAACTTTCATTCCCCAGCAGATTCTGAGACTGTACTTAAAGAACAAAAAGAAAATGTACTGAAGAAGGGATTCATCCTTACAAATTCTGTTTCTTCTTGATGCCAATCTATACAGTGTTTATAATAGGTACATTTATACTTCACTTTATCTCTGCACAGTTGTTTGCACCAACGGGTTCTCGTAAGCAACTTGATATCGCCATCACTGCAGCTTCAATGGATGCATCTTCTCCCTGGTTTCAAGACATTTTGTTAAGACTTTTAAGGCGAAAAAAAGAGGCCATCATCGGTTTAATCGAGATGGAAGAGTGTTCTTCTCCCTTCTTGCCTTTTCTTTCCAGTAGAATATGTTGCCGTATTTCCCAGCCAATCGACTCCAGAAACTACGAGGTATGTCTAAATCAACCGTAGCTCCAACATTGAAATTCAGTATGTTCCCTGTCTCAAATCCGCTCATCAGTTTCCCACTGGATACTTGAAGAAAATGAGGTTTTGGGATGTTACCAAAAGTGGGATCAGCGACAAACACAATTGTGCTATCATCCACCTGCCAGAAATCTTTGATTGCTAGTCCTATTTATTTCAAACACAAAGAAATGTCATCAAGCAAACCAATGGAGATCAAAGTATGTTGCTTCAAGCATATATCATACCGGGTGTATCGGGATAGTTTTGAGCCAAGACCCTTAGCTTGAATCCTGTATCTTTCTCAAGATCAGCGATTTCTTTAGCAATCCTTTTCTCCTGTAATTCTCAAAGAGGAGCAGCATTAAAATGGCGAAAAACTGAAATCTCGAAAAACACACAAGACATAACCTGGCCATTAGAGAGGAAACCAGCAACATCTATGACAGAAGTGAACTCTTTAGGGAGCAACTCTGGCTTGTTGACGCCGACTTTCGCCTCAGCGAGTCCCACTCCTGCAAAGAGAGATTCAGAGTTTTTGGGAAATTAGGAACTTTTCTTCTGCATTCCTCATAGAGTTGCACACAAGATACTCTGGTCGTAATCTTGACTTAGATGTGACAGGGAATTACAGTCAAAAGCGATGAGCAAACAAGCTTCTAACTTTGTGAATTGTTTCATCGACATTGTTATTGTGCAACGACGGATGAATCAAAATCAAAGGAAAGTCAAGTGTGTTCAATTCCGTGTGACAGATGTTGAGAAGGAAGGGTTATAAGAACAAAACAAAGAAACGAACCCGATAGAGATAGACCGAGAGCGAGAGCTCCAGAGAACACCAAACTGAGAGATTTCGACCGGAAACGGGAAACCCAGTTTTCGGCGGCGGAGGTTTTCAAGGAGAGACGAGATGATGGAGAGACGTTGTTGAATACAGAAGGAGAGAAGCTTCTACATTGTGAAGGAGGAGGATGTAGAAAGAGCATCGCCATATGCCTTTTACCTTATTAAGTTTCCTTTGTTCCCCACTGTTGTTTGCTTTGCCTCTGGATAACGTTAATAAACGTCTTTCTCAACAAAAGAAGAAAAAAAACGTTAATAAACGCTCGCGAACAGAACCGTACCGAACTGATTTCGGTACAGAACCGAACTGTTTAAACCGGACTGTCTAGTTATTTATTTGTACACAATACAATGGATGTAAGAAGGTTCCCACACTTCTCTCAACATTGACCGATATGATAATTTTTTTTTTCCGAAGAAATATACTGAAAAAAGAGATTCATTCTTACAATTATGTTCCTCCTTCATGCCAATCTAAAAGAGATTGAATCTATACAGAAACGTTTTTTTATCGGTCATATACCCCATTTTATATCTGCACAGTTATTTGGACCAACAAGTTCACGTAAGCTACTTGATATCGTCATCACTGCAGCTTCAATGGATGCATTTTTTTAAAACTCGATGGCCTATGTTTACTCTTATGAACCACGACATTATCAACTTCAATATTTCTTACTCTCACTTGCATCTACAATTAGAGAAACACAATGCAGATTCATAAACTCTGTTTTCTTGCTCTCTTCTTAGGCTAGCTATCGGTCAAGGTCATTGGCCTATTCCAACCCCTTTCAAGCCTTCTTCTTATTCTCCTTACTCATTTGAAACTTCTTTCACTTACTCCATCACTACTCGCATCAAAACCCTCCTCCCCGGGTCACGGTCTTGCTTTCGTTGTCCTTAACAAAACCAACAATGGCAGCCCCAAAAACCACATCTTTCTGTCAAATTCTACGTTTTCAAGGACAAACGTTTTGGTGACATCAATGATAACCATGTCGGTGTAGACATCAACTCTGTTACTTCTGTTGATGCCGAGAAAGCTGGTTATTGGGTTCAGACAAGAAATGGGGAAAGGAAGCAGTGGTCGTTTAAAGAAGTGAAGCTTAGTAATGGAGAAAATCTGTTCTGTTCTGTTCTAACAACAGCGCCAAGAACACCTAAATCGGTTCTGTTCGGTTATGCTTTTATTATTGTCTCCGGGACTGGAGTGAATAAATCTGTCGTTTACTGTACTGTATTTTCATACTAGTAGCCAAACCTATCCGGCGGGTACTTGTACATTTTTCATTAATCTAAATAGAGACGCACACAGAAACTTCACAAGACTTTCAAGAATCACAAATTGATGCAAAGCAGAGTACTTACTTTGAGTAGAATTTAAATGGAAACATCTCATAACGTTGGACAAATCAGAGTTTGACTAAGCAGTAAGACAAAAAAATCAAAACTTCATGTCGATCTCCGGTGGGAACAGCCGGCCACGATGATTGAATATCATGAAATCCGAGTTATCTGGTAAAGACACCGCCCTGCAAAAGTTTTGAAAGAACCAGTTAAAAGAAGATGTTGTACAAGAAGATAGGAGAGAATTCGTGACATAGAAGGAAAAATCCTGTTTCACCAAAGGGTTTGATTCTACTAGTGAGTGTAAGAAATTCACTACAACTTGCAAATGCCCATGATTCTACTAGAAAATGTCTCTATAAGACCCATAGCTCTATGCCTTTATCCTTAAACTGAGACATCAATGTTGGAACATCTCTAGAACACGAATTCCTTACGAATCCATGAACATATGAATGTACTGACATTCTCATTCAATAACAAAAACATTCACTAGAAAGCATGATTCAGATTGATCAACACTGATGAAAAACAGAGAAACATGATCAAAAACCTGTTTTCATCGGAGTCTGGGTGGATCGAGAGAAATTTCCCAGGGAAAGTCAAAGCAGCCCACATACAGAGAGCTAGCCCAACGATCAACTCCAGAACAACCTTAAGAATCCAATCATAAGACATATCAAAGCATAATCCAAACACAATTGAGGAAAAGAGAAACCTTTATCAATATATATATACTCACATTCATCGGCGGTCCGGAAAACTCTTCCTCCGTGATCTTCAACAATCCTCTATCTGAAACAAGGAAGAAAACCCCACATCAAGAGACTAGATGCTATCCCGAAACCACATGAAAACAAAAAAAAGCGAGTAGATCTGAAACATATTGGAATATTGGATTTGGATTCGGACGAGGGGGCATACATTGGATTGTTGAATAAGCGGCATGGGAAAGAATCAGGACGCCGAAAACTCCAATCAAGAACCCTAAATTCATGGCTTTCGTTTGTATGTGTTCTCTAAGAAGATTCCGATCTGGTTTTTCTCGTCGAGTATTCTCCGCCTAGAATCAAAGTAGACGATTGATTACTCGAGTCTAACAAACGGCAGGTAGTTATGACACGAAAAATCTGAAAACGACAAACGGCACAACGAATATTATCACAGAGATTACAAACGGCACGTAGTTCTATACTGGGGAGATTTTGTAGGTGCGCGAATTGAGAATTATCCTAAAAAAAGGGTCTAGAGCTCACGGTATTCGAGAAAGTGATAACAAACCAATTTGTGTTTTTATGAGGTAATCAAAAATCTGTTTTCAATTCCAAATTGATCAGGAATTTATATGCAAAGATGTAGTTAGTTATACATAGCTCAGTCATTTTTGTTTCCTTTGGGTTATATATATCCAAATTTTATTGGCACGCTATTTTAGACCAAAGAAAATCAATTAATTTTAAGATACTAAAATGTCTAAGAAAAAGAAAAAAACGTGTTGCTTGCTTCACTTCTTTAGTTCTATTCCTTTCTTGTGTTTGTTATCATCAGAACCAAAAAAGGAAACCTGTTAAACCCCACCGCTTTGATACTTTCAGTTTTACATTTACCCCATACGTTTTCTAAATCACATTTAGATACCCTCGCCACATTATCACTTGAGTTTCTCAATTAGTCGAATTGAGATTTTTTTTTTCTTTAATTTTTATAAAATAGTATTATTGTAGTTAATATTTCTTATTGAATGTTTGATAAATCAAAAGAAGATTAAATTAATTGAAATGGTTAGTACAGGGGTGTAAATAGCAAGAACCTAAGTATGGGAATGTTTTGGTATAAATCTAAACATCGGGGTTTTTGTTTTCCTACCGACTATCAAAAAGAAAAGGAAAAGGAAATAAATTCCGCTTCTTTGTGGAACAAGGAACACAGATATAAATCCCGAAATCTGCTCCCTTCAGATCCCATTCTCTCTAGACTCATCTCAATCGATCTCTCTAGAAAACTCTCTGGTCAATTTCAGCAATCACCATGACAAACCAACCCGAATCTTCCGACTCGTAAGTACCCAGATCTTTGATTTTCGTCTTCCGATCATAAAGTTTCGATCTTTTACCTGGGGTTTTTGATGTTGGCGTTAGGGTTTTACAGTTGATCTCATCTTTAAGCTGGTTTTGACTCGTGGGTTTTGTTTATTTTTCTATTTTGTTTCAGGAAACCGAAGAAGGATTTCAGTACCGCTATTCTTGAGAGGAAGAAGTCTCCAAACCGACTTGTTGTAGACGAAGCCATTAACGATGAAAACTCTGTCGTCTCTCTCCATCCTTCCACCATGGAAAAGCTCCAGCTTTTCCGTGGCGATACGATTCTCATCAAGGTTTTTTTTTCTTTTTCATATCTTAAAGTCTGTATTACTGGAATCGGAATTCTCTGATTGAGTACTAAGTTGTGCTATGCTAGAAATCTTCGGAGTTAAGGCTTGAATGTTGGTTTTGATCGTTACCAAATTAGGGTTTGGCCTTGCTTGGCTTGATGGATTCTTACGTGATTGTACTTCTTCTCTCTTTTAGCGGCTTGAATTATAAATTAAGGCGTGATTTTTTTTTGAGTCTGGAATTGTGCTGTCTTGAGTATACATCACTAAGGCCTTATTCTGTTGTTATGATCTTGTAAACGCATTGACTTAGGTTTAGAAATCTAAACTTCTTCTGTCTTTAAAACTGATCTTTATCTTGGCTTTGCAGGGTAAGAAAAGGAAGGACACAGTCTGCATTGCTCTTGCAGATGAGTCATGTGAGGAACCTAAAATCAGAATGAATAAGGTCGTAAGGTCCAACTTGAGGGTAAGACTGGGAGATGTTGTTTCTGTTCACCAATGTCCAGATGTCAAGTATGGAAAGCGTGTGCACATCTTGCCAGTTGATGATACCGTTGAAGGGGTTACTGGGAACCTCTTCGATGCTTACCTGAAACGTACGTTAACTTGAATCTTTATTTCTCTTTCATATCATAGTCAAGCTGTCCTTTGGAGTTCATGTTTGCTTTAAGATCATGTTTTATTAGTTTGCTATGCTATCTGAACAAAACTTAAACTTTTTAACAGCTTACTTCCTGGAGGCGTACCGTCCAGTGAGGAAGGGTGATCTATTCCTAGTGAGAGGAGGAATGAGGAGTGTGGAGTTCAAAGTTATCGAGACTGATCCTGCTGAGTACTGTGTGGTCGCTCCAGATACAGAGATTTTCTGTGAGGGTGAACCAGTAAAGAGGGAGGATGAAGAAAGGCTGGATGATGTCGGTTATGATGATGTTGGTGGCGTCAGGAAACAAATGGCTCAGATTAGGGAACTTGTTGAACTTCCTTTGAGGCATCCGCAACTGTTCAAGTCAATTGGTGTTAAGCCACCAAAGGGTATTCTGCTTTATGGACCTCCTGGGTCCGGAAAGACTCTGATTGCGCGTGCCGTGGCTAACGAAACCGGGGCGTTTTTCTTCTGTATTAATGGACCGGAGATCATGTCGAAACTGGCTGGTGAGAGTGAGAGCAACCTCAGGAAAGCATTTGAGGAGGCTGAGAAGAACGCTCCTTCTATCATATTTATTGATGAGATTGACTCTATTGCACCAAAAAGAGAGAAGACTAATGGAGAGGTTGAGAGAAGGATTGTCTCTCAGCTCCTTACGCTTATGGATGGACTGAAATCGCGTGCCCATGTTATTGTAATGGGAGCAACAAATCGCCCCAACAGTATCGACCCGGCTTTGAGAAGGTTTGGAAGATTCGACAGGGAAATTGATATCGGTGTTCCTGATGAAATCGGACGTCTTGAAGTTCTTAGGATCCACACGAAGAACATGAAGCTAGCTGAAGATGTAAAATTTCTATAATCTGTAATCTATAGCATATTTACATGTTTTGTTGATTTTTTTTCGGGTTGCAATGTTTATTAAAGACCCTTTTTTTTTAACAGGTGGATTTAGAAAGAATCTCCAAGGACACACATGGATATGTTGGTGCTGATCTTGCAGCTCTATGCACTGAAGCTGCCCTTCAATGTATCAGAGAGAAGATGGATGTGATTGACTTGGAAGATGACTCTATTGACGCTGAAATCCTCAATTCCATGGCTGTGTCTAATGAACACTTCCAGACTGCTCTTGGAAACAGCAACCCATCTGCACTTCGTGAAACCGTATGTGTTGATCCTCTGCTTGTATATGAATCAGAACCTGTTTATTCACCCGATTTGGATTCTAACCGTTTCATCTCATTTTACAGGTTGTGGAGGTTCCAAATGTCTCCTGGGAGGATATTGGAGGCCTTGAGAATGTTAAGAGAGAGCTACAGGAGGTAAAAATTGTTACTACATCCTTTGCTTTCGATATAAATTGTTTCAGTTCTGAGAACTAATCCATGCTCCTTTTTTTTGCAATGTAGACTGTTCAGTACCCTGTGGAGCATCCAGAGAAATTCGAAAAATTTGGGATGTCTCCATCAAAGGGAGTTCTTTTCTACGGTCCTCCTGGATGTGGAAAAACCCTTCTAGCCAAAGCCATAGCAAACGAGTGCCAAGCAAACTTCATCAGCATCAAGGGACCTGAGCTTCTCACGATGTGGTTTGGAGAAAGTGAGGCCAACGTCCGAGAAATCTTTGATAAGGCTCGTCAATCTGCTCCTTGCGTTCTGTTCTTCGATGAGCTAGACTCCATTGCCACTCAGAGAGGAAGCAGCGTGGGTGATGCAGGCGGTGCAGCTGATAGAGTCTTGAATCAGCTTTTGACAGAAATGGATGGAATGAATGCGAAGAAGACGGTCTTCATTATTGGAGCAACTAACAGACCTGACATTATTGATCCAGCTCTTCTTCGACCTGGAAGACTCGACCAGCTTATCTACATTCCTCTACCCGATGAGGATTCCCGTCTCAACATCTTCAAGGCGTGCTTGAGGAAATCTCCTGTTGCTAAAGATGTCGATGTGACTGCACTCGCCAAGTACACTCAGGGATTCAGTGGTGCTGATATCACTGAGATTTGCCAGAGAGCTTGCAAGTACGCCATTAGAGAAAACATCGAAAAGGTCAGAGATTTATTTTCTTTAGCTCCAGAAGCTTGACTAATGTAAACTGTAAATGCTAATTAGGCTTAATCTTTGCCATTTTTTGGGGTTTTTTTTTGTTCCTCAGGATATTGAGAGGGAGCGTAGAAGGAGCGAGAATCCAGAGGCCATGGAGGAAGATTTGGTGGATGATGAAGTTGCAGAAATTAGAGCTGCTCATTTCGAAGAGTCGATGAAGTATGCAAGGAGGAGTGTGAGTGATGCTGATATTCGCAAGTACCAAGCTTTTGCTCAGACGCTGCAGCAGTCAAGAGGGTTTGGAACTGAGTTTAGATTTGACCCAACCGCGGCTGCTGGACCCACCACTGGTGGTGCTGCCGCTGATCCCTTTGCCACTTCTGCAGCTGCTGCCGATGACGACGATCTTTACAGTTAGATTATGACTCGTCAATGTAATTGTCTTTTTTTTCAAAGTTTTTTTAAGTTTAGTTGTGAACTTTTGAATGATGTCGAGAGAGATTATTTCGATGTTATTTCACCCTTGTTACATTCACAATACTTTTGATCAGTTTCTTTGTCCCTCGAGGTTTATTTTCTCTCAAGTAATCTTCTATGAGACTGAGAAAAGTTGGAGCTGTTAGAACGTGGAATGTTGTACCAACTCGACAAAGTAACAAGAAAATGTTGTGTATTTTATTTGATTTGTTAATTCTGTTTTTGGCAGAGAATTTTCTCTCTTTAGTAGAAGAAAATAAATATTATTGTAAGACTTGAAGCTGTGAGCTTTGTTCATCCTCTCTCTACGAAGGGACTATTTCAAAGATCTCTCTCTCTCTCTAGTCAATAAATATTAATATAACTCAGAGATGATGATTCATGCTGTGTCTAGTTCCCGAAACGCCACCATTTTTTCCTCCTCTGTAGCTCTGTTGCAGATGTATCTGAACACACAAAAAATAACAAGAAGAAGAGAATCTCTCTTAATGAATTAAGATGATGAAAAATAAAGCAAAATAGGATCTGTTAAATGAGTTCAGGTGTGTAGGATTTACCTCTGTTTAAGTAGATGGAGTTGTAATGAACCTCTGCCCAGAAGCTCAAGAAGATTACTGCAGACCACAAGCAAAACAACAGATCACTGTAATAACAACATTCAGAAAGAGATGAAGAAGACAAGCAAAAAAGAACAGTTGACTAAACTCTTTACCTCCTTTGGATTCTTGAGAGGTAGGAAGAATTTCAATATAACATGTATTCTTGAATGATGTTAGCACTACTATTTTCACCCGATACTGCGGATTCAAAGTTTTCACCAAACAGTTTAATTATGGAATTACGAAAAGTAGCAGAAGATCAGTTCATGTGTTTCATAAGTTTGAGAATCTATACCGCATCTGCAGCTGCCTGTAATGTAACGTGATCGCCCCACTCGCCGCTCCTGTTTCAAATTTGAATACTAAGGCCATAACAAAAGACAAGGTCAAGAAATGCGGTTATGGAGTTTCTAGGATTAGAGAATTCTACCGAGACATCTTCTTTAGATACTCAGAGAAGTCCATAGGAACGTATCCTTCATAAGAATCTGGACGAGATTTTAGCTAAACCAAGAGTTGAAAATTTGCAAAAAATGAGGTTCATATAGTTTGTGAAAGCTTGTAAGGATTCACAATCCGCGAGTAGCAAAAAGATCATCAAACCTGTTTTACAATTTGTCGCCTAACGTGTTTATGACGATCTGCGGTTTTGTATAGTTGATCAGCTAAAGCACGGAACTGGAAGGAAAAAAAAAAAAAAAAAACGGGAAGGGAGAATTCAAGGTTCAAAATGATCAGAGAAGTCTAATGGAGAGGAAAACGAAGAAGAAGACATCTACCTGGCAATTACCATCCCCAGGAACTTTGACCTCGGCGAAGTCAAACATTTCTAACCTGAAACAATGGAATCAAGAATGGTTTATATATAAGAGAAAACATTTATGGAACAAAAATATACCTACCTATTCCGAAGTCTTTCATGATCTGAAACTGCTTCGTCTTCCGGAGGTATTTCGCCATTTATTTTCGGTACATACTGCATATGATGGGTTTGTCAAAATGATAGAACATATTGACAACAAGTTACACATATTGTGTTGAGTAGTTACCGGAATGGGGACCATTTGATTCAATCTCCTTCCGAATTCACCATCAGCATCACACTGATCTGATTCCCACGAGTACACATACTCATCTGTGTCACTCGGGCTTGAACACGAAAAGAGATTAGCCGAATCATCGCTCCTCCCATCTTGATCATTATCATTTCCTACCCATTCTACAACAACAAAAACACATCTCTGTAAGTAATCCAATCCCCGAAACATAAACACACACATGAAAAGCAAAAACCAATGAAGGGCATGTTCAATAACCTGAAGAGTAATCCACAGCGGATTGATCGTTCCAACCATATTCGTTATTATTGCTATAGTTGTTAGTATAACCTTCTTGTTGTTGATGTTGCTGTTGATGATTAGAGTAATCGTTACTTTCTGCGATTTCAAGCTGCAAAAAATCGTCTTGGAGTGTTCGAGCAATGATCTCATCGTTATCTACATCGCTGCAACCACGATGATCTTCATACTCTCTGTAATACTCACCGGTCTGATGATGATGAACTTCGTCTTCCTCCTGAATCATCTCAATGCCATAAGGAGGATACGTGAATGGATGCGGACCAAGAAACCATTCCACAATACTACTTGTGTTCTCTTCATGTGACACCATCTTTAAGAAAACGTTGAAAATTTCATCAAGAATCAGAAAACTTATCCATAAAACAAATCAAATACACTTCTTGAAAACGTAATTAACACTCCGAAACCAATGAATTTTGACCCTTTAGTTGCGTGAATCTCTGGGAAAATTAAACAAGAGAGACTTTTCAACAAAGAAGAAATGTAAGAATGCTACTCAGAATTCTCCAAACAACTTCGTTTTCCTAAATCATATATACACTTGAATTAGATACAAAAGTCATTATCACCATCAAAGCTATTAAATTCAAAATTAGAAAGTAAAAGCCACTAAAAGCTTTTGAAAGATGAATAGTCAAACAAACACGGAGATTTAGTGTGGAACGATTTTCTCCGCTTTGAATCCGAGAAGAAAAAACAATAACTTTAAAAAAAGGGTAATAAATCGACCTAGATCTGAGAAAAGAAATGGTATGGAGAAGAAGAAGAAGTTAGATCAAAAGTTGAAGAAACTCACCTTTCACTTACTAAATCTCTGCAACTCGAAGACGGAATTATTTTTACTAAAAATAGACAACTTTTAGAATTTCGATTGAGAATTTAGGTTGGAAATAAGCATAATTCAAATGGGTTTTTCGCACTTTCTCTTCTAAAAAGACTGAATTTTTTTGGCAGGATGATGAGGAAGAAAAAGGATCCAGACTGATTCGAATAAAAAATAAAGTTCTTCGCTTTTTTTTTGTCGATTCGAGAAACCCAGAAAATTAAATAAAAGAAAGAAAATGATAAAACGCGCAAAATGCCACTCAACATTTATATGAATTTCTGGGCATTAAGAGCTCTTTTGTCATGAGAACTTTTAGCCGTTGGATCATTTAATATGAACGGTCACGGTTTTATCAGTCATATTTAATTCTTTTTCTTAATTTTTTAAGATTCTTTTTCTGTATTATTTTGTTTCTTCTGAGATATCAATAACATTTTCCAATTGATATATAATCAACACCGATATAATAAATTATTTGAAATGTAAAAGAAGAAAATTACACTCATTGTACATTTATTAAAGAGAAATACTCTCAAATAGCACAAAAATTATTTTTTGTTCCAAAACTAGCACCCTAAATTTAAAATACCTAAAGTAGCACTACTAATTACTCCCTCCGTTCCACAAAGATAGATTTTTTAGAATTTTCACACATATTAAGAAAATAATTAATACTTAATCATAAATGCATCAATTTTTGTTACTGAACAATTTCTCATATCTCTAAACCAATAGTAGTTCAATTTAATTAATCTTTTTAAATTTTTCAAAATATCATCATTAATTGATAAAATTTGCATAGAAAAACTAAAAAAATCTATCTTTGTGAAACATTTTTTTTCTTCTAAAAAATACATCTTTGTGGAACGGGGAGAGAGTATTATTTAATTCTTGATACAAATCATAAATGAGTGGTGGTTTTCTTTTCACTGTTAACATTTTACCAAATCCCCAGAAGATCAATTAATAGTTAAGGAGCATTAAAGGAAGGATTAACATGCAAATGCAATAAGTTAACAAGTTTAAATCTCTATTTAATGTTGAATTACTCAAAGAGGCAAATGGGTCCAATAACACATGGCTGCATAGTTTTAAGTTTCCCAATCATATCCGGCGCGAATAAGTAATTTTTTTGTATCAGTGTAAGAATTCCACGTGGCATCCACTCATTTTATTGAATTCCAAAACCATCGAATTCAATTCTTTCAGGTAGCCCCTCTTTTTTGATTAAGTTATATTCACGCAATACTCATCACAAATTGTGCATGCATATAATTTAATATTCTTGGGATTACATTAATATTCATTCTTCGTTGCTAAAGTTTTTTAATAAATGAACTAGGTTCTATGTTCTGGCGGTGAATCGTATACGTAGGTTTCATACAAAACCATTAACTATGAGATCTAATGAAAGTTATAAAATAATATAGATAGATTACTCGAAAATAAATTAATTCAAATAGTTTGCAAAAAAACAAAAGAAAAAATATTCAATTTATTTTGAATCAGTCTGTATATTTTAATTTTATGGCATGGGTCATGAATGATTTGAGAAACCCAAAAGCCAGCTCTTGTGTAGTTTCAATAGAAAAAAAAAATTAATTTTGTTAGGTAAGCAAAATTTAATTAAACGCATACGTAATTATGGTGTGTTTTTTTTTTACAAACGTCAGTAGTTGTGAAGATTATGCTGATGTAGTCATTAGCAACACTTTTTTGTCGATTATCATGATATGTGCATCATATATTATATGTTACCTGTCAAGTATCGAATATTATAACTAAAATGGTCTATTTCAAAAAGGGTCAATGCATTAAATATGAATAAATGTTACAATTGTGGTCGTTCAGAGAGTAAAATCTGCCAAACAGCATGCATTCTTTGAACATTCATAATTGAGAACCAAATCTATTAATGTATGGTTATATTATCAACTCTTTGTTCAAAACAATCATGCCATATAAATAGATAAATATAGCAAAATAACCAAGTGTTGATTTTGATTTTATTAAATACTAAACAAAGTACTGTGGTATTAACATGTTTCTATGAGAATACGGTTCGTAACTTCGTATTATGCAAGAAATGTAACAAACTGACCAAGCAAGTCAAACATGGACTTCCAGCCCTCGTTTTTATATAAACAAATCCGGCCTTAAAATTCTTTAAAAAATTCTTAAGCTAGTGGTAAAGTGTATGTGTTTAACAGTACATGTCATGAGTTTAATTCTCATGAAATTGTTTTTTTTTTTTATTAAACCAATTAAAACCGAAAACCAAATATAGTTATAAAACAGTTCATTTTTTTCTTTAACTTAAGGCCTTTTAAAACTCATGGCCGGCTTTGGATGCAGCAAAAGTTTTTCAGAGTTTGATTATGTATATAAGTATATAACTTAGAGTTAGTTTGCATAAAATATACATCATGTTTTATATAATTCAATAAGCTTTTGCACCTAGTTCGCCCTAGTTTCATCTTCTCCCAGGCACGGGTCTCGAGGTAGCCGCTCATCAGATTTCAACATGGCGTTCTCCTACCGGCGTTCGATCTCCTCCTGACCAGCATTTCCTCTTCTATCTCGGGGTAAGCCATGGCTCTCGAAGAACCATTCTAATCTTCCGTCGGCTGTCCCCGTCACCAGCGAGATCTCCTCCGGGCAAGTCTGCTTCTGACATCTTTCTCTGCTCTGTTCCGCTATGGATTCCGGCGTTAAGTTCTCGTGTTCTGCTCTCACCCTCCGTCGTATTCCGGCGAGAATCTTCGTTTCTCACGCGTCCTCCTCTCACCGTCGAAAGGTGAAAGCTCCATCGAACATCCTTCATCCGCCGGATCTACATACATCTCCGGTCCAAATCCTAACCTTCTGTCACCCTCGGCTTCTCTCTGTGCTCCACCGCTCAAAAGATGACTTCCACCGGCGAATCGTCGGAGGTAACTACTCTTTCCCTCTACCGCGACTGAAGACTGATTTGCTGGTCCGAAGTTTTGCTCCGGCGTCTCCTCGTCATTTCCCCACCGTTCCGAAGCGTCCCGGCTCAACCGGCGAAGAACAATATTATTATATTGTCCAAGTGACGAGTCGAAGCTCATGTTCCGACGTGACCTCTCTCCATCCGTTTCTTCGTGAAGCCAAAGAATGGCAAAAGGGTTATCTGAGTAAATCCAAGGCATTTTTGCTTGTGGTGTCGATATCCTCCTCTGAAACTATCACATATTTAATTCCCAAACCAAGCGTCATTTGAGTAAATCCAAGGCTTCTTCGCCTATGGTGTCAATCCGTGCAGTCTTTTCCCAAGCTGCCTCTAAAGAAATAAGGAATTTCTCGGTAGAATCCGAATCCTTACAATTGCGTAGAGCCATATTCTCAGGCTCTGAAGTTACAACGGAGCTCGTTCTATTACGACCCGAAAGTATGGACTGTGTTTCAAAGTCACATTGCAAAGTGACCAACTATCTCTATTCTGCTTCCATCGCGAATGGTTTATTGACGCATCTAAGTATCCTTGGCAAGGGCTTAGATTCGTTGTCTTTCTATCATGTTTATCTAGCTTTAATCTACTTTGTTGCAACTAGTTCAGCCAATGAAGTAGTGGTTAATTTGGCTTTGTATGCTCTAAGTTCATTTGTATCAAACTTTTTGGAATGATATAAAATCGCTTGTTTGACAAAAAAAAAAAAAAAATACATCATGTTTTAATTTTTTTTAACTTACTATTAGTTGATACACTGATATCATTAGCTCTCAAGTGATTTTTCCCCTCTGTTCTTTTACACAAAAGCAAGGCATTTTTAAAAAAACATCAATTAAGCTAGCTATTATTTGCCTACTATTCGCTTTCCAACATAACTTTTTTAAAAAAAAAAAAAAATTTTGTAAGAAGCTTTGATAATTTTACTTAAAGCTCTAAATTTAATGGCTTCCCCTGTTTTCAGCCAAAATTAATGCTGCAAAAGTCAAATTGTTTGCCATTGTTAGTACACATGAGTTGAATGCAATCTTATCAAAAATATTCTACCATGGGTAAAACAAAAAATAGTTGATGCCTTTTGGTTCTATCATTATCATAAGTTTGAATTCTTAAAAGTAAATAAAATCTGTCACGAATCTTTCTAAACTATGTGACTATAATGATAAATTGTTGGCCGCAGAGGATTTAGTGACCCTATCCAAAAAATGAAGATTTTGTGCCGTTTATTAGTGGGTTGGGTTCTCAACCTTTATGGATATGCTTATTGGGCCTTCAATTGGAATGATTTAAAATGTTTATAAAATGTAAACTATTCTCCAATATTGTTTTCTTAAGAAGAAAATAAAACACCAATTGTCATTCGCCTTGAACACAGATATGCTGCACAACACTTTGATCATTCGCCTTGAACAGTTTTGAGCTGATCCCAATGTGAGGACGTTGATGTTCACAAAACCGAGTAACATTGGTCAAGCACAATACTTTGTTTTGGGCATCGATTGGATCATATCCTAAAATGCTTTTTTACTAGTCAAAATGTCAAATCTTGGCTTAATGTGAGTTAAATCGTTAGAGAATAATCCTTATATATATTAATATCTGTCATTTGAAGTCTTGAAAGATGGCTTTCAAAAGTTAAAAGGAGCTTTACGAATTATTTAATTGAACTGTCACAAATAAATAAGACATAATCATTTATTTATAAGTCAGACAAATGTACTTGAATAGTAAACAAAAAATTGAATTTCTTGAATTACAGAAAATAAGCAAATGCTGTATGTAATGTACTACAGTAGTTTCCGACTTTACCCGAATCAACAAGCTCTCACATTCTTTGGGTTCCATAATTTTTCTAACCAACCTCCATCGTCACCATCAAGAACCTTCTTGTTCTTCCCTTCCTCGTCTCTAGAAGCTTCTAGGCTCTTCAGCGGAACCAGCTGCTGCATCTTGCTACCATTCCCAGGTGAAGAAGCTTCCACAATCTTTGTCACCATCTCTAACACCTCACTCATCTTTGGACGCGCCTTTGAGTTCCTAGTAAGGCATAAATTGGCTACAACCGCTAGTCTCTGGACCGGTTTTACCAAATATTTCCCTTCAAGCCTCGGGTCTACTATGAGCCGGAACCTCTTTGTGTCGGTTAAGTAAGGTCTCACCCATTCTAGAAGCTTCTGCTCTCCTTTAGGCCTGTTCCGGTCTAGCGGCCTCCTTCCTGTGATGAGCTCATAGATGAAAACTCCATATCCCCACACATCGCTTTTTGATGTGAGACGACCGGTCTGGATATATTCTGGAGCTGCGTAACCCATTGTTCCTACTACCTGTTAAACCCGGAAAACAAAAAAAACATATAACTTTCTCGATATGGCGATGATTCTATAACCAATCAAGTGAAATGTACAAAACTTACACCAGTAGAAACATGGGTTGATCCTGGTGAAGGACCTAAGCGAGCTAAACCGAAATCCGAAAGCTTTGCCTTCCAATCCTCGTCCAAGAGAATGTTGGAGGACTTGAAATCACGGAATATTATCTACAAAACGAAGCAGATATTATTAGTTAACTGAGGAGAGAAATGGAAGAAGTTGAAAAAGAAAAACAGAGGATTTCATGTTCCTTACTTGGAAGTCCATTTCTTCGTGGAGGTATGTTAGACCCCGAGCTGCGTCTTGTGCTATTCTCAATCTGAGGTCCCAAGTAAGTAGTGTTGGTGACCGAGGGGATAAATGGAACTCGACGCTTTGGTTTGGCATATATTCATAAACCAAAAGCCTTTGGATTCCACGTTCATCGTCTTCTGCACAATGACCCAACAGTTTCACCAAGTTTGGATGCTCCACTACCCCGAGAAAGTTTACTTCCGTCACCCATTCCTTATGACCCTGCAAACAAATTCAAAAGGATGGATATCCAAAAGTTATAGCTATTGATGAACACTAGCAAATCTCGTGACCAAAGATGAAGAAAACTTGCCTGTAACCCTCTCTTGCCGAGCTGTTTAACCGCGACTTCGATTTTCTTTGACGGGTCTTGTATGCTCTTGATTGTTCCCCAGTAGACACAGCCGAAACCGCCTTCCCCGATCATAACAGAGCGGCTGAAGTTCCTTGTAGCGGATTTGAGATCAGCAATGGTGAACTCTCTGAGATAATTTTCTCTTGCGGGCATGTTCGTGTTCGAGTGCCTCCCAGTGGATGACACCGTGCTCGTTCCAGAGACATCCCGGGGACTAAAATCTGACCCGCTTTTGTTTCCTCCACGGTCAGAGAAGTTAGAAGTCGGTGACACCGGTTTAGGACTCCTCTGTTCATCTTTCTTGTCCCCAAGAGGGAATAAGAAGCACTTCATTTTCACAAAGAGATGAAAACACCCTGGCTTCTCCACTGAATCACACAAAAAAGATGCACAAAATTAAGCTTACTTCATTGGAGCAAAACAATCATCCTGCAAGCTAGGTAGAGAGAATAACAAAACCACCTGGCCAGACTAAAGAACACAGAACCATATTCCATTTCTTAAACGTCCCCAGGAATCAAATCCACTATTTCCTTGCTCGATTCATTCTAAAAATTTGATCTTTGAATCCTAACTAATTATAAACACACAGGATCAAACCAAATACGAAAGTCCGGGACCTGTTACGAACCCGATGGATTATCGAATCGATCCTATACAATTCAAAGATTGAAGAAAATCCAACGAACCCTAAATTTCGAGAGGGGTAAAAGTTTGGCAAAGCTATTGCAACTTGAAAGCAATCGCAAGTTTATTCATTTATACTAAACAAAACCAAAAAACTTTTCCTTTCTTCCTTAAACAGAGAAATATGAATTTCGTGAAATAGGGTAAAGATAGTCGGAGAAAATCACAACTCACCTTTGAGATCTTGGTGTAGAGAAAAAGCAAAACTTTTTTTACAGAAACTGAAGGAAATTTAATCGCCAAACGAAGGAGTTCTAGTAACTGAGGACTTGAAAGAGAGTATATATGTAGGAGTTATTTTGGGTCTTATGATATGAATTCAGAACTAAAAGTTGAAAGAAAGAAGACGACGACTAAGAGGAAGGAGCCGATAAGGAAAGAAAGTCAAAGTAGTTGAGTCTTCACAAGGCAAACAAATAAAATAATAATAATACAGGGTGACGACTTATTTTAATATTATTAATATATATATATATATATATTCTGAGTTCTGACGAAAATAAAATACAATTTGGTAATTGAATTTGACGGAATAAAAAAACTGAAAGCAACAGTCTTTTTTTTATTTTTTGCAAGGCGAGTATTCGAATTTTTAGGTTTTTGATTCGTACAAGGAAGATGGCGGTTGATAGAATCCATAAATGTTATGTACTCGAAAGCGGTTTAAATGGTTAGAAATTTAACTTGGTCTGAATAATTAAGGTTCAGCGATCTTAATTAATTTGGACGAGACAAGAACGTTTATTTGCCTTGTATAAATAACTTAAATTTTGAAATGACTCTGTAAACCGTGGCCAATTTTGAAATAGATTTGAATCGAAAGGTTACACTGTGGTGCCCTCATTTTATTTCACCAAGAGTTAACTTAAACAAGTCTGATCAGATTCTGGAGAGTGAAATGAACTATAATGAACATTCGTAGCTCAGGACTCAAGAGCATGCATGGGACATTAATACACTAGAAATATGGTAGGTTTCTGGTTACAATTAAATTGCACGTGGAATAGCAGGAAGTGATCATATATCGAACGGCTAGGAATGAATCTATAATTTCTGAGATCTAAAGGCTAATTAATAACCTCTCGTTTCCTTAAAGAGAGACACAGAAGCAATGGGATGAAGCACCGTCATGTTCCTCTGGGGGAATGAACCGGTCGTCTCGGAATCTCCACACTAAAATAAAATAAAAATGAATACCTTCACATAAAAACCGTTCAATTATATGATTACTGGGCCGGCCCTATGTGGCCCAGTTGCCATGTAAGTCAGACAATGCCGGTGAGTTATTTATACCTTCTCGACATAACTTGATTTAATGAAATAGATTGTTGATAAAAAAAAAAAAAAAAAGGACACAATTTGGTTACACAATACGTACTACTAACAATACATATACATAATAATAAATACATGTATATATATAAACCTATAACATTTCATGGTTTGACCACAAAAAAAAACAAGCATTTTTTATATTTCTTAACATATGGTCGACCACCAATTTATAATAATATATATATATATATATATATATATATATATATATATA
>PKML01065689.1:20782-81668 GCA_002933935.1 Eutrema yunnanense | reverse complement strand
AAAAAAAAAAAAAACTCGACATTATTTTCCGATGGTTAACGAGAGTTACATTGCATTGGAATTGCACTTAGTTCAAGAATCTTATCTCTTTAAGATCTTATCTTTCTCCTCCATTTAATCAAACCGTGGGACCCTCTATTTTCACAACTTCAAAACAAATTTCTCTTTCTTATCAATAAAAACAAATGTTTCTTCTCTTAATAAATTTACTTCTTCTTTTACTTTTCTTATAAAGGTTTTCTACTTCATAAAAATTAAATTATCCAAAATTATATGAATTACTTTATGTGTTGAGTGTGAATTTTCAACTAAAAAAAAGGGTATATATATATTTTTTTATTCGGATTTATAATTTTATATTGTCTTGTGTTTTACAATATGTTGATAAAATTATATTGAATTTGACAACAAATATAAAAACGAACAATAACCTAAAGTAATTCGTTTGGACGCTTGTGGTTAAGTACGTTTCAAATTCGATCTTTTTGCTATGCGAAACGAATACATATTTATTCTGGACAATCATACTGATATAAATTTTTGTTTTTGATCTATTTGAATAACCGGAATAGGACCTATCCAAAGTTGATCTATCTATGAGTTATATAAAAAAAAAAATTGCTAAAGTGATTCTACCACTAACTGACCCACTGTGTATGAAAGAGAGAGATACGTGTACAGCATTTACGGTCGGTATATGTATTATCTATAATTGCCCAATAGGTGAGTGCCAATGTGCCATGCCAATAAAGAAATTAAAGAAACAAAATAAGATCAAATGTAACAATTATTAAAGCGAAAGCCCATTGGCGATGGAAGATGCATATTGTTCGTACGATTTTGTATGTTAAAGTACAGCATGGCCATATTCGACACCAAAAAAAAAAAANTTAAAATATCAATTCAACAAACTACCATACTTAATCGTATATCATCGTAACTACAATGATCAGGTTATCACATTTTAATGTACATATACACTTTTAGATCATGTATTATTGCAATTTGCAATAGACAACGTATACGATATGGTCCAAAGTCCTAACAAATCATTAATTAACCATACCCATATATATACACAAAAAGTAGATAGTGGACCTATGTTTGTGTATATATACACGTACGACACTAGTCCCTCTTTACATTCCATCTCACACTAACCCCCAAAAACGTCTCTCTCTCTCTCTCACACACACACACAATCATGCTGAAGAAGAGCAAGCTGATCACAAAGGCATGGAAGCAAATGTCAAGCAGAGTAGCCAAGCATCGAGCCGCCGCTGGAAAACCTCATATACCAGATGACGTACCAAAGGGACATCTAGTGGTGTACGTAGGTAAAGAAGAGGAGAGTTACAAGAGGTTCGTGATCAAGATCACGTTGCTTCACGATCCCATCCTCAGGGCTCTGCTTGATCAATCAAAAGACGAAGCTTACGATGATTTCACTTCCGGAGATTCCAAGCTTTGTATCCCTTGCGACGAAACTCTCTTCCTCGAGATCCTCCGTTACGCTTCTCCCCCTTCTTCTTGATCTTGATGAGTCTCTGACTCGAGAAGAGGGTTCTAATTAATTAGGGTTTTGGCTAAATATGAGACGGTCCATTTGAGATTTATGTAGAGTTGTAATATGAGCCATTTTTGGTTAGTAGCTAATATAAGATACTTCAAATTAAGGAGCAACAGAAATGGTTTTTCTCAACTTATATAGTAATAATGATATGAAATTACCAAAGATTGTGAATAATATAAAGGGTGATTAAAAGTAAAAGCCAAAAAAAGAACACTCGAGCAATAATCGTGAATAAAAGATGATAATTGTTTTATTTGGAGGATATCACAAAACTGAGGATGACCCAATAATTTAGTTGAAGTCGGGCTTCTCAGGGTAAGTGCAGCCAGATCTTTGGATCACCACGTTTGACGCGTAGCATCCGGCCTTCACGCACTCCTCAATCGATTTCCCTTTCACCAACTGTGACATGAATCCTCCCACAAATGCATCACCTGTGAGAGAGAGATCAGCCAAAAAAACGGCAGTTAATTCATATGACACTGAGAGGCAAATGTTTTGTATCATTATTGACAAGAAAAGTTCCTTGAAATGGCAAGGATTAGCTTATACAATGATCATGTCAGTTTCTATCTAGTAAAGTAGGCTTGGCTACAACCCGGCTTTAGGTTATCAAAATGATTACCTGCACCGTTGGTGTCAACCAGCTTCTCCTTGGAGAGAGGGATCACAGGGTATTTCTTCACCTTTCCATCTTCAGCAACAACCACTGGGTCTGCGCCCTGTGTAATCACGGTGGTCCTCTTGTATGTTCCTGTGGCCTTTGGAAGTTGTGAAATCTTGATGGCTATTTGCTCGACATCTTCGGTCTATATTTATATAAACATGTAAACAGGGTAAGTATTCTCTCTTTGTGATACAAGACAGAAGAGCTTGTTGAAATTCAGTCGTGTAAGAGAAATGGTACCTCCCATCCATGAACCCTGGAGAAGGTTCTTGCCTCTGTCTCATTGCCGAAAACAAAGTCCATGTACCTGTCCCGAACAAGATACATGCTTTTTAGTACATACTTTACGCAGTCATAAAATGGGTGATGGGTTAGAAGATTAGAGATTGCTTACGGCAAGAACTTCTCCTGCACATCTTTGAAGAATTCACAGATGAATGGAGCAGAAAGGTTCATCGTGAACACCTGAAGGATAGGTGAATATATCGGTGCTGTTAATACAAGAAGCACTTGTAAAGAAGTAAAAGTTTCTGCTGCAACAGGGTCTCATGGAAATGGACGACCATTTATCTTTATACCTTGTTGTTTGCAGCAGCGTGCTCAGAAACAAGCTGAATAGATTCAGGTGATACCGTGAGGAAGAATCCAGCAATGTAGTAGAACTTGGCCTTCTCAACTACCCAAAACGTATTTGATAACAGATATATCAGCTCATGAAGGAATAGTGCAGAACTGTTAAAAGGATGGGAAATGAGTTTTACCCAAAGCCCAGTTTTCAGGCTTCTTAAGGTGGTCAACCTTGTAGCAGTTAGCAGCTGAAAGATTTGCAATAAGCGACCTTTCTCCACCAACAACACAGACACCGCAAGTTCCAGTAGGTGCCGACTCATCTTCATAATAGTGAACCTGATACGAAAGCATACTGTCATCTTAATGCATTTGATTACAAGTTCTGAAATCAGTTTCAACAATAACTTGATACTGTCCTCAAAGACAAAACTGAAAATGGACTCGAACAGAAACAATGAAACCCGAGAAGATTTAGGCACATTCGGCTTACATTGACACCGGCTGCTGTAGCATCCTTCTTCATTGCCTCTCCGTATTTGTCCTTTCCAATGGATCCCATGTAACTGGTTGCCCCAGGAATTTGAAGCATCCACTGCAGCCAGAAAGTAAAAAAAAAAGACCCTTGGTTTAGCATTTATTCATACTTTTAACCCCAAAAGAAAGCGCAAGAAGAAGGGAAAAGAATCTACCTGAGCCACTTTGATTGAGTTCTGAGTAGCACCTGAAAAAGGGATTGAATCATGACGAAGATATCATAATCTTGTCAATGCTTATGCAACTAAAGGGTTAAGGGATCGTCAAACAACACAAAAGAAGCATTACCTCCGGCAATGTATTCAACATTGAACTTGCTACTCATCTCATCATACCTAAAAAAAAAACAATTTGCCAAGTGAATTCATATTTAACAAAGAATTTGAACCCAAAGAGTCAAAAGGTAGCCATATAAAAGATTAAAATAAAGAGAAATGAAGATATCCTTTTTCTAAAACCATCCAAGCATTCAATTTATATAAGATGATAAACATTTCGTTATGGATTACACAATACACCACCGAATTTCGAATCAACATTATTGATTGATTCACCCATCAATAAACAACATTATCAAAATGCTTGCGTTTCCCTTCTCGATCCATAAAACTTGACTCAATAAGTTCGATACAACAAAAGTTATAAAATTCAAATTCCAAGCCAAATAAAAAAAAGGAATCCTTACATGGGCAAATGTTTTTCCTCCGCGAGAATCGCATTGTTCAACTTGACGTCGTATCTGTCAAATCAGAAAAGGAACGCAGCGAAATAATAATCTTAGAGCTAGCGGCCACCGAAGAAAGATTAAAACAATCAATCTATAGATTCAAAAGGAAACATTTGAAAAGAGGGATCTTACTTGGTGAGAAACTCGTCGTCGACGACGGCAGAGATATCGAGGAGAGGATTACCCATTCCGAGAAGAATTCCATCGAAGTTAGAGGAAGCCATGATGAATCTGGGAAGAGATTGAGAAAGGTTTAGATTCAGATCTGCTTATTGGAGGCAGGCAAGTTTATTGTAGCTCTTTCTTGCTTAGTGAGTTTATATCTAAGAGCTCAGCGGAAGTTGGTACACCAACGACCAATTATATTCTCTTTTTAGGTTTTTGTTTTGTTTTTCAATCTAAATATTAAAAAATCGTAATCGTTTTATTTATTTGCCTCTTTTTGTGGGCCGAGTAAATTATGCCATAATTGCCATTCCATTAAGGGGATCCCTTCCATTAATTTTATTTATTTATAAATTATACGTTTTTTATTTAACAAAATCATGATCTGAGATATATACTATGATAACATCATGTTGTCATTTTACAAAATTAACTACAAACATATTTTTCTCCAAAGTTATGTTAAGGTAGCAATATTTATTCCGAAAGCTAACTATTTACACAACTTTTATCTAATACTATTGAGGTGAAGAACAAAGAAAGTGTGGAAATCAATACTATAAAAACAGANTTTACAATTTTGTCAACATAAATTAGAATAATAGTATTTGGTTACAAGAGTATTATTAAATGGTGTAATGTCTATTACAATTTTTTATTTAGGAAAAATATATATTTCTTGTAATTATAAAAAAATATCATATTAAATTTTATATCAAAATAAATAATACAAAAAGAACCCCGCAGCGTAGCGCGGGTATCTACCTAGTCATTATAATAACTGATTAAATAATAAGAAACTAAACAACTCAATCAATAAAACACAACTCTTCTGTTTGATTCAGAAAGATAAATCACTTTTTTTCCTGTGTTTTGAATCTTGCCTTATGGCAGAGAATTTAGAAAAGACGTTTTTAGGCAGAAACAAGAACCTCAAAAGTAATCAAACTCATCAAGAGAGAAAAGCCAATGCCTGTTTTTCTTTCCTTCTTTATTCTAATCGTAAACGATAAACAAGAAGAATTTGGAGGCTAAAATAAGGCTTAAGCCTCAAATGAAAGATTCGATAAAGAATTGAGGTTTTACGATGTTCAGAGATGATCACAGATTGCCTTTGTGAATTCCGTGGTGGTCGAAGTACCTCCAAGATCCGCGGTTCTGTATTTGCCCTCGGCTATGGTGTTGATGATTGCGCTGTGGATCTGCTCTGCTTGTTCGCTGAGTTTCAGGTGACGTAACATCATCACTCCACTCAACAGCAAAGCAGTTGGGTTCGCCAAGTTCTACATCATCAACAAAAGAAGAAGAACAAATTCAAAAATCAACATCCCAAGCCATTTGAAATCAAGATCTCCTCTTTCAACATTGGATGCATGGATTAGACTCATTAACCAATAACGAGACTAAGAGGGAGATGAAGAATCTTCTATCCGTGGCAGCTTTATTTATTATACTTGGTCTAATGGTAAGAGTTGGATCAAGTTTCACTAAATTGGTGAAAGTTTACTTGCTTTGTAGCAGTGAGAATATTTATGAAATTAGAATGATCAAGTGTTTTAAGTACTAACCTTTCCAGCGATATCAGGTGCAGAACCATGAACTGCTTCAGCAAGCGCTACACCATCTTCCCCGATATTACAACTGCGTCAAAGATTAAAAAAAAAAAAAGGCCGTAAGATAAAAAGGTGCAGAACCATGAAAGCATTATTCAAGATAAAGGAACCTATGTTTCACCTTGGAGTCAATCCTAGTCCTCCAACCAATCCAGCACACAAGTCGCTGATAATGTCTCCGTAGAGGTTTGGCATCACCAAGACATCAAACAGTGCTGGGTTTTTCACAAGCTGCAGGCATCTCAATATTATCATTCACATATTCCACAAAACAATAATGGAATATTTTCCCAAAGTAAAAAAATGGGAAAAACAGAACTCTTGTACAAGTTGCTGGACAATCTAACTTCCAAAATCTACAACATAATCCCGAGCACTAACTTAATTAAAGAAAAAAATTGTAGATTTGATGTCATGGCTCACCATCATACAGCAGTTGTCAATAACAACCTCCTCGTAAGTTATCTCAGGATACTTCTCCGCAACCTCACGACAACACTGAAGAACAGGAACAAAAGAAACATTGTCTGTCTCAGAAAAAAACGGTAAACAAACTTAAGCAGACATAATAATCATTTCTTTGATCTCCATATAGAAAATGTCAAATGCATTCTGGGGGCAGACCTTGAGGAAAAGACCATCAGTTTTCTGCATGATGTTGGCTTTGTGAATTGCTGAAACTCTCTCTCTTCCATGAGTCTTGGCATAGTGAAAGGCATACTCTGCAACTCTCAAACTAGCCTGACGGGTAATGATTTTAAGACTCTCCACCACACCTCTAACAACCTATAAAATGAGTCAGTAAAACCAAACAATTATCAGAAACTCTTCTTAGAAGAACTAACCAGAAATGTTCATTCGATAGACCCAAGAAACTTAACCTGATGTTCGAGCCCACTGTATTCTCCTTCCGTGTTTTCCCTGATGGTGATGAGATTAACATCATCGTAACGAGTTTTGTAACCAGGAAGACTGTAGCAAGGTCTAACATTGGCATATAGATTCAGCTCTTTCCTAAGAGTCAGGTTCAAAGAACGGTGACCTTTCCCAATTGGAGTAGCCATTGGCCCTTTCAAGCCAACTTTGTTTCTACGCACAGATTCGAGACTTTCCCAGGTCAAGAAACTCTGTGTTCTAGGATCAATCTCAGTGCCAACATAGTGTTCTTCCCAATCAATTGGCACACCAGCCGTTGTAAACACCTGGATCAGCAGAAATGGCATAAATCATCAACAAGATTGACTATCAGTACGCCGAATTCCCACAAATCGCAAACCACCGAAAACAATCCAAAATCAACAATTCTATCGTTACTTTTCAGAACTCGAAATTCTACGAAGAAAAAATTGTAGGATGAGGGACCTTTTTGACGGATTCAGCGATCTCAGGACCGATCCCATCGCCAGGGAATAAGGTTGCGGTGATTGGAGTGGTGGACGAGCAGAAAGCCCTAGCGACGGAAGTAGCCGCACCTGAGCTAGAGTTCACAGTCCCAAGGATCTGGGTCGATCGGCTTCCGATTAGCCGTCTAGCGAAGTTTGCTGCCATGGTCATCTCTTCAAGCACCAAAAGGACGCAGCCAAAAATTATGAGAGAGAGAGAGAGAGAGCTTTTTGTGCGTTGGGACAAAAGTTTGCAAGACTTTTCTTTACAGCGAATGTTTCTTCTTCCGTTAAAACGCCGCGTAGTTTCTAACTTTTAAGAACTGAAGTAAAACGGCATGAAGTAAGTATGTTAAGATACAAAACGGAACGAAGTGCCTTCTTGAAAATCCAGGCCCAATATTGAGATTTTGTATGGTTCAGCATTGGCCCAATAACGAGGTTACAGAGAGACTAATGAAACTTTATATAACAAAGGATGTTTACGTAATATTACGTCATCATAACACAACTGGTATTGACTATTGCTAAACCTCCGGTGGCTTTTCCATAGCTTTTTGCGGCGGTGCAGGTGCCGGCAAACTAGCCAACGGCAGCCCGGAGTGAAACTGCGACATACCTTCTCGCCGGCCGATTTTCCTTCCGATGAGATAAAATGCGATTGCGACGATCAAAAGGAGAAGAATCGCCGGAAACGATATGAAGATCACATAACCCATCGTTTAGTTGCTCTGCTGGTTTCTTCTCCCAAAGAAATCGAAGGGTTTTTGAGAAGCTAGAAGACGATTCGAGAAGAAGATTGATTGGTCATAAGGACACGTGACAGCATTCTAGCATTGATGTGTCAGCCACGCAATTAGACCTGGTTAAGAGAGATGTAACCATTCAAACCACGATTTTTTTTATGATTCCGCATCAAATTACACAAACCGGATTCGGTTTGTAGCTTTGGTCCTATGATATGTATATGAACATAACATTACAACCAAATTAAGAAGAGAAAAAAACAAGAGCGAAAAATTCTGAAGCAACTAAAATCCTTTTTTTCTCTCTTAATACACAATAACGAAGCAGAGGAGCAATCAAAAGTTTTGATTCTTTGGCTTCCTCTCGACGTCTCTTTGATCATGAGATTCAAATGTTCTTCTTCAACCCAATGATCCGTACACAGACGCTGCACTCATGTTCTTTCTTGAACCGGGTCCATCCTGATTCATACCAACCGGTTTATTCGATAACCGACGCTTATACCGCTTCAATACAGAGGCCAAATTCTCTTTCCCCTTTGGGAAAGCCACGTCTCCTGCAGCTGTACCGGTCCGGCCTTTCCTACAAGAGATTGCTATTTCAACGTCTTTGATTAGATCAAGAAGTGTGACTGCTGTTGTGCATTTGCCTTTGGCTGGTTTTGCAGCCGGAGGCAACATTACGTTAGAGGCCGAAGGCGGGCTCGCTCTTTGGTGACTCGCCGGAATCTGAAGGCAGAAGCACGGTGTCATTGGTGTCCGCAGCTTTGAGAACGCCGGATCTATCACTCCCTGTTGAGTCCATAAAATGTCAAAAACATAAAACTTTGGTTTCAAACTGCAAAATTGCGGTCTTTCTTTTTTACCTGAAGGCGGTTGAGAACGTAAGTGTATTTTCCCCAGAGCTCGGGCCGACTCTCCATGAGAGACAAGTCTAGGACACGGTGAATGCACCAAACTCCAAAGCTCACAATCAAATCAGCTCTCCAAACGCAACCATCTCCACAATTAGGAACCGATGAAATCAGAGGCTCTCCCATGTGACCCACTTGGTTTATTTCTCGAGTTTCAGCTTCATAGATAAACTTTTCTCTTGCAGCTACGCGGTCAATCAGTTCTTCATCGACTCCATCGCTTTGCCCAAACAACCATTCTGATCCTTCCAGTTTTATAAGCTTTAGAATACAGTGCCTAAACGACTGAAGAAGTTTAGCCTCTGCATCGACAGTAGACGCGTTGTTGTCTATATTTATCGGATTTGATCTATTCCTGAGCTCCTCACCAACAGCCCCATTCCTCTCTGCTACACCAAACTGCTCAAAGGGCTGTCTGGACCAAAGCGATCCAGTCCCTGTTGTTGCACTCTGTGGCAAAGTATAGGCATCTATGTAGCCTCCTCTTGATTGAGAAATGTCCTCATAACCTGATGCTACTCCAACCCGTGACCCCAAATTAGAATATAACGATGATTCGTTGCTTAATCGACCATAAGACGCGCTATACCCTCCACCTCCAGTTGATGCATCCCAGTATCCGCTCTTGTTGTTCGGCAAATGCATATTCCTTGCAGACATAGACAATCCCGATATATCTGGCATGCTACTGTATTTCTTCTCATTGGCAACTACGGCGCTTACAGTATCAGTATTTCCAGAAGATGGAACACCGTAATAAGATCTTTCAGATTGTCGCGATACGTTTCTAGACCCAGCAAAATTCTCAAAACCAGGAGCTGGTCCAGGGGTTAGACCATTCTGGGACTTTTGTTTTAAGGCTAAAGCCAGCTGCTGTGTATAGCTCAATGAACCAAGGGCCATAGATCTAGATGTTGGGATCTCTCCACGGGATTGTAAAGCTTCAAGCCTCTCTTTTGCCAAATTGTCGACATAAGACTTAATCTGGTATCCGTGAACTGTAGCAGGTTGTTGGTGTTCCCAACCCTCTGAAGATGATGGAGCACGCAGGCTAGAGTATCTTCTCTCACTCAACTCATAAGCATTATTATTGGTGGTGTTACCATATGCACCCAACATCTGCATACGGTTGACCAATGGTGACGGTGATGAACCTCTTTGTAGTCCATACAAAGAATCGATACTTCCGGGTTGCCTCTGCTGTTTCAGTGAATCATATATACTTGAATTCATCTGCGATTCCAGTCCCTTTGCAGTTGGTGACATGCAATATCCACTGCTCATGTCCTTTCCAAAAGAATCCACTTTCAGAGAAGAGGCTGACTTTTGATCAGCGCCAAACAACTGATCTAGTTTCTTGGCCCTGGCTTCAGCAACTAATTGCCCATGAAAATCATATAAATGCCCCCAAAACTCATCAAGTATCGCAGATAAGTGTCGTCGGGCAGCACGACCCAAACCTTGCAACCGTGAAAGGCTTCCGGTACCACTTCCCCCTTCCTCGCTTCTCCCACTTAGGCTGCGGAATGAAGGCGGGCCGTCAGATACCACAGTAAAGTTGCTTGCAAGAGCAGCTTTGGTAGCTTCATCTATTTCCCATGAAACTCCTTCAACATCCTTTTCAATGAACTTGCTGTTATTCTCCATGCTAACAGTCTTCTCCACAGGACTCGTCGGTTCAATCTTTGTCATCTTTGTTTCAACGTCCAAATCCTTATCAGTAACCTCATTGATCACCGTTGACTGCAATACTGACTGTTCCTTTACATCAGAGTCTTCCCCAAGACTGCTAACATGAGAGGCAGAGACTTTCACATCCACCTCTAGAGGACTCGAACGGATTTCTTGATCCGTCATTAGAATGTTCTCTGGCAAATCATAGACCGAGCTAGTTACAGACGTAGTATCTAGCTGATCTTTTACCCTGCTTTCATGTCGCACTATCGATTCTTCTTCATTCCGCCTTGTTTCAATTCTTCCAGTTTCCTCTTCTTGAACAGATGGATAAGATAAAGCATTTTGGACATCCATGTTCCATATTTGAGCTTCTTCTGCTCTGTTACTGGCAGATTTCAGTGGCGTAGCTGCAAGCCAGAGCATCAGGCATAACGATGCACAAGACAATACAAGCAGAGTGGTGTACTGAACCGAGGTGCCCATCACGGTATTCCATCTCAAAGCACCAGCCCAGTCACTGTTCCCAAATACCATTTCCACAACGAAAACAATATTCAAACCCAGAAACCCCAAAAACGTTGTAAGTGCAAGGAACTCGCCAACCTGAGGAATTTTATGGACACCCATGATTTGTCTCGATGAGGCAATGCGGAACAGCGGTATTACAGAGGAAGGAAGCATCATCGCCACCAGAACCTGGGTGAATATAAGTAACTGGTATATCCCGTCTGCGCCAGATGTCCAGACACAATACAGAGCAGGAGCAACTGCAAGAATTCTGATTGTAGCACGATGAAGCCAACCGGGTATTTCTATCTTCAGGAAATCATGCAGGACGACCTCTCCACCGAAAGCCCAAGCTAGTGCCGTAACTTGACTAGAGAAGAACAAGAGCAACAAAAAGACCAACGGAATGAGCGGACTCCTAAATACCTGCGCTCAACAATCAAGAACCAAATATTTAATAATCAGGAGATGTGTCCGAAACTGTCTCCCTAAAAATGAATTCTAGATTAATAAGAAACATAAAACCGTCAGAACAAACCTGCTCCATTAGTGACATAACGTCCTGAAAAGTCAGTACCACAAGGCCAGTACTGTGGAACACATTTGCTGCTGCATTCATCAGTACATAATTTACAAGTGAAAGTCCGCTGAAGACACAGAAGATGGCGAACAAATGGTCTTGACACAAGCTGCTCTTGTCGACATCTGACGAAGATGTTGTACTTTCCTGCAATAAATCGTTCACTTCTTAGCAGGATTATTGCTTCTTAATAGAAAAGAGAGATATATATATAAAGAGAGAGAGGTACCCCAGCAAAATAAGAATGGATATAAAAATTGTGAGGGACGATGCTTGCTCCAAGAAGACCCATCAGTACGAATGCGCTCTCTCCATTTAACCGAGTTAACACTCCGTTCATAGAAAATGGGATCTCAGACTGACTAAGCAAGACACCAGAAACGTAGAGAAACAAAACCAGGCCTGCCGAGCAAATGGATACTGTATTTGCCATTCCATTTTCCTGTAAAATTTGTATGCATGTCAGCTAATTTCCAATAATGCTATTTCAAGAACACGGAAAGGAAAAAAAGAATTAAAAAAAAAGACGGGAGAACAGTCATACAAGGAAAGAGGCGAAAACAGGAAATAAAAATGCATCGATGGCGGCCAAAAACACTCCAGTGGATAAGTCCACCCCAAAGAGAAGGTTAAGTGCATGTGCAACACCCACAACCTGTTTAATGGAGAAGCTCAAGTCAGAGGAATGAAGTCATTTTCCCATCAAGCATAATTAACTTTAAGAACGGAAAAAAACGTAAGTAACTACCATGGTAAGGTCGAGCAGAATTGCTGAGAATTCCGCCTGAACGCCCAAGAACATGCATGTCCACTTGTCATATTCTTCATTGCAGATCTGTCCCAAGAACATTAAAAAGTTGGTACAATTGCAAAACTTACGAAAGCACAAATTAAAGTTCATTCCAAAACTAGTACTAACAACCACGAAGCCCAGGAAAAAGTGTAGCTATAAGCTTCTGAGATCAGAAAAATGCAGAGAAAGAAGAAAAAATACCTGAGCTAAGTTTCTACCAGTTGCAACGCTTATTCGAGCTGCTACATACTGGCACAAGATAGCGGCAAAATTGAAGAGCAGAGAAATTGCCATCAATTCATACCCAAAACGGGCACCTCCTTCGATATTTGCAACCCATTTTCCGGGATCAATATATCCTATAGAAACCAAAAGGACTGGCAGTAGAGCAGGAACCACTCGCTGGATGAACCCTAGCTGAGGTCTCACATTCACAATTTCAGCTTCCATCCTAAATCTATCTGAAAATATAATAACTCAGAGTAGAATCAATTATAGATCACTGAAAGACTCAGCCGAGTAGAATTCACAGATTTGATCTAAAACACCTCCCCTGCTAAATTACATTCCCATCAAAGCTCATACAGCAGCGAATAGCACCCAGGGAAATAAAGCCACTCTGCGCTGCCTTGTGTTACAGCTCTGTACAATCTTTACCTAATAACTGAAGGTTCCTCTAGTGAGCAATGGAGTTTCTTAAGTTAAGTTCCAGACCTTAATGCTGCTTCAAAGGGACCTAAACCGTTTTTTTCTCTTACAACATCAACTAAGTGGGTCCAAATGGAGGAAGCCCTAATAGAGCAACCAAGAAGAAAACACAGACTTCCATATGCTTAACCAATACGGGTATCTCCAAACCATCCGAATCAGCTTCAGACCTGAAAAATCATGGTAAAATTTCAGATGAAGCTGACTATATATACAGCTCTATAGAGTAATCTTCGAAATCAATAATCAATCTTAGTAGCAAACAAAAAGGATAAAGCTCATCTAATGGAAACCCTTCAAATAACTAATCCAACACAATAGAAACTCAGCTAATCTTTTTTTTTTTTTTTTGAAAGAGAAATCAGCTAATCCGCAACTTCACTTAATTCGAGCAAAGAGAATCGTAACGCTGACGCAAAATGCAAAGATCCCGTATGATCTACGCATTCAGATCTTCAAGAAAAAAAGGTCAACCCCGAAAAGATATACAAAACAAGTACAGTAGCTTGAAGCTCCCAATTTTAAAAATCACAGAAACCCAGATGAAGCAAACATGAACCCAAAGTTGAAAATCCAGCAAAAATGGAGAGAGATCTAGCTGTAAACTCTGATACGATCCACCTGATGAAATTATTAAAAGCTGAAACGAGCAGATATAGGCAAAAAAAAACCCAGAAACTCCCATTTGCACAAAATCCGAGGCAAAAGCTACGAAAACCCATGGAAGTCCGTACAAAGCCCCAGAAAGAAAAAGAAAAAACAAAGAATTAGGGTTTATTGAGGAGAGAGTATAAGACGTCACCTGTGAAATCGCCATGAACGCAAGTTGACCTAATTATCCAGTGAAACGGATCTTCAAGTGAAAACTCTTATCAAACCAACGAGAGAGAGAGAAAAGGAAAGAGAGAAAGAGAGCTCGGTTCCGTCCAAGAGTGAGAGATAAAAGAGATCCAAAATCAATATATAATATATATAAATTACATATACATACACATGTATCTATAGGTCTGAAGGTTATGGGTGCTTGTGCCACCTTGAAAGAGAGAGAAACAGAGAAATTGTGAGAGAGAGAGAAGATTTATTATATATACAAAAAAGAAAGTAATATTCTTTTTCCTTATGGCTTAAAAACGTCTTTTAATTAAATTCATGTTTACAAATATCTTAACCCTTTCTTTATTAATATTGAAACTAATCGTTAGTTCTTGATTCCAAGATAAGTGGACAAGAAGAGAATTATGTTATTTTAAAATTCTGGACCCTTCTCTCTCATTGCATATGTAATAATTGCATCAAAAACTAAATGACATTTTTTACATCAAATACCGTTTTTATTAACATCAATTAAAAGTACATTTTTAAATTGCTAAATCAAATAATTTGTCATCGGGCCCATCAGAAAAAAAAAATGAATATAGACACCCAAACAAACGTTAGTTTGAGATATATTCCGTTAGAATGCTTGTTCTATGAACATAATAAGATCATTTTGAATGTAACTTTTCTAATACAAGTTTCTACTTTATAGTTTATCCAATTCATTAAATCAAATCTACTATCTTTAAATACTTTTGAAATCCATGCAAAATTAACTTTACAACTTGTATTCTGTCAGTAGATTTTGGTTTTAGGTTTTTTAGTCCATAGTTTTTTTAGTCTGCCAATAGATTTCGGTTTTCTGCTTTCTTTGTTGTATCTATGTATTCATGTATACGTGGAGCTCATGCGGGTCCTAGAAGATTAGTCTTGGATCCAGCAAACCTTTGGATCACTCCTAGTTAAAAAAAAAAATTAGTTTTTTAGTGTGCTTGACCACCCGAAGACGCTTTAAGTGGTAAGAATACGTGGAACTCTCGCGGGCCCTAAGAGATTAGTCTTGGGTCCAACAAGCCTTTGGATCACTCTTACTTAAAAAAAAATAAAAAAATTCTATGTATTCATTTATTAAGTTTTTTGAAATCTATAATTTTTTAGTCTATCAGTAGATTTTGGTTTTCTGCTTTCTTTGTTGTATCCATGTATTTTGTAAAAAAAAAAACTTTGGTATAAAATTTAACATTTAACCAAAAAAAAACAAAAATACTTTAAAACCTGAAATTTGAACTTTTAGATATTAAATTGTTTTCTCTATCAACCTGTGATATATTTGGTCTGAGATCAACACAATTGAACCGCTCTTAATTACCAGTTTAGCTTGGTTAACATCTTCACAATCTCTCCGATAGAACATAAGACAACCCGTATTATGAGAATTAGTTAGTCCTAGCCATAAACCCCTTATCAAACCGGTAATTTTTTACTCTAACGTAAATATAATAGAAATATATACATATATTTTTTTTACGGCAAACAATTTCATTGATTTCAAATTGAAATTACAAAATCTTACAAAATTTTCGGAAAACAAGTTATTACAAAAAAATATATATGCGCCATATAGTAAAAAATATATAAAAATAAAATGATTTTAACGATGCTTTTCGTAGTAGACAAATTTTATTCGCTAACGAATCATGAAATCCGTTATTTCCTTCTCCGTATTTGATCTTAATATGAAAAGTTTAGCCAAGAGATGCAGAAATATATACATATATATATGATTTTTAACATTAAAATGCTCGAAAATGTTCCAATGCGTATATAAAATTCAAAACTTGATCTTTTGACGTTACCAAAAAAGGTGAAGTTGTTGACTAAGAAAAAATGGAACAATAAATGAGAACGTTAATGCGGTCCAAGAATATATAAAATCGGGAAGTAAAACAGGATTGGGCATTATACTCCACATAATACTAAAAATAGCATGTCCTGATTTATATGGCAAGCTTTTATGTATAATAACTAGAATAGATAATGTCACACACACACACACAAAAACAAGAAAATAATAGATATCACATCACATTATATATATATATAATTATGTCATGTGTATAGATATCAATATTAATTGCACAAGAATATTGTTTTACGATTTGCTTACAATCTTAAATATATTGGTGTTTGCTGAAATTTGTGAGAGCTGGTATTATACTTTTATCAATAAGCAGTTTATAAGACTAGAAACGAATTTTTTTGCGAGACGATCATAACTCATAACTCATTTACAGCCTGTGCCTGGTTATAACGTAATTTGAAAGTAAAATGACCAAAATAATATTATATATAATAATTTTTGACCATCTTAAAACTATATCATACCTAATTTTTTCAAATGTCATAATTTTTATTTTTTATTTTATTAATCTTGGAAGTAATCTCAAGTTCTTAACAAGTCAAGACTAATCTTCCGATCGGGAGTGACACAACCCATTTTGAATGCCCCATTTGACCCAAAGTTAGTTTGATAATTTCGCACTCGAAGAGATTTTATCCATGGCTTAGACCAACATAGTCGAAACTTCTCTGGATGGAACCACCCCATTACAACCTCTTGGTTATGTCATATTTGTCCTTATATTTTTGTTTTGGTTTTTTTTTTTCCTTTTCGACATCTTATATTTGGTTTTAATCTATTGAAAATAAGTTTTTTAAATCCCATTCATATACAACGTAATAATTATGATAACTTAGATATTTTTTTGTAAAGGGTAAAAATTACATGTATATGCTGTGAATGCTGATACGGTTGAAGATGGGGAAAAAAAAACTAAACCAAATAATAATTAACTAACCTGAACCCAACTAACGAAACCACAATTTAACCGAAAACCAAAATGAAAAAAAATTAAAGAAGAATTTGTCCTATTTTGAATCACAGATATAATCCACGTGTTCCCAATCATCTCCTACGTCAATGGAAGTACATCTTGGGCTTTCGTTACTCATACATTGTACCTTACTATTTTTCCCAATTTGAATTTGTCGGCTTTTTATTTAAGCTGTCACTATATATTTAATTTACTCATCATTATCCATGCTCTTGAGAAACTATATATATATGCACAAACATGTAGATATATGTATATTGGATAGGAAGCAAATTAAAACACATGCAAGAAACTAAAATTTTGCGTCAATGAAGAGAACATGGGCTCCTCCTAGTCCTATGTTGGTATATGTTCAATGAATCATAACATATAGAGACCACACTTCTTTTTTATAATACTATATATATCATACACAGCTTATATCGTTTTCTTTTTTTGGGTAACAAACACAGCTTACTTATATTGTTGAGAACAAACAAACAGTTAACTACCTTTTTTCATAACTGTGTTTAGCTCTGTATGAAAAAGTTTAAGATTGCTTCTTGAGTTCTTTCATTAAGGAAACCAAACAAACAAAAAAAGAGAGAGAGACGTTTTATTGATCTACCGAGGTGACGGAATGTAATAAACTTAGGGGGTGCTATTCAATTAAAGAATTTAATTGAATTATAAGGAATTAGACTTTCTATAAAATTCTATTGTTATTCAATGATGTATTTCATGAATTCTTTTAAATTAATGTGTTATTGGATTAGATATTTGTAATCATTATTTTATATTACTTTAAATTCTAGTGTTATTCAATTTTTGGATTTCTTAATTCTACTAAATGTTAGTGTTATTCAATTTTACTGCAGTATTGATGATAGTGTCATTTGATAGGAATTTAATAGAATTTCAATAAAAATTTGTAAAGAGTCAATTCCGAACATTTTTACTGTCATTTTGATAGAATTCATTAAAATTCCAACAAAAGACTTTTACTATTGATTAAATTACTCAAAATCAATTGATTTTGAATTCATTTGCATTCTCTTAAATTCAATCATCTAATACCCCCACCTCACTCTCATTTAAAAAAAACAAATGTGTTACTTTTAATATCGTTTGACATTTTTTTATCACATTTCATCAACCTATTCTGTAATCACTAATCATTAATATCGTATTCAAAATTTTCTCTAAACTATTGTTGTAGCCCACTGTCCATGCATACTCTAGCGAGGTTTTTAAAACAAAAATCCATTTCAAAAAACGAAAACACCAACAGAAGATTCTCCGTACCGATGATCATAATTCATAAAAGAGTCAAATAGTATAATTTCGGTTACATATCGAATTATAATATACAAAAGAAAATTAATTGGAGATAGCTTGATATTTTGACCAATAAATCAATTTCAATTATTTGTTTTGTTATAAGGAAGTTTTAAAAATCTCGTTGATGTTGTTTGGGCAGTTAAGTAAGAGTAAACGCCCAAAAAGGGAACAAAGCTACATGGTACAGATCATCCATCAGCTTAAAGAATCTTTCTTGTCTCTCTTTTTTTAACTAGATTGTGATCTTTTGGGCTTTGTGTCCAAATAATTAATTAATCTATTAATAAATTGGATTTTGTAACATAACCTTTCATTAGTGTAAGAGACAATTGAAATTATTTTCCTCCCGGGTTCACTGAATCTCTCTTGGGCTGAAAACACATGGTAGGTGGGTTCATAAGAATTAGAGATTTGATTAATTACTAGTTAACCTCGAAATAAGCGACGTCAGTTACAAATCAGACTCGTTAATCTGGTTCGTTTCAACAAATGTTTTTGGTTTGATCAATTGGGTTTTCTTACTTTTACTATTGATTTTAGACTTATTTGCATCAATTAACACTTAATTTTAAAACTTTTAGTTTTTTATCACTTTCATTTTTTTGTTCTTTTACGTCAAATGACGATTTTGTCATTATTTTTTATTGGTTAATGTATTGTACACATTGAGTCGTGCGATATTGTATATGATTAATATTGAAAAATCAACACATATACAGTATATTAAGTGTTATGTTTGTCAATATTTTTCAAAATACTAAATATTTTACAAAATTTTGAGAAAGTGGTAACATGTGCAAAGTTCTCTTGATTTTAAAAATTGATTAGAGCTATTTCGTGGAGACCATAAGAGCATCCACATTGGTAATAAAATGTGGATGTCTTTAAATATAAAATTATTAAAATTTGAGTAAAAGGAAGAAAGAGAGTGTTTTTGGTTGAAATAATGGGGTGTATTGAAATATAAAATTAATAAAATTTAAGTAGAAAGAGAAAATAGTGAGTAGTTTTGGAGAGATTGTGTCTCCGGGAAGACATAAGAGAGTGAAATTAGGAGTATGTTTAAATATAAAATTAATAAAAGTTAAGTGAAATGATGAAAGAGAAGGTATGAAGTTGAGTAAAAGGATGAGAGAGTGTATTTTTAATATTTTTTTATCTGTGAGACATCACATTTTATGTGCAATGTGGATGGTCTAAGAATAAGATCGAATCAGGGCTGTTTTAGCAGGAGACATGGATATTAATTTAATTAGAGAATTCAAGATTATGTTGTGTTCTGAATTTACAATGTTTTATTTTTTTGGTTTAAGCATGATTGAAGCCATCTGATACTAACCGACTCAGCTGAAATGAATATTTCATTTTATCGGTTCTTATTTTATTTTTATTTTAAAATCACCTTTCAACTTTGTGAGTCCACCATATTTTTCATCCTTTTTTGTTGTGTTTGTACATTTATATATATATTTTTAAAATATGGGTTTTATGATCCCTTTTAAAGTTTTAAACCCTATTAGGCTTCTATAAACGAAGTCAAAATTGAATCCGAAATGTCAAAACAACTCTTTAAATCCAAAACCATTGGATCGAGAAACCTCGAAAGTCTGATACTAACTCTGTTTCAAAAAAAATGACATTCTAACAATTTCACACAAATTAAGAAAACTAATAAAAATTTTATTTTACCATTTATTAATACATTATAAAAAATTCTCTTTCTAATTAATACATTAAAACACTATGGTTAAAATTGGATTTTTAATAAAAAAATTACATTGAAAATACAAAGTGACACTCTTTATGTAACAAAAAAAATGCTAGAATAACATTCTTTTTGAAACGGAGGGAGTATATATGTTCGACAAAACAGACGTTTACGTTTGATGTTTTATCTAACGTATAAAAACTCACTTAAAAGCGTAACACATAAGCATGAATGTTGGAGGTGGGCCTAGCACCCCCAATTAGTTAGGCCCATCTTAGTATAAAGCCTTCCTTAATTCGGTCCGCACAAAAGACAGCATTCGGCCAAAAGAGAGAGTACCGGCCTGCCGATATCCACGCGATAACCCCGAGCTACTGAGAAAATACTCCGGAACGGAGTTTAACCAAGAAAGCATCAACCGGGAACCCCGCGCTGACGTTCGTCGGAGACCTCCGAGCTCCCAAGGACCCACCCCGGAATCGGGCTGACATCTCGCCGAACAGGAGGGGATCGAAGGAAGAGAAGGCACGTGGGAGTTGGTAGAACAGTATGCTGTCTGAACAAGGGTATGGTCGCGAGTTGACAACCCACCTACCCTGCAGAGCAAGCAAAGAAGAAGGAGACACGTGGGGAAGAGTTGGCCGAACAGTGTGCTAGCTTACAAGGGTATGGCGCCGAGCTCATCATGAACCCTCTCCCTAAAAGCCGGAACACGCCTCTTAGGGTACCTCACCTTTGAAGCAGGGAGAGGACGCCACGTGGCCCTGGGATCCTGGGAAGTAGGAAGTCGGCTCTCCCTATATATATTCCCCAACGTGTTTGAAGAAAGGGACTTTTTGGGATTTTTGGAGACTCGATTCCTAAAAGAAAAGGCCCGACCTCTCTCATTTGTAACAAAGCAGTACATTTAGAACACCGAACTGGATTCCCTTCGGCACCAGTTCGTAAATCTAAATTGCTCATCACTTTTTCTTAGTAATATAAAGAGCGCGGTCCCCGACCTGTTCATCAAAATCCCCGGCCTGCCCCAAGTCCCGGTTAACACGCTCTATTTACGGAAATCTCGCCTCTTAACTCCTCGATCAACCCTTAATCATCCGCTTAATATCATTAGTGATTCGTTGGATCAACAATGAACAGCAATTTGAGATATTCAGAAAATAAATGTACATGTTGTACTCCCCCCAGTTTAATCCATGTTTTGATTTTCTAAGAAATCAACAATTCTTGTATCATCGGGAAATATAAAATTTTCAAGACTTCTCGTTATGAATCGTCTCGGAACTCAATTTTGACGCATCTGTGTATTGTGTCGAGGCACGTATTCCTGCAATAAACCAATATTCATCTTGAGATAGCAAACAAAAAAATAACTTGTTTACATATTCTATTTAGTGGCTTGATTACCAAATTAAACCAGATCGAGATAGTCTAGTTTATGGTTAAATCCATATCATATATCGGTTTTACCTCCAATTTCTTAAACAACTCTTTTGCGTTTGGTGCGGATACGATGATATGTCGAGCGGCTGGAAGAATAAATCCCTCCTCGACGGCTTTGTCGATGAATGATAGCAACGCATTGTAATATCCTTGGACATTTAATAAACCGACCTGCGAGGGAAAACAAATTCTATCAATTAATCATCGGTTAATTTTGGTTTTTGTCTTCGTATACATATATCAAACTAACCCGGTTTACATACCGGTTTATCATGTATACCAAGTTGTGCCCAGGTTATCACTTCAAGTAGCTCCTCTAGTGTACCATAGCCACCTGATGACAGGGACGACTCGTTGACTTGGTCAAGTGGCTCGAATGGTAATATTTCGGAAGATGTTTTTTATTTATTTTCACTTTCATTTTTGACCTCGAAAGAAAAGTCAACATCTGAATTATGTGATAAGTACTTCTCTTCTCATTGGTACTTTTGAAGTCCAAGGTCAAACGTTAGTGCACTAATGATGATCACTACAATTTGCTACATAATTACCATTTTGTCCTTCTCGGAATATTCGCATTACTAACTTTATAATAGAAGACTAATAATACGAGCAATACCCAAAAAACAAAAACAATATTATGCAACCGATGATATCAATAGTCTTTTAAAATTATTGATTAGAATATGGAAAGTATATATTTTACATTAAAGAAGTTATTTATTGTTTTATTTCTTAATTATTTTGAATATTATATATTTTAAAATAATAATCAATTCATAAATATTCAAAGAAACAAAATATATTCAAAAACTTGCTCTATTTTTTACTATAATTTATTTTATTTTATTTGAATATATATCAAAACAAAGTTGCAAAATATTTTACTAATTTTATAAAAAAATAGACATAAAAAACTATATTTTTTTAAGAATTCATAGACTAACCACAAAAATTAGAGTCATTTAACGGTGCATACTAGAGTTATGTTTTTAAGATTATAAGTTTTTGCGGATTTGCCTGAATAATATATTAGTTCACTGCAAAACGAATTAAATAGACAAATTATTACAAATTGACAGCTTTATATATAATTAATAATTATTATTAGTTAACTATATTGTAAAATTCAGATAAAATTATTTTTTAAAAATTTTAAAATATTTTTTATAAAAAAATTACTTCACGCATATTAAATCCTAGTTTTTAGATATAATTGAAAACATTAAAATATCTCAAATTGGATAAGAAACAGATGTCCTTCGTCGACATCAAATATTTCACTGCTTTTGGATTTTTTTTCACTTTATTTTAAAACTTTTTATCGTGATTCTTATCATTCTTTGACTCCTGGGATCTTCCAATATTTTATATCAACCACATGTTATCAACACACACTCTTTAAAGAAAAGTGATCTGTATAATGACAAAACAATACTTCTGCACTAACATACATAAACGTAGGAAAAAATCAAATCACTACACATCTANATATATATATATATATATATAATTTACAAATTTATTTTCATATTATAGTCCTTTCGTTTCACAAAAAATATTGTTTAAAGTTTTATTTTTGTTTTACAAAGAGTGTTATTTTATGTTTTCAATTTATAATTTTAAATAAAAATCTAGTTTTAACTTTATTATTTTAGTGTATTAATTAGAGAAAAAATTGTTTAGTGTATTAATAAATGGTAATATGAAATTTTTAATATTTTTTAAAAAAGTACTCTCTCTGTTTCACAAAGAGTGTCATTTTAAAGTAAATTTTTTGTTTCAAAAAAATTGTCATTTTGCATTTTCAATGCAATTTTTCAAACTAATTCTCATAATTATTATTTACCCAAAGCTAAAAACCTTTGTGTTTATATCATTTTGAATTAATTATGGGTATAATTTACAACCACAACCAAAATTATAAATATACTGTAAACTTAAAAGAAAAATTATTAATATACGAACTTAAAAGTTTATAATCATTTCCATTATGACAAAATAAAACTTAAAAAATGAAAACTATTAATATCTATATATATAAAGGAGAATTATCAAAGTTAGTAACTTGCAAGAACGTGACACGTGTCGAGTTAATACATTAGATTTTGACATGTGTAAAAAAATATTAATTAGATTTTGACACGTAATATCTATTTATCTATAAAAGAGAAAAATAAAATGATTCAAAGTTAGTAACTCGCAAGATTACGACATGTGTCGAGTTAAATCCATTAGAAAGGAGAATGATTCAAAGTTAGTAATTCGCAAGATCGCGACACATGTCGAGTTAGATTTTGACACGTGTACAAAAAATTACCAATTAGATTTTGATACATAATATTAACAATAAAAGAAAAATGTAATATAGACTTAATCATAAAATTAAATGTAGCAAATAAAAGAAAATAAAAGTTGTTTTTAGATTAAATAAATTTATCTTAAAGTTTTGACACATAATATTAACAATAAAGGAAAAAATATAATTTAGACTTAATCTTAAAAACAAAGTTAACAAAAAAGGAAAATAAAAGTTGCTTTTAGATTAATAAAATTTATCTTAAAGTTTTTTTAAAACATGAAAAAAAAAATTATGTTTATAATAAAACAATAGATTAACATCATAAAAAGAAAAGTAAACAAAGAAAAATTAAACCAAAAATTATCCTAAAAGCTAAATTTAAAAAAGAATAAAAGTTAAAGTTAAAAAAGGAGATAAAAAATTTCTATTTTGATTAAGGAAATTTTAAAAAGGAATACAATTCTATAAGGAAAAGAAATTCTAATTTATCACCTCTATATAACCAATTTGATATTTGCTTTTCAATTTTACAACCAAAAAAACTTTCACTCACATATTTCGTCTTTAAGCTACATCATCTTCGTTATCTAAACTAGATGTAATCTTCCGTGTAATCGAAATTATGATGTATGTTATGAAATATTTTTTTTATATACACTCGATTCATATATCTTCGTTATCTACACGGGGCATTATGTTGTCAGTTATCTAAACTATAAGCTAAATTATGTTGTACGTTATCGAAATTATGTTAGAGAGACATATCAAGTGAATTGATCAGATTTTGAAACATGTTTAATAAATTTTCAATTATATTTTGATAGATTTTTAATAATTTTCTAATTATATTTTAAAACATAATATTAACAATAAAAATAATATTTATAATCAATTCATAATCTTATAAGGTAAAAGAAAAATTAGTAGTTATGTTTAGAATACGGAAATTAAACAGTATATAACAATCCTAAAAAAAATGAATAAAAACCAAAAAATTAAAAAAAGAAAAACTATATTTCAGTTTAGAATAAAGAAATCTTATTATATAAAGCTGAATGTTTCAATGTTGTTAACTTACCTGATCGCGACACATGTCAAGTCAAAATTGTAAAAAAATAAAATCGATTAATAAAAAAAACTTAATAATTCGAAAAATTTAATAACTGGTTCATAATTGGTAATTCTACAAAAAATAATTAAACAAATTATCTTAAAAGGCAAAATTAATATAAAAATGGAAAAAAATCTTAGTTTTTCTATTTTGATTACAGAAATTAATCCTAAAAGGAAAAAAAATTCTAATTTATCACCTCTATATAAACCTCTAATTTCCATTTAGTTTTTTTCGTCGTTTTTAAATTTATATATTATATATTTTCATGGGTGATCTAAGTTTGTTTTCTATTTTTTGTTTTTTGTTTTTTTACGGGTTATAAAATATTTAATTACAAATCCGCATATATGCGGGTACTTATCTAGTATTAGTATAATTTCAAAATTTCTTAATTTGTGTGAAAAATGTCAAAATGACACTCTTTAAAAAATAGAGGGAGTATGAAATATGTCAAAATAATATTTTTTGTGTTAAAAAAATAGAGGGAGTATGAAATATGTCAAAATAATATTTTTTAAGAAACAAAGAAGTATGTGAAACAATGGTTTTCACAAACGAGTTATCAAAAAAGTTTTCATAAATGAGGTTATTATTAGTTATAAAGATAGAAGAGAGAGATTACCAGGCAAAGCAATGAAAGCATCAGAATGCTTAGCCATCTCAGCTTTTCTCTGATGCATGTCTGCAACTTCCCTCACTTCTCCTACTGTTTCTCCAGTAATCTTTTTGTATGTGAGAAATAGAGAGAGGGACAAAGAGAATTATTATTACCACCATTAGTAATTCCTTTTTTCTAATAAATAAGCCAATAATAATACCTCTTTCAACATGAGGAGCTTGGGGATGACTCTGCATCATAGGATTAAAAACCATACTTTTTCATATAATTAAAAAAACTCAATGACGAGAATTATAATGCAATTTATTAATTACCCAATAACATGACGACCACCATCATGAACAGCTTGAGAGACCAAACCCATCAAACCTATGCTTCCTCCACCATAAACAAGATCAATGTTCTTCGACACCTATCCATCAAAATTTGGAACCTTAACTTTGTTTTTATCCTGTCTTCAATTTGTGCCCAAAATAATAATAATTGACATTTAAACTCTTTATTAAATATCTTTATAGAACCCAAGGTTTTTAAGAACCGTCATGATGTTCTTGCAGAAACTAGGTATAAAGAAGGCAAGGTTTATACACAAACCCAAATTCATGTCTCTAGTGATGATAAATTTCAAATACAAACATTTTCTTTATAAAAAATGAATCAAAATTTTTTTTAAGAATCTTTAAAAACATCTCATTGGTGATGATATGAAATTTTATTAGCAAAAAAAAAAACAGATATATGGAAAAAGATTGTATAATGCATTATATCTTTTACCATTTCTTTGCCTAAATCAGTGGCTGCATCTTGATAACTAGCTTTATTGCCACTGCTACTCCCACAAAAGACACAAATGCTCTTAAACTTTGAACTCGGTTTCTTCGTCATCTCTCTAATTTTTCCCTCTTCATCCTCCATTGTCAAAGTCTCAACCTTTTTTCTCTATGTTTGTCTGTTACTGATTCTTATGAGAAAAAAAGGAATAATTGTTATAAATCCTTTTATTAGTTACCTCTCTTTTTTTGTCCAATTCTTTTTTAGGTTCTGCTTTTTTTATAGCGTGGTTTCTCTTTATGAGATCGTTGAGAGAGAGAGAGAGAAAAAGGTAGAGAGCGAGAGAGGGTTTAATTACGCACGTGACAAATGTGGTCACACGTGTGTACCACTCTTTGGTCATTGCTTTTTATTTGATTCACAAGAGTGGAGCACTATTTCTCAATCTTTGTTTTTTTTGTTTCCTTACATATTTGCAATTGCAACTATATATTTATTGTTTTATGAATCAACCTTCTATCTGATAAATCCGTCTTTCAGACACCAAATTGTTATGATTTTTTTTCCGATCAACTACACCAAAATTTTGACTAGTCTAAACTACTCCCTTTGTTTCTTAGTTTAAAGTGCTTTCGAGTGAAAGCACAAAGATTAAGAAAATTTATTAATTTTTAAAATAAATTTATTTAATATTTAATTTAAAACAATTTAACCAACCATGAAAGAAATTACCGAATATAAGTGGTCATAGACTATTTAATTACATTTAAAATTTGCATTGAAATATGAAAACACTCTTGTGAAACAAACTAAAAACTTTAAAACACCTTATATTAAGAAACTGATGGAGTATTATTTAATCGATTCGATTAAAAAAAACTATTATGTAATCAGTATTTTTATAGAAAGAAGTTACGTATCAAAGTTTAGACTAATCCTCACAACATTAGTTTTTTTAAAGTTGCATATTTAGCCACATCCCCGAGAATTAAAGTAGTTATTTGCATGGCCCCGAAAAAGAAAGTATCTACTATCTTCTGAAATCTTGTCGTTCTATCATGTTTCTGTTCATGATAATAAATAAGTTCTGGATGGCCGATATATATCTCATAATTGTCTTATATTTCTTTCTTGAACGCCATATATTTAATTTTATGTTGCGAGAATGAATACAAAGCTAATTTTTTCCTCTAATCTAGTCACATGTTCCGTATCCCCTTTAAAAGGAAAAAATACACACAATTAAAATTTGAAAAAGTTATATCGAAAATATTAACTATTTAATTATTTAAAATTTTACATAATTTTGTAACTTCTAAATATATGAGCGAGATTTTTTCTATAAATTTGAAAAAATATTGTGTAAATTTATTAAAAAATAATAATTAAATAGCTATTGGGCTGTAGCTCTTGTACTTCGTCTGGTCAGCGCACATAAATACTGTGCAACGTTTGATGGGTATTTGGTTCCAAGCTCAAAAGAGAGAGCAGAATGAGCAGCAAATAACAGGTGTGTTTTTTTCAAAAAATAAAAAAATAAAAAACCTAATTTTCCTTAGTATATTATAGAGATAAATTATGTTTTCAATAATACGATAAAAATAATATTTTGTTATTTTTTTATTTTATAAATAGTATTATTTTAAAGTTTTATTTTTATTTCATAAATAATATCGTTTATGTTTTTTAATGCATAATTTTAAATAAAAATATAGTATATTGATTAGAGAACAAAATTGTTTAATATATTAATAAAAATAATATTAATTTTTTAATAATTTTTAATATATATAAAATATGTTAAAATAACATTTTTTATGAAACTGAAAGAATATAAATTTACATTAACCAGTCACTAATTTTCAGATATTGTTTGGATGAAGATAAGCATTAAGCATACTAAGCAGGAGTACGTGGCAAAACCATAGCCGTGAGAATACTAATCATTTATTATCACTATGCCATTGGTGGGCCTTGCTATATATACTAACGTTAATACGACGGTTCTCGCTTTTGCCAAACCAATGAGTTGTCGTCTCTCGTAACTCCTAATCCAAATTTGTTATTGCACAAACAAGGTGAAATATAGAAGGCCATTCTCATTTATTCGAAAATTCATTAATTTTTTTGTTATTTTTTTAAAATATAGTAAAAATAATATTTTGTTACTGTTTAATCCAAATTTTTCTATATACGATACAGCCTAAAAAAAAATAAACCCTTAAATAAAAGAATTAGTTTTTTTTTTGTTTTTGTATTTATTTTTAAAATATAACATTTTTAAAAAATATATATATATGAAACTTTTTTAAAATTTGGTTATGAAAATAAAAAATATATATCTAGTTTTTTTTAAAAAAATTATCTTATTTTTTATATATTTATAAAAAATTATTAAAAATATAAAAAACAATAAAAATATAAATTGGGCCTCTTGTGTCCATGGGCCATGGGGCTTAAGCTGGCACTGACAGTACACGATGTAGCAATAAGATGGATAAATTGACTTTTAACTTAAAAAGGATATTATTTTCTACTATATTTTTAAAAAATAATAAAAATTTAATGAATTTTAAATTAAGTGGATACATATAATTATGTCAATATAGAATCGTATACTACATGTATATAAATAACAAATAAGCAAAAGTTCCAAAATCTTGTCGTAGTCGAAAACATATTGATTTGAGATTTAATTTTCTAGATTCAAAACCATTCATGATTCATGCATACTAAAGTGTTATTCAAATCTGGAACCGAAAAACTAAAATACGATACACTTTTTTGACGAATCAACACTGTTGGAATGTGTTTGGGCACGTCTCCCACAAATTAATTTGTATCGGGAAAGTTCGGGAATTTTCTGTTAAAATAGAGCCGGTTGCGTTCCGGTCGGCAAATGAGGAGGAAGAGGTGATTTATAGCTGTGTCCGGAGGGCTGCCTACGTACTCCGGGTTGGGGATCAAGCCATTCGTAGTTCGTTGCTAAGGCAGGTAGGAGAAAGAGCTGGAGAGCTGGGAGCTCGTCAGGTCGTCAGGTCGTCAGGTCGGGTCGTCGGTCGTCAGGTCGGGGATCAAGCCATTCGTAGTTCGTTGCTGAGGCGGGTAAGAGAAAGAGCTGGAGAGCTGGGAGCTCGTCAGATCGTCAGGTCGGGTCGTCGAGTGCCAGTCGTCAGGTCGGATCGTCAGGTCGGGTTGTCAGGTCGGTCGTCAGGTCGGGTCGCCAGGTCGCAAGGTCGGCCGCCAGGTCGGGTCGCTAGGTCGGCCGTCAGGTCGGGTCGTCCGGTCGGCCGCCAGGTTGGGTCGGCCGTCAGGTCGGGTCGTCAGATCGGGTCGCTCGGTCGGCCGTCAAGTCGGGTCGCTCGGTCGGGTCGCCCAGTCGGCCGTCAGGTTGGGTCACCAGGTCGGCCGTCAGGTCGGGTCGCCAGGTCAACCGTCAGGTCGGGACGTCAGGTCGTGAGAACTGGGAGCTCGAGAGAGCTGCGGAGAGCTGGGAGAGCTGCGCCGAGTTGGGGAGAACTCTTTTTAGAGAGGGAAAGTTATTTAGAGAGAGAGAATGAGAGTTTTTTTTTGTGTGGGATAATGAACTCCAAGGAGGTATTTATAGTGGGAGTTGAGCAGACACCTCTCTGGTTTTTGGGGATGACGTGACGGTTCATGAGCAGTACCCGACATGTCGTAAACAGTGCCGGGCAGGTCGGGAACAGTACCCGGCAGGTCGTGAACAGTGCCGTGCAGGTTGTGAACAGTAAAAAGAAAAAGAAAAAGGGAGTGTGCTCATCCCCACGCCTACAATAGCCATCCCCCAAGTTCGGCGAACGAGTGTCGAAGTCGGCGGACGAAACAAGTCTTAGCTCGGTATATGTTAACCTGCAAGTAAGGGTGAACTTGATTAGAGTTTAAAATCTTATAAACGAGACTAGGCTCGGCACTTGTTGATCGTATGCATTGCGAGATGAGCTCGGCTTTTGATGACTCTTAAGCTTAAGTACGAGGCTAGGCTCGGCACTTATCTTGTCGAGTTTGATGCGAGATGAACTCGGTTTTGCTGACTCTTAAGCTTAAGTACGAGGCTAGGCTCGGTACTTATCTTGTCGAGTGTGAGCTCGACTTTGCTGACTCTTAAGCTTAAGTGCGAGGCTAGGCTCGGTACTTAGCTTGTCGAGTGTATGACGAGATGAGATTGGTTCAAAGAGAAAGGAAATAGTAAAAAAAATGAAATAAGCTTGGCACTTATCTGTATGGAGTTGTTCGGAGATGAGGGCGATGTTCCCGACATTTGCCGGGCTACTCTTTGCGTGTAGAAAATCCTCAAATACCCTCCTTCTTGCGCCAATTGTTGGAACGTGTTTGAGCACGTCTCCCACAAATCAATTTGTATCGGGGAGGTTCGAGGATTTTCTGTTAAGATAGAGCCGGTTGCGTTCCGGTCGGCAAATGAGGAGGAAGAGGTGATTTATAGTTGTGCCTGGAGGGCTGCCTACGTACCCCAGGTTGGGGATCAAGCCATTCGTAGTTCGTTGCTGAGGCGGGTAGGAGAAAGAGCTGGATAGCTGGGAGCTCGTCAGGTCGGGTCGTCGGTCGCCGGTTGTCAGGTCGGGTCGTTTGTCGTCAGGTCGGGTTGTCAGGTCGGTCGTCAGGTCGGCCGTCAGGTCGGGTCGCCAGGTCGCAAGGTCGACCGTCAGGTCGGGTCGTCATGTTCAGGCCGGCCGTCAGGTCGGGTCGTCAGGTCGGGTCGCCTGGTCGACCGTCAGGTCGGGTCTCCCGGTCGGCCGTCAAGTCGGGCCGTCAGGTCGGGTCACCGGGTCGGCCGTCAGGTTGGGTCGTCAGGTCGGCTGTCAGGTCGGGACGTCAGGTCGTGAGAACTGGGAGCTCGAGAGAGCTGCGCCGAGCTGGGGAGAGCTTTTTTTAGAGAGAGAAAGTTATTTAGATAGAGAGAATGAGAGTTTTTTTGTGTGTGGGGTAATGAACTCCAAAAGGGGTATTTATAGTGGGAGTTGAGCAGACAACTTTCCAATTTTTGGGGATGATGTGACGGTTCGTGAACAGTACCCGACATGTCGTGAATAGTGCCGAGCAGATCGGAAATAGTACGCGGCAGGTTGTGAACAATGCCGTGCAGGTTATGAATAGTAAAAAGAAAAAGGGGTATGCTCATCTTCACACCTACAAACACTAGTGTTTTTCACATGTAAAATGTCTGTACATTGGATTCAGATAAATTATTGATTGCACTACTATTCTAATACATTTTATTATTCACGTTTAAATTAAATAAATCTATGCAATTTAGGATACAATAGTTGAGAAATATAGAAATTGTCAAACCAGTTTAAAAGGTCCAAAAAATACAATGGGCTATTGGTGGAGAACACGGAAACCGTTGTCGTGAAAACCAAAATACAAATGGACGTTGTTGGAAAATTAATTTTATTTTCGTTTTTTTTTTAACCTTAACCGGTAGTAAATTATTGTACGCATATAATGACGATAAGTCGTATATTATAACACGATTAGTCGTTATTTGTATATTGATAAATCGTGATTATATGTTGTTATTTAGATATTATTGATGATAGGTTGCTATTTATATTTCGTGATGACAGATAGTTATTACTGATATATTCTTTCATGGGTAATTGCATCCACTACTAATACATAACATCAAAATTATCTCTATTTTTTATCACTATTTACATATACTATTTACCATTAAAAGTCTATCATACTCCTAACTTTTCTAAACAATTATACTATGTCTTTTCTCTTTCATCAGTTACTATTCCGACGGAAATGAAAGAAGAACCAGAAAAAAGAGAAGAAGAAGAAACATAGGCGGATAACACCGGCGGTGTTATCATGGCGGATAACAACGGCAGCGACACGATAATACCTTCACCTTCGATGTTAACTTAATTAACGCGATAATTTATGATATGATAACTGGATTAACATGACAATTTCATAAAAATGAACATGATAACTGGATTAACATGACAATGTTAACGGTACTAACTATATATTAACGATGCTAACAATGATAACTGGTTTAACGATACCAATTATATGTTAACGATGCTAACAATGATAACTGGGTTAACATGACAATGTTAACGATGCTAACAATATGTGTTTTCTGGTAATGAGCAGTGCTTATCGAGTTTTGATGCATCGTACCGTTGACCTTTTGATGAACAGTATTGCCGGAATATGCTGTCAGAAACTGAGTTTCAGACCAATGACATTTCTGTAAATATTAAAAATCACAAATGATATTTTGGGTTTAATTATTTTTTCTCTTTCTTACTTTTTTAATTTACAAAAAATTAATAATACACATCTAATTAATTGATAAACTTACCATATACACCTAATGTGAACCTCTACGTGAAGCCTTCTTTCTGTTTCACTTTCAACAGTCAAAACTTGTGGTTTCATTTATCACCCTCGAAACCCTAAATATTCAAAACTAAGATAAGATATATATAACAATTTTGGTAAGAAAATTTAAAGCAAAGGAGTTATAGACCATTTATTTTAGGATGTTTTGCAAAAATTAGCATTTTTAAAAATTTACATATTGTTTTAGTATTTAATTTGTTGTTTATAGTTTTTAACATTTTTGTTATTATTCATGATAATTTAGCATTTGTACAGTATGACGTATACACTTGTGGACGATACACATATAGATAGATAAATAAAGTATACTATTTTTATCATTTATATGCAAAAAGACAAAACAGAAAACAACAAAATTAAGTGCTAAAATTGTAAAGAAAATTTAAATAAGTGCTGATCTATACAAATATGTCTTATTTTTAATGGGTAATATAGATAAGAAATTGTGTATATGAGACTTGAATTCTTTTATCTGCTATTATAAGGGAGATTTATTATGTGAACATTTCTACTTTTTATTAGGTTTTTTATTTTTATTTTAGACTTAATTAGTTGTACGGCTACTTATTATAATTTTTATTAGTATTTTTGCACTTTTGAAAATGTAGTAAAAAGTAACATTTTAAAAAAAATCGTGTATCGTCTATTGTCGTACAAGTCGTATTGTTCATGGATACTTTTGGATTGAACAATAATAAAAAATACTACTTTCTATTAAGATTTATAAAAATACTAACATCCTAACGAAAGTTAGAATAATTGACGGTCATAACTTCTTTATTCTATCACCGAAAGATACACCTAATAAATTTCATTTGGACCTGTGGCCATTAGCTTAAATTGGGTTTACTTAGTATGAAATTGAGTTGTCTTATGGTTTTAACTTTTAAATATGGGATTTTGGACCCAAAGTGTTTGATCAGATGATTCAACAAATTGGTATAATTTGACCAACTTCCGTACCTGTAAATTAAAATATGTTGGTTGAGATTTAAATTTTGAAAATGATACATATGAACTCGTTGGGAATTAAAAAATAAATAATAATTCAAAGACCAGTCATTTTCCCTTACCCAAAAACGTCACTAAATTATTGCAACCAAATATTTATGAAAATAAAAATAAAATATACAGAGTAAAACGAGTGGCTAAGCAACATGTTACTGCAAACCAAGTTCAGAAATCAAATATTAATTAATCTCATAATTTTTTAGGGAGTTGTATGTTGTATAAAAATATCACAGAGACAATCTTCAAAATCCATAAATAATTTATCTATTTACTCATATAAAAAAAAATTAGTTCTCAAAATATTAAAATCTCGTTTTTACCGAAATAAATGTATTCAATTTTAAAAAAATAATTAGTGCCCATTGAACTTGAGGGTCTTTTGTGTAAGAAAAAAAGAAACATAGTAAAAGAAGCCTCATCTTTGATCTCGAGGGTCTTTGGTATACCAAAACAAGTATGGGTCGGCATCTAGAAACTTTCTCGAATTGGAGAGACTTGAACCGAAATATTGTTGTTGTTTTTTTAAAAAAAATCATCGTAAACGAAAAAGTCAAATAATATTAATTTAAAACTCTATTAAGAGATACGATATTATCATGTATATGAATATTTCCTTATTTATGTATTTGTGCATATTCTAGGTTTAATATAGGTTTATTATATATAGGAGACATAAAAAATTGTAAACCTTTGAGAGATAATAATATAATTCTTCTCCAAATATTATATGGTATCAGAGCCATGTTTGAGAGGATCATTGGATGGCTGCATTGAGAGTGGTTCGTTACTTGAAAGGATGTCCAGGACTAGGAATCCTATTGAAAGTTGAATGTGATTTATTTTCATCTTACAGGTTGGTGTGATTCAGATTGGGCTGGATGCCCTCTTACGAGAAGATCCTTGAATGGATGGTTGATACAATTAGGAAATTCTCCTGTGTCATGGAAGTCAAAGAAGCAAGATGTTGTGTCTCTTTCTTCAGCAGAAGCAGAGTATCGGGCTATGGTTGCTGTGTTGAAGGAGTTAAAGTGGATAAAAAGTGTGTTGTCATCTATGGGTATCACACATTCTGGTGCAATGGATATGTATTGTGATAGCCAATTTGCGCTTCACATTGCATCTAATCTTGTGTTGTATGAGAGAACGAAACATGTAGAGCTTGATTGTCATTTCATTCGAGATGATATACAAGTTGGGATTGTTCGAACAAAGCATGTTTCAAAGACTGAACAATTAGCGGATATCTTCACTAAAACACTTGGAGGGCGTCCTTTCCAAGCAATTTTGTCCAAGTTAGGCATTCGAGATCTTCATGCTCCAACTTGAGGGGGTATTAGGAGATACGATATTATTTGTGCATATTCTTGATTTAATGTAGGTTTATTATATATAGGAGACATAAACAATTGTAAATTTTTGAGAGATAATAATATAATTCTTCTCCAAATATTATAAGCTCAGATATCAACTTCGAAGGTACTCCATATTATTAACAAACGTTACGCTGATTCGCCAACGTCTTTCAGAAAGTTGCTTAAAAGCCTTCTTCTTCGATTATTTTGATATTACCCATTTCTAAACCTAAAAAATATTATTTTGATATATTCTGAGAGGTTCACCAACCTTTTGTTTGAATTTTGACACTACATAAGCATTTGAAACCAGCCACGATCGATATCTGCAATACAATACAATCTGTATAACCAAAAGCAATAATAAATTTAATACAAATCAAATATCATCACTGCATCAAACCGGAAGATTGAACCGGAAATGAAGATAATCCGAAACCTGGGTTTTCTCTTTCTCTTCTTTTATCTTCTTGGCGATTCTCCGGTGGATGCGGCGGTGAAGAAGTACCAATTCGATGTATGAGTTATAAACCGGAACACAAATTAAACTGGTTTAACTAAACCTGTTTATATATTTGAGTTATTCTCGATACGTAAATTTGTGTATACTAACCTTTGGAATTTGGAACAGGTCCAAATGAAGAACATAAGCCGGTTATGCAATGCTAAACCGATGGTCACGGTTAATGGAATGTTCCCTGGACCGACCGTTTACGCAAGAGAAGGTGATCGAGTCATCATCAACGTCACCAACCATGTACAATACAACCTGTCCATTCATTGGTAAAACTCTCTCTTTCCTACGTCTGAAACCGGTTCAGTCATTTTCTAATGTGAACCAACATTCAACGGTTTATTTTTATAGGCATGGGCTTAAACAGTACCGAAACGGTTGGGCGGATGGTCCAGCATACATAACTCAGTGTCCGATGCAGACCGGGCAGAGTTATGTTTATGATTTCAATGTGACCGGTCAACGTGGGACTCTCTGGTGGCACGCGCACATCCTCTGGCTACGAGCCACCGTGTACGGAGCAATCGTCATCTTGCCTCAACCGGGAAAACCGTATCCGTTTCCACTGCCATACCAAGAAACCAACATAATCCTTGGTTAGTACGAATAAACCGAACCGGTTAGGTCTGGTCTGGTCTAATCTATCGGTTGTTTTTTAAATTGATTGTAGGAGAATGGTGGAACGGAGACATTGAGACAGCGGTTAACCAAGCCAACCAGTTGGGCTCACCGCCTCCGATGTCGGATGCTCATACCATAAACGGAAAACCCGGACCGCTCTTTCCGTGTTCTGAGAAACGTAATGTCTCTAAAACCTTATTAAAACCGTTTAAATTTTTATCGGATCGTTTTAGATTAATCATTTTTTTGCTGTATAGATACATTCGTGGTAGAGGTGGAAGCGGGCAAAACATACCTTCTAAGGGTTATCAACGCGGCGTTAAACGACGAGCTGTTCTTTGGGATTGCGGGCCACGACATGACCGTTGTGGAGATCGATGCGGTCTACACTAAACCGTTCACAACCAAAGCCATTTTAATCGGACCAGGTCAAACCACAAACGTTCTAGTCAAAACCGACCGCTCTCCAAACCGCTACTTCATGGCAGCCAGTCCGTTCATGGACGCGCCAGTAACAGTAGACAACAAAACCGTGACCGCGATTCTTCAATACACAGGCGTACCAAACACGGTCTTACCGATTTTACCAAAACTTCCTTTGCCTACCGACACATCATTTGCTTTGGACTATAACGGAAGGCTCAAGAGCCTCAACACACCAAATTTCCCGGCTCTTGTACCTTTAAAAGTCGACAGGCGACTGTTCTACACGATCGGGCTAGGCATTAATGCCTGCCCGACCTGTGTGAACGGGACGAATCTCGCGGCTTCCATAAACAATATCACATTCATTATGCCTAAAACCGCGCTCTTGAAAGCTCATTACTTCAACATCCCGGGCGTTTTCAGGACAGATTTTCCCGATAGACCACCCAAACCGTTTAACTACACCGGTGTGCCACTCACGGCTAACCTCGGGACATCTACGGGGACTAGACTGAGCCGGGTTAAGTTCAATACGACGATTGAGCTCGTCTTGCAAGACACCAATCTCCTAACAGTTGAGTCACACCCTTTCCATCTTCACGGCTACAACTTTTTTGTAGTTGGAACCGGTGTTGGAAACTTTGATCCCAAGAGAGATTCGGCTAAGTTCAATCTCATTGACCCGCCCGAGAGAAACACCGTTGGAGTACCTACCGGTGGTTGGGCTGCCATCAGATTCAGAGCTGATAATCCAGGTATGATCTATCAATGCACATATATGAATATGATAAGCAGATCGATCAGCTGATCAGTGCATATGTTGTTGCAGGTGTTTGGTTTATGCACTGTCACTTGGAAGTCCATACAATGTGGGGTTTGAAGATGGCTTTCGTCGTTGAGAACGGGAATACACCTGAGCTTTCCGTTCTACCACCTCCCAAAGGTTATCCGTCCTGTTAAGAATCTGAAAACATTTCTTCCTATTTGTTTAAGTCGCTGTGATGATATTCTTTGTTGATTGTATTTCCGTTCTGTTGATTTGTGTCTGAGATTGTTTCTTGTGGGGCTGAACAATAACACCCCGAAATTGCATAAGAAATGTAACTAAATGTTTTCCGACAAGATCTCTTGTTTATCGTTTCCCGGTTTCTGCAACAAGTCAGTGACAGAAGAACCTAATACCATCAAATCTCTTAGCAAGATACTAAGAGAAAGATGAAAACTTGTGAAAAAAAACAGAGTATCTTCAAGAACACGAAAAACAAAGCTAATCTGTTTGATCATCAAGGTTCTGATCTTTCTACCTAAGTGAATTAAAAGAGAAGATAATACTAGTAGTTCTGCCTTAAAACAGAGCAGTTTGATCGATGGATCAAGCTGACCGGTTCTTGCTAAACTGCTGGCGTTGCTTGATCCTTTGGCTTGCAGCATTCTGATTTCTTCTTGAAGTTAAGCCTCCTGGTGAAATTCTTCCAGCTTTTCTTCGACCTCACCAGCTTCTGAAGCTCTTGTTTCATGTTCATACACTCTTTTTCCAGCTCAGAAACCCGTTCTCTCACGTTCTCACCTCTGGGTTTAAGTAAACCCCCATTTCCGCCATTTGGGTTCTCGGGGTTATCTAGATTCTCAGAGACAAAGAACCAGCCCGATATAGATGTCCTTAGCCTAAGCTGTTCAAAAAAGAGAACCTGAACAATCACCCGAAGAGGCAGCCTCTCGTTCTGAGCCGCGTGCGTGCTAGCTTCCAATGAGAGCTTCTGGCAGTTCATGAGTCTACATATATGCTCTCTCTCAGAATCCGTAATCCACGGATGCGCCTGCAAGTATTTGCAATTAAATCTCCAAATCTTAATACAGCTATTGGTTAAAATTAAAACAGCATTTTTTATTACCTTCAAGTACACGTCGATTGCATGATAAACTCCATCATCCAGTGGTCTTGCATAGTCAGGGATTGCAGCAGCGATGGCTTCGAACTTTGCCAGCTTTAGGTTAACATCAGGTGCCACCTCAGCGAGATAACCATCCACAAGAGTTGCTACTAACGTTGTTGGAGTTAGCAGATCGGCTCCCTCTTTCATCAAATGCCCTTCTTCAATGATGCAAGGAGAAGGGACAATGCCTGCTTGTTCGGTTGAAGAAACAAACTGTTCGATCATTCTCAAAACGCATTCGACATCATAAAGCGTTTCAGAGTATCCCATGTTTGGTATAAGAAGATCAACTAGAGCAGCTTGGTCCAATTGATTTCCAATCCGTCTCTCTAGATTCTCCCTCGAGGCTTGGCTTGCGTGCAGCAGCATCGCGGTCTGAAGCAGCCTGAGAAGAAACTTGGTCGGGTTTACACCTTTCTTGCTTGGAAGCAATCCGACAATCTCTTCGAGAGCAGCCTTTTGTTCTGCTTCAGAAGGATTCGGTGTCTCAATCACTTGCTCATCCATGGTCACTTGTCTATTCATCAGCGGAACATGTTTCCTCGTATAGTACATAACCGCCATCGCGATGTTCTCGAGCTTCATGCCTCGTGCTTCGATAGCGGTAATTAGCCTTTTGAAGAGAGGCAAGCTAAGAAAAGAAGCGTCATCAAACCACCAATCTTCACCGGTAGGTTGCAGCATCTTTCCGGCCGCTGAGATGCCGTTCCATAAATGGGATTCATCTTCCGTGTTCTGCCCGCTTGTTGCGTTCTTTCCTCCTCCCACGGGCCAATTGAAAAGGCTCGGGTCAGCACATGCTTTGATAGCTAAAGAATCAACACACCTCGAGATAATGTGAAGATCTTCAGCGTAATCAATTACTTCCTCGCACGTCTGAAGAGCTTTGATTGAGTCCGTCCAGTTCCCAAAGACTTCGTTGAGGAAAGTCTCTGTCATACCGACAAGATTCCCTTCTCCATAGTTATCAGTCATCTCAAGGTACTCAGCTGCACATCTAAGGCTAACAACATTGAAAGCAGTAAGCTCGATTTTCACACCATAGCAGAATTTTGTTATAAGCTCAAACGTTTTGCCGTCTCCCGGTATTTCATCTAAACTCAAAACGCAGGCTGATCCATCATCGGTTGAAGACTCTTCGATTAGCTTCTCAAGAAGCCCACTTCTAGAGAGCAATGGGAACTACACCAAATCAAGACAGAGCAATTAGAGATAACACATCAGATGTAGAAGTAAATAAAGAGAAGATAAAGAAACTCAAACCTTGTGGAGATGAAACTTCATGTCTCCAACTTCTATGGTAACATCACTCACGAGTCCTGTGGTGCAAAGCCTGTAGACGAGAGACGTAAACATCTCCCCAGAAAATCGATTATTGATGTCGCAAATCAATCAAAGCTACCTCTTTTCTTTAAATTGAGATCGTTATGAACATTGCAGATAATAATTGGAAATTCCATTAAAAGCTAGCGATTTCAACAAGCGAAACATGAAATCAAGAGAAATTAGCGACATTGATGAGAACCCATCTCGATTTCAACTAATTGACAAGAAGAAAACGAGAGCTTAACAACGAAATCGAAAGATATTAGCGACATTGATGAGAAACACACGTCGATTGCAGACTAAAACTAAAGACCCATAAGTCTGATGGAGAAAAAGAGTACCAGGTTTGGCCTTCGCGATGGAAAGCTTCGGATTTGGAGCCAAGTCTCATAAACGCCATTTTGGAAGAAAAACAATTTCAGAAACTGAGTTCGTAATGAAACAGAGTAGTAACAACTGAGAAGATAGGATAGTAGAGGAGAGAGAGTAAGAGACAGTAATTGTCGCACAACGATCCTCATCTCTGTTTTTAGCAAATTTCCACAGTGAGAGAACGAACGAGTCTCTAGCAGAGGAGTAAGGAGAAAAATAAGGTCTTCTTGGACTTGTGAATTTTTCGCCTCTTGAAAACTTCAATCTTCATCTGTTTCACCCAAAAAACCGGCATTTAATTTCGCCGGCTGGGCCGGTTTAATATTTTTCGGTTCAAAATATCTATTTGGTTAACGAAAAACCCAAACGAGTTTAATTGTTTTGAAGACATAGGGGAACAATTAATTAAAGGCATTTTGCATTGATGCGAGATTATGCCATGTGAATAAACCAAAACATCCTCGTTAGCTTCTTAATTCCTACCTTTGAGTTTAGAAACTTTGGATTATTTTTGTAAGAACTAGTATGTGATCCGCGTTACGCGCGGACGTGAACACAATTTTTTTATAAAAAAAATTGGTATAATATTATTTTTGTTTTATTAGTATGATTGTTAATTGATTTGTCTCTATTAGCTTAAGAAATGTGGATTGTTTATTCTTAAATTTTTTTTTCCTTTTTTAATTTTATGTTTATTTATGTATTTTTTTATTGGGTGATCCACAATTTGATTTTTTTTCCTTGGTTGACTATTTATTCAATTAATTAGTTTTTTTAAAATTAAGTTTTTGTCATTTTAAAATTTAGGGAATTGTATATTTTTTTTAACCCAACTGCATACTAATAATATAAATACTTCGAAATTGGGTTAGTTTTGTATACTCCAAAAGTTACTTCGAATACTAATAAAAGGAAAGTTAGTTTTGTGAATTTAGAATTCTCCGAACTTATTAAAAAAATACTTCGAAATAGGTCCATGTATTTTTATCTATTTTCACCTAAAACCGAATACTAATAAAACGTTCAAAGTTTACTATTATTCATCTTCGATGATCCAGTGTTGGTGATTACAAAATGAATATAATTTTATTTGAAAAACGATTTAATTCATATTACTAATTTACTATCAAAATCATCTTAGATGTATGGGTTAATAAGAACATTTGAGGTAATATGGGCCGATTTGGAAAAGTATAAAAAAATATGGGGTCGAGCGTCGATCTAAACATTTCAAGAAAGATAGAGAGACTTCTTGTGAATAGGATTATCCTGTAAAACAAAATCACCCAGTCCTTTAAAACTCTCGTCTTCTCCGATATCTTCCCTCATCGCCGGTGAGATTTTACTTTCAATTTCAATCACAAAGAGTGTGATCCGTGCGGACGTGATAAACAATTTTTAATCTAATGTTATTCTATTTTATTTGTTCTTGTAGTTAATTTAATTATATCTATCAGCTTAAAATCTGTGTATTTGTTTTTTATTTAATTTATTATCATCTATGTGTTTATTTATTGGATGATACACATTTTTACCTCTTTTTCGTTGGTGATCAATTTTATGCAATTATTTGGGTTTTAAAAAGGAAGATATTTACATTTTAAAGTTGCATTATAATTTTTTTTTATTTTTTTTATGTGAAGTTATTATTTTTGAAGTGTTTTATGTATGATTTTAACCCTATTTATGTGTGCAATATGTTTGTGATCCATAAGTCTATTTTTCTTTTATTTTTTTGAAAACGATTTCATATATAACTGAAGAGAAAGATGGAAAATTTAGCTAACACATAAGGCTATTGATAAGGGGTAAGCCCATTAAATACATAATATAATTAACAATTGATCATCTTTTGTTGATTTTAAATCTATTTATGGATTGCATGTCACACAAATTCAGATTTAACCGTTTTAGAATTTGTTTATTCAAGACAATGTGTTATATTATGTATTTTGATAAAGTAATGAATTTAATTACAGCAATAATGAAAATTTAGCCAACACATAAAGCTATTGATAAGGGGTAAGCCCGGTGAGATTCAACTTTCTATAAGAAAAAAGTGTGCGACCCGCGAGTTTTTGTTTTTTTAAGTTTTATAATAGTTTAATTTATTTATGAGAACTTTTTATTTATTTTTAGTAAAACAAACCATTGTTTGTAGATTGTAATCCTAGAAAATCACTTCTATATTATTTACAAATAATCATGTTTGTTTGGAACTTTCATATCTTATCTATATTTAAAGATCAAATAAATCATGTTATCCGAATATCTAAATTATTGAACGTTTTATTTTTACTATTCTAAATTATTTACTTGTTTTTTTAAAAAAAATCGATTTTTATATATAATTTATTTAACAAAGTTACTATAATATACATTATTAAATGACAATGAGTTTACTTTTTATTTATTAGATATTCTGTGTTTTTTTTAAAAAAAAATCTCTATATATTTGTGATATGTTAAATTAATATTGTATATATTGTATACTATTAGTTTGGATCAAATAATATACATTCACTAAACATCTTTTCTATATAAAATTTTAACCTTGTAACTATAATAAAGTATGTAATATATTAGTAAAACTAAAATTTTAAATCTATTAGTGTTTCAATGAATTTTGTTGATTTTTTAAAGTTTTCATGATATGAATATGAAAATGACCTTTCAAATTCCTTGCATAATTTAATAAAATGTATAGTTAATATGTATATCAAAATTTAAACTAATTAAATTATGAAAATTAAATATCAAAATGATGTGGTAATGATGTGGATGATATATGTTACATTAATATTAATTGTATATATTATCTACTATTAGTTTGGATCAAATAATATCCACTCACTAAACATTTTTTCGATATAAAACTTTAACTTTGTAACTATAATACAGTGTGTAATATATTAGTAAAACTCAAAATTTTGACTCTATTATTCTTTCAATAAAATTTGTTGGTTTTTTGTAAGTTTTCATGATATAAATATGAAAATGACCTTTCAAATTCCTTGCATAATTTAATAAAATGTATAGTTAATATGTATATCAAAATTTAAACTAATTAAATTATGGAAATTAAATATCAAAATGATGTGGTAATGATGTGGAAGATGAGGTGTCTTCATGAGAAGATAGTAAAGCTAACTTTATATATATATAGATTCCTATACCTAAATTCTACGTCTAAGCTCTAGCATTCTAGACCCGACTTGATTTTTTTTGTTTTTTAAAACATATTTAGACATATTTTTCATTTTAATCTTTGTTTTTGCTATTGAAAACTTTTGGGAGATGATCTCTAAACTATATTGAGAAGATTTCTATAATCTATTTTATTGAAGACATGAACCACATTAGCAATTGATAACATAAATTAAAACTGTGTTTTGAGAAGTTAACAAACAAGATTAGAGAATCAAATTGGACGTTTTTAAATATTTATTATTTAAACATTTTTAACATGTGATTTAGATTTACTATTTAAACATTTTTAGTATTACTTTTCATTCAATATTTATTCGTGCAAAATTTGAACATGACATTTTTAACATATTTTTTGTTCTAAGATCAATTTCAAACATGTGATTTAGATTTATGCAATTTCTTATCTAATCTAGAACTCCTCGAACAAATTGAAAAATATTAAAATGAAAAATATATGAAAAATATTCAATAGATTCGATTTCATGCATCTTTCAAGATAAAGCTGATTGTGTTTATAAAAACAGAACTGTGAGCTATAACACGGAAGTGATGCCAAACCTTATTGTCAATAAGGTAAGATCTAAGGATAATTGACTTATACTTCTCTTTAGCATCGGCAGTGAGCAATTGCTCCCAAGAATGCTGGATGTGACACTCAGTATGATTGATGCACCTTAATTTTTTGGCTCATTTATTTAGCTCACTACTGAGCCATGAATTCAGATGAGTTGAACATGCATGACCGCATTTGGGATGTTTTCCTTCAACAAATTCATCTGAAGCAAGTTGACAGACAATACAAGCTCTTCTAGTAGAGGGAATTGGACTTATACCAATAAGTTGACAGACGTCTTGTCTCGAATCATGTCATTCTCGTATAGCTCTTGCTACCTCCCTAAAAGCAAACATAATATTGTACATTAATCTGATTTCTCACATTAATATGATTTCTCGGTGAAGAGACTAAATATATATGTTTAGCAAGTGCACATACCAATTATAGTGTAAGAGCAATTTCAGAGCTGTATCATGAGCAACTTTGAGCTGTTTAGAAATTCTCATCACAGTAAACGTCAAACGAAACTCAATGTTGTATTCATCAAAAAACTGAACCATGTTTGCTTCCTGCAACAAATGAGGATCGTAGCTCTACAAGAAGGATCCACACTGTGGATAGGCTTTGCTGTCGCTAGCAATATCTCTGGTTCTCCATAGATCTGTGTCTCTACATAGAGCTGTCAAGTGTGGAGGATGCAAACACTTGACCAAAAAAAAAAATTAGTTAGTAAAAAAAAAATCATATTTAATATCGAGACATAGACAGGGAAAATGAATTTCTTTACATGAGAACATAATCGTGTTTGGCAAGAAGGACAGATTGTGTTATATATGTCATACAAAGAATCAGTAGCTTCATTCTCGAACAAAATTTGCACTGACAAGGAGATGCCTTAAGTTGCGAAAAAAAAAAAAAACCAATTTGAAGTTGTAGACATGAGTTTTCGCCTCATGAAAACTTGAATGGAAACCCCGGAAATCGGCATTTAATTTGCCAGTTAGGCCGGTTTAATATCTATTTGGTTAACGGAAAACCCAAACGAGTTTAATTGTTTTGAAGACATAGGGAAGTAAGGAACAATCAATTAATGGCATTTTGCATTGATGCGAGATTAGCGTAACTCATGGCCATGTGAATAAACCAAAACATCCTCCTTAGCTTCTTAATTCCTCCTATACCTTTGAGTTTAGAAACTTTGGGTTATTTTTGTAAGAATTCAAGACATAAATTTACGACCTCTAGCATTCCAGACCCGACTTGATTCTTTTTGGTTTTTTAAACCACATGTTCGACTTTTTTAGACATATTTTTTATTATAATCTTTGTTTTTGCTATTGAAAACTGTTGGGAGATGATCTCTAAACTCTATTGAGAAGATTTTTAAAATTTATTTTATTGAAGACATGAACCACATTAGCAATTGACCAAAAAAAAAAATGGTGTTTTGAGAAGTTAACAAACAAGATTAACGTCGGGGAATCAAATTGATTTTTAAATATATTGAATATTTTATTTGTATAGGTTTAAATGTTTTCAGTAGTACGAATTAAGAGAAAACATCATTACATAATAATAATAGTAATAATAAATCGATTGAAGGTGAAAAATCAACTGAGGTTGTTTCATAGATTTCCTCAACGAAGACCTCACAATCTTTCTTTTTTTGTTTGTTATTTACTTTATGTATATTTTATTTCAATATGAATGTCAAACCTTATTATTACTTAGGCTAATATCTCACCTAGTTGGCGTGAGATCATACATTACATCTTGTTTTTTGTTCAGCCAATACTTTTATGCGACAAAAGATAATCAATAAAGTCCTAACATAATCAATAAGTGTACAAAAAGTCTAGAAATTTAAAACATAACTCAATCTTTATATCTTGCAACACTCCAACAGTCCAAAACCAATGTCTCTTTTCATATACTAAACTAAGGGCGCCGCTTGGTTTGCCACTTGACTGCATCTCTGTATTCCACAGTGTGATTTCCACATTTCTACATTCCACATACATTCCCTAAATTATTCGATTTTGATAACTCATGCTTTTTATTACCAAACCATTGTTTTCTCAAGTCTTGATTGTTTTCTTTGCGTTAGTGCGTATGTTTTGAGTCATCTTTATATGTTTATTTTTGTTTTTTTTTTGTATTTATTCAAAAACCAAAAACTCTTTTGATAATTTTTGATCACACACTTTTACGTTTGCGTTTACAACTTTTACTGAGTATTTGATAAAAATGAAAGATTTATTTTTTAACATAAACATCAGGTTTCAAGTATTATACACAAATCGTAAAAAAAAATAAAAATAAAGTAATATACAAAACATATATCATTAATATTGTAACTAAAAATACAACGATCAGAATTTGTAAATAATGAAAATAAATGAGTCTTTGGCTTATTTAAAAAAAAAGAACCGAAGGACTCTGTTGATTGCTCGACGAGAATAAACATGATTTGAAAACGTTTTGGACAAGGATTTTGAGAAGTATATTGGATTAATATTTCGATTTCCTTGAGAGATTTACAAGAACAAATAAAGAACAAGTGTTTGAGTCTATAGCTAAATTGTAGTTGAGAGTGGTGTAGAGAGTTGGAATCTGGTCATTGGCTCATTGTCATTGTCCTTGTTTTATACTATGAGATAGTGTTTAACGTCTTCGTTTACTATATATGATTCGCTATAAATGATTTTTAAGTCTGAAGCTCTAATCGTTACATTTGGGCGACTTAACTCATCGATTTGAACGAGTTTTTGTCTCGGCGAGATTGACTAACGATTCTGCATTTAATCCTTTTTGACCGTAAATGTTCACTCCGATGAGACTTTTAACTCGACATATCACCTCATTGCTCATTTGATTTCGATTAACTTCTTTGACTTCACGTGACATTTTTACCATATATTTATTAGGTTTCAATGGTCATGGCCGAAATTTTAATTCTCACAGTAAATAATTGCGTTTTAAACCGTCGGCTCTCTGGGTTTTTGAAAGACAAAAATGCAATTCACAAAAGTTACGAAGCAAGTAATGCGTATTAACGAGAGAAAAAACGAATATTGCAACTTTTTGACAAAAGAAAAAAAAATCAGTATTATGGTGATTGGCGGAGAAAGAAAATGAAGCCAAATCTTTGAACAGTTGTTGCAAAAGCGTAGGAGAGAGTGGGAGACACACAAATAGGATTTGCGATAACTTTAATTGAATGTTTCATTATTACTTTTTTCTTGAAAAAATATAAAGAAAATAAATATCACATCAACTTTTTAAAATGCGATTAATTTTTTTTCTTTGGTGTTTGTAAAAAAAAAAGTTGGAGTGAGTGACTAATCCGGTTGTCGTTTGTTAATTGGTTGGGTTTTGGATTTTGTTTGTAGAAAATTAATTAGCTTGTTGGATTAAATATGATGAATTCAGATTTGTTATCTAACAATACATTTATTTGGTTCAAAGGATTTGTTGGAGTATAATATTTGCTAACATTATTAGTTTTTGGACCACTTAGGCATTTTATAGCTTTTGAATATTTATTAGTGAATTTCTGTAAAAATATAAGGAAATACTCCACAAAAATAAAAATAAGATGAAGTAAGCAAAAAAGGATATCGAAAAAATCTCCTTCGGACCGAAACTATATACCGACCCAAAAACTCCTTAACTGGATCTAAGTAATTAATAGATTAACATATCTATATTATTATTACCTATAAAGTATAGAGCTATAATTAATGATTCCTTATTATTAATCCTGAAATCCAATCTTCTCCCAAATCGCGTTCCTCAATCGCCTTAGATCTCTTCCCTTGGCCGTTCCACCGATCCCTTCGTGCACCGAGAACGAAGATCCTCTCCGCCGCGCTAAATATTCGTGCGGCGGAATCATCCGTCTTCCTCCCGTCGCCGCCGTGTCACCGTCGTTGATGTCGTCATCGTCCTCGTCATCTTCGTCGCTGTCGTCGTCTGGTATCACATGGCTCCTATACTCACTCTTCAGAATCTTCGACCAGTCGGGTATGTTAACTGGGAGCGAACCGGTTGTTGGCGTTTTACGGTTACCAGGACCGGCGGAATCTCCGGTTTTAGCCGGTTTCCTCCGCAATCGCGAGATTGATATCGATCTCTTGGCGTCAAATGAATTCGGCAATTGATGATCGCCTAAATTATGAATATCAGACTCGTCGAATTCAAAGACATTCTCGTCGTTTTCGGACATCTCTGGTTCTGGTTGTGGATATATGTATTTAGGCTTGACAAAAAAAAGCTTCCTTGACGCCATTGATGATGAAAACAGAGCTCTTGTGAAAGAAAAAAACAGAGCAGAGAGAAGAAGAAAGATGGAATTTTTATTTCTCGAATAGATTTCAAAATTGGGTTTTGATCTGCTTGTCGTCGAAGACTCTGAAATGGGGTTTTGTGAAATTTTAATCGAAGGTGTTGAGATCATTTTATAGAAATATGTGGTAAAGAGATAAGCTCATTGGTTATGTGAAGTTACGACTTAAACAAGTAAACGACAAACGGACGAAGTAGATAAAAAAAAAAAAAGTGAAACTTTTCAGGTGTGGCCAGTCTCACGTTCTTATCGTGAGCTCTCACATTTCGTCCATTGTTTTTCTTTTTACTTTTTTTTTTCTCTCTTAATAACCCAAGAAAGTAAGGAGGAGATGTGGTATAAATTAAGTTTAATGGAATTAAACGTCCACCTAAACTGTCATTATTTAATTTTGAGAAAAACCTTAAAATTTGTTGCTATTAGATAAAAGTTTATCTTTAAAATTTAATGTTGTAAGATATGAAATTTGTAGAAATTTTTAAAGTCTGACAGTTATTTAATTAACAATCTAGTCAATTTCTAATTAGAATTGGTGTTAATAGTTTTTTTCTTCTTTTCTTTTCAAAAAGCCCTTTTTAACCTCCTAGAAAAAAAGCCAATGTTTTGGGACCAAACCGAGTCTGTGCGAACCGTGATCGAACCAATTTCAACCGGTAACCCATAAAGGTTTTACGAGACACCCAAAACACATATCGTTCTTCCTCGCTCTGCACCGTCTTCTCAAATCTCTCTGAAGCAAAGCAAGCTTCATCGATCTTCCTCGTGTGGTTTCTTTTTCTTCCTTCCCAAAAGGTTTGCGTCGATGTAAACCCTAGTTTCTCCCTTTCAATTGTTACAAATTGATTGATCATGCGGTGTAAAATCGCTAACTCTTGGATTGGGGAATTTTTTAAATTAGAAATCGTTCGTTGCATCGATTAGAAACCCTAAATTCAGAGATCCAATCTGTGTGATTAGAATAGTTATGCGTTTTGCTGAATTTGGCTCTGTTGTTGATTTGGATCTGTAGGAGAATGGCTACAGCCACGTATCCGCCTCCTCCTCCGTATTACAGACTCTATAAGGATTACTCTAGTTGTGCTCCTGAACCTCCTCCTCCTATTGAAGGAACCTACGTTTGTTTCGGAGGCAATTACACTGTGAGATTCCCCATTTTCGTCCTTCACATTTTCCCCTTATCACGCCTCGCAATTCGTCATAATTCTTTTGTTGCAGACTGAGGATGTTCTTCCGAGCTTAGAAGAGCAAGGAGTGCCTCAACTTTATCCCAAAGACTCAAATGTTGTTGGTATGTCATTCTTCTAAACTGAATCATACTCAAATATTGCAAAATCGCTTTTAAGCTTCTAGAGTTGATCTGAAAGGTGCTTTCTTCTGATACTCAGCCTCACTCTTTTGCAAATATCTTGTGTAGATTACAAGAAAGAACTCAGGTCTCTGAATAGAGAACTACAGTTACATATATTGGAGCTTGCTGATGTTCTTGTTGAGAGGCCTTCTCAATATGCAAAGAGAATCGGTGAAATATCTTCAATCTTCAAGAATTTGCATCACCTTCTCAATTCCTTGAGGCCTCACCAAGTAAAGAAGATCTCTTTTTCATTTCACAACGTGTTTCATCGGTTGCTTTTTTTCTTTCTAATCGTTCTCTTATGTCCAGGCGAGAGCAACGCTTATTCACATTATGGAACTTCAAATTCAACAGCGAAAACAAGCCGTGGAGGACATTAAGAGGTTGATTTTTAAGTTTTCTGTCATAATGGTATCAAGATCAGTCTATAAACTATACTCTTAAGGGTTCTTATCATGTTTTGTAGAGATCAGAAATAAGCACAATTAATTTGGTAATAGTGTTGTTGTGTGCAGGAGGAGAGAAGAAGCACAGCGACTTCTTAAGGATGCTTTCGTCACTTTAGATGGACAATAAATAGAGTTTCTTTCCAATACCTATTTTCTCTGATTGACCCCTCGAAGCTTATTTTAACTGTTGATTAATCAAGCATTTAACCAAGACACTGTACCAGGATAGACCATAATTAATCGGTTTTCTTTTGTTGAGAAAAAGAAGAAATAAACCGGTGGTGAATGGATCTGTCGATATCTTGATCAAGAAATTAAATGTAAATCGTTGATCGACACTCTTGAAATCCTTTTTGCAGTGTTTTCGAAACCCATAGAAAATACAAGAAACTGTCAACCGGTTAAAATTCAATATTAAATTGAATTGTTTCCACAAAGAGTACATAGACATTTTTTTGAATTCAAAAAAGACCCAATCGGTTTTTTTTTTTTTTTGGCTCAAACAAGTGGTTTCAAAAAATTTGACCCAATACATAGACATTTTTTTTTTTTTCAAAAAATACTTATCAGCCTCAACAAGGGTTTCTAACCAACTTGGCATAACAGTGGTTGTTTAATACTCCTCCGTTTCTTTTTATAAGTAGTTTTGACTAAAAGCACAACTATTAAGAAACTCATCTTTTACTAAAAAATATTATTTAATATATAAATTAAAACTAATCCAGTCAATCATAAAAAAAACTACAGAATATTATTGGCCACACAGTATTCGATAAAGGTAAAAGTTGCATAGAAACATGAAAACAACTTATATTGTGAAACAAAACAAAATCTCTAAAATTACTTATAAAAACGGAGGGAGTAGTTGTTTCTTGTTTTCTTTATAAAAAAACAAATATAGCAGTGTTTTTTTCTTTTTGTGTGTGATATGATAGTATTAGTGGGATTGTCCGCAGGGGAACATAGCCCAGAGTCTGTACACGCATTATTGGATTATCCAAAGCTGAATGACACGTCGGATTATTTCCCACCTCTTATTCAGTAAAATAGACACGTCGGATTGCTTCACGTGGACTAATAGGGACATGACTTGTAATAGTTCTATATTAAATGAAATACTATAAATAGCAATTGTGGGATTCATTTGTTTCCACTATGACTCATTTTCTCTTTCTATATTTTTTTTTTTCGTCAACCATTTTCTTCGTCAAGATAAAACAAAAACTGATGTCCAACCAAAAAAAAAGATAAAACAAATAAAAACGATCAAATATATTCCCATTTTTTTTGTTTCAAATGTCTAGTTTAGAATTTAAACTAAATATTAAGGTGGATGAGTACAATATGTTTTATTTGTTTGTTAAAGATTACAGTGGTAGACATGTCATAATGTAATGAGGTTGTCGACAAAAAAATATTAACTGTTAAATTAATTTAATGGATATGTTAAAGAATGTGTTAAATTTGATGTGGATTAAACAGTTTAATTTAAACTGAGTTGAATATATTTAAGATGTTGAATTACGTACGGAAAAAGAGAGAGAAAGACAATGCCACATGACGCGTTATCATTAAACATTAATTAGTTATGGAATAAAAAAAGATAGATTTTTGATATTTTTTTTCATCATAATTATTTTGAGTCAATTATTTCATAGTAAATTTTTTTATATATATTTTGTATACTACATTCATCATTTTATACTTTATAAATAAAGATTTGTTTTATTTGATTCGGAAGAAAATACATAACAAAAAAAATATGAAATAAAATTTATGGGGTAAGGTATTGAATTTTATTAAATAAAATTATTGTATAGTGTAAAATTTAAATGAATTTTAAATTATTAGGCGAAAAAGAGAGAAAAATATGTAAAATGTTAAAAATAAATAATAAAGTGCTGAATTGAGAAACGATTGTTGATAGTCTTATACTTTTTCTCAAAATTATTAAAAATTGCACATTAAAATATTAATATGTATCTCACTAATTTTGGCTCTGTTCTAAAAAGCGGCCGTTAAAAGCGGCCGTTTAGGCGCTAGTCGGTGGTGGACCGCCGCGATTAGTACCTCGGCAATTAATTAGGCGGTCAACCGATTTTTTAAAAAAGTCAATGCTTTTTTTCAAAAAATCAGCGNCATTGAAGAAGATGATGAAGATTTTTCTCTCCTTATACGTTTTTGCGTCTCAATATCAATACAAATATATTTTTTGCATCATATGTTTGTATTTCTTTTTTGTTTTTGGAATTTAGATGTGAAATTAAACTTAATTTCTTAATGTTTTCTTATTTTGATAATCAAAAAAACTTATTTCATATTTGTTTTGATTCATATATTCATAACATATAGTTTATATACATATAAACTTTAAAATTAAAAAAAAAATGTTCAAAATTAATCGCTGATTAATTAGTGATTAATTATTACTTTTCGGCCTAGACGTAAATCGGTGCCGGACCGTCCGTTTAGCGCCTTTTCGAATCTTGAACCTTGAACCTTGGAGCCCGTGATTCTTACACCATTGGTTTTTTCCTAAATAATTAATTTACTTGGGTTATTAGACCATCCACATTGCACATAAAATGTGATGTCTCACAGATAAAAAAATATTAAAAATACACTCTCTCATCCTTTTACTCAACTTCATACCTTCTCTTTCATCATTTCACTTAACTTTTATTAATTTTATATTTAAACATACTCCTAATTTCACTCTCTTATGTCTTCCCGGAGACACAATCTCTCCAAAACTACTCACTATTTTCTCTTTCTACTTAAATTTTATTAATTTTATATTTCAATACACCCCATTATTTCAACCAAAAACACTCTCTTTCTTCCTTTTACTCAAATTTTAATAATTTTATATTTAAAGACATCCACATTTTATTACCAATGTGGATGCTCTTATTGTTTGCGCATTTAACTGGAGTTTGTGTTCAATTGACATGACTTTCTTTAAATTCTAATAATTACAAGTATAATTTCATTTAATTTTTAAATACACTGTTATTTTGATGGAAGGACACGTGGGCCTCGTGAGATGACGCTTGTCAACAAAAGCTGGCCCACTGGACCTCATCACCTTTCAGGCGTCAATATGACACGTCACCGAGGTCCCCAAAATTTTCATTCTCTTGATGTGAAAATATGAGAATGGACAAAAGATGCCAGATATATACTAATACTTATCATGTTATGTAGTAATACTAATAATTAATTACTGATATTATATATTGAAAAAGGAAAAGATATTATAATATGTATTCACTTTGATTAGCTTACTAAAACAAATTCCAAGTATAAAGTATTTCCTAGCTAGTATAAATCTTCTTGAAGGTAAGAACTCATAAATAGTTTCTAGTCTTCTATGTGCTTTTTTAATTTTTCTTTTTTTATCAACTCATCCACTCCGTTTTTTTTTATATATAACTAAGGGTAATCAGAACATTTTTACGACCTGACTAATCTTCTGAATAATTGATACCATCGACTACCCCATTTAAAAACGGGTTTATATGTTTTTTCTTGCAACTACTTTTATGAAATTTGTCTTTTTATCATATAGTATAAAAATAACTGTCAAATAAAGGAGCGTATCCGTTGAACCAATTGCAATTTGAATAATAGAGTAGTGTGGCCAATTAATTATTGGCCGATAAGACCTCTCCATAATTGGAGCTTTAGATATACTATATAAGTCTATAACAAAGCACAATTACCAACAAAAAAACAAATGAAAATAATGTTAACTAAGTCAATAATCGAGCTTATTATTAATTATCTTTGGCTTTTTATATTTCATATACCCTATATATAATTGATCTAAATAATGTATAGTTTCCTACGTGATTTAAAAATATCAAATCTTCCTCGTTTAGCCGTATCATCGCAATCTTATTTGTTAATTACATATTTTCTACTTTTAGGATTTCTATTGTTGTTTTATCGCCGAACAAATAATTGTTGGGAAATGTCATATAGTATTTGTCAAGGGATCTGCGTATGGACCTTTTTTTTTTTTTTTTCGTCTAATATTTTTTCATTGATAGAATCAGTTTTAAACATACACCAAACAGCCGGCAAGAAACATATCCTTTCCAGAGACAAAAGTCGGCAAGTAAAAGACACTCCCGAAACCAACATCTGCGTATGGACCTATGTATATGTTTTATTAAAAAAATTGACTCCTGAACCAATTAATCATCATTGTACATGAAAATCAATTTCAAATAAATTGATGAACAAAATACAGAAAAACACATGACATGGTTGATTTGTGTTTATCTAAACTGATTACCATTTAATTCAATACTATGATTTAACCCACGCTAATTATAGTGTAACGTAATTTTTTTCAAAGAAATTATTTTAAAATTTAAGAAAATTATTTTTATCTTAAATTTACAATATAACTAACTAATGATTATAGATAAAACTGTCAATTTGTAATAATTTATCTATTTAATCCGTTTTACAGTGAACTAAAATAATATTCGGGTTAACCCGCAAAAACACATAATCTTGAAAACGTAACTCTAATATGCATTGTTAAATGACTCTAGTTTTTATGGTTAGTCTACGAACTCTTTTTTAAAAAATAGTTTTTTGTGTCTAACTTTTTTATAAAATTAGTAAAATCTTTTTTAATTTTTGTTTTGATATATATTCAAATAAAATATAATAAATTATAGTGAAAATATAGCAATATTTTGAATACATTTTTTTCTTTGAATATATATGAATTGATTATTATTTTAAAATATATAGTATTTAAAATAATTAAGAAATTAAATAATAAATAACATCTTTAATGCAAAATATATAATTTTCATATTCTAATCAATCATTTTAAAAGATTATTATATCATTTTCTATTTTAATTATTTTTTATTATTTGTAATGATATTTTATGTAATAACTTACTTTGTCATGATTATCGTTTTGTGTTTTAAATTGATATAATAATAGAAAGAATTAGCAATTAACTAGGGTAGACGTGTGCACGTCGCTTGGATCACCCTACACAAACACAAACACAAGTTAACACAAAGCAAATTTTCTGTAAGATTTCATGTATATATATTATTTTAAATGTCTATATTGGGCTTTAATCTCAAGGTTTTTTCGAAAAACATAGACATAGCCATACGGATATTGTGTTTAAAAGTAAATTCAATTTTTTTTATATTATCGTTTGCAGCATTTAGCTAGTGACACCTAATCCTTACTCTCGACTGATGAAACATATATAATTCCGTCATACAAATAGTAAAATAGTTATGAGAATATTTTGTCCAAAATTTATGCGATGTGATAAGTTCACTTTTTAGGCGACAGGTTCGATCATAAGGTGCCAATAATTCTGTATAAATGAATTAATCTTCTATGTAAAAATAGAATATCGAATTGTCTAGTGGGCAACATGTTCACCTAACTATTCAGTTATTATAATATTATTATATGTTATGAAACCTATATTATAATACTGTATCTATTTACATAGGTATCAAAGGAAAAAATATTATACATGTTAAGAAAACAAAAAAAACAAGGGAAAAAATAGCAAGAAGAAACGATAGCAATCTTTCAACTATCCTTATCTTATCCAATCCTTTTTAGGTCATTGACTAATTTTCCAATTAATCTAAATATTAAAAAAGTAGGCATCTTATATTTATATGCATATCAATTGATTGCTAATGTATCTTTAGTTTATAATATTTGATTAACTTTGCATGTGGCATGTTTTCCAACGATCGATCTAAAGCCCAAATTAAAAGAAGAATGTCTACATCGTCACTAAAATTGTATAGTTTCTTTCTATTTTTTCAACGTAGAGATTCGTCTTAATTTCGATAATCTTTTTTTTCTATATCAAATTGTTATGCATATGTAGTATCAATATTTGTTATTGTTTTGTAAAAACAAAATAAAAACTATTAGGACAAAAAAAAGGAAGAAGAAGGGCAGAATTAGATACTTTGTCTTGAGAGAGTGATTAAAATGCATATCTGGACTCTGGGCTTCGTTTCATTCTAAGCATTTGATCTCATGGGTTTCTCATGCTCTTATAAAATATTAAGATCTCTCATGTCGAGAGCCCATAAGAATAGAAGTAACGAGGCCATTATACTCTAATGTGGGCCCAATTAATTGTACATTTAAACTAATCAGATCCCACCCATTGTACCATCATTAGGTGGTTGAAATGTAAACCTTTTGTGAAATGAATCAATCGGTGATTCTTAGAACATAACTAGAAAAAGTGTTTGTACAAACGTAAAGAAATTCTAATAATATGTTCGTACAAGTTTTCAATTAATTAATACTTAAGGATTGTCTTTAGCTGAACACATCGAATGTGTAAACCATGCAGTCTAAACAAATTTGTAGAGCAGACTACAAAATTGCCGAGAAATTTCCTTCGGTAATGTTAGCTTAACTGCACAAAAGCGACATGCGACGCATAAATAAAATATCTTAACATTTGATAGAGACTTGTAGGAACGTAAAGATACACACGTGTTGCTCATGCAAATGCAAACAATAAGAGGTTCTAGAATATTCCCGTTGGTTTTATAATTATAGTAAACAAGACCAAGTCGTTAGTTTCTTTCATTATGGATCGTCCACTTGTCCAATTCTCAGACTAACCAATCATTCTATCTCTCTCTATATATCTCTTTGAACAATTCAACATTCCTTCAACCCAAAGCGTAATATTTTGAATTATTTTTGCAATTTCAAATCTATCGATTGAATATGTGTTTCTTTGATAATCGGTGCGATCGAAATCTGACAGTGGTGAAGATGGATGTGGCGTGGTGGATGGAGGCGGCTCCTCCCCGGATAATTTCCCCAGAGAAGCCATCGACTTCTCCGATTCTTGAGACGATTTTGGAAGGACGAGAGGCCGAAGAAGACGATCAAGAACATGATAACCAAGACGTTTGATGATCATTTTATAAATATTTGGTCAGGTAGTTTTTTGTTGTTGTTATTTTTCTATAAATGTACGTATAAGATGAGATTTTGTATATTTATAATCATATCTCATGACAATAGTTATTTGTGGAACTCTCACGTCTTGTAGTTGGATGATCAGTATAATATTCACACATGCATGTCTATGTTCAAATTTTTTATAGATTTTCATAAAAAAACCGAACCACAAACCAGTAATCAAATTTTGTTAGGCGAGATGATTTATCAACCACAAGAATATAATATTGGCACGCCGCACGTGTCTGCAAACTAAGCAGTTTACGCGTCACTCCTTTTTTTTTGTTTAATCAGAGGCGCGTCGATCTAGACGTGAAACTTAAATACCACGCGCGACAAATAAGATACTCCTCAGTTTTTCCTCAGTTTTTTATAAGTAGTTTTGGCTAAAAGTATGAATAATTAAGAAACTCATTTTTTACCAAAAAATATTATTTAATATATAAATTAAAAATAATTCAGTCAATCAAAAAAAACTGTATAATACTATTGGCCACACAATATTCGATAAAGATAAAAGTTGCATAGAAACATGAAAACAACTTATATTGTGAATATATTTTATCATTAACGCTCTTTTTACATATCTCTTTACCAAAAAGCTTGAAAAAGACATAAATACGTATTATAAAGTAAAAAGAAAACCCAATTTTTCCTCGTTTGCCGGCGGGAGATACCCAATGATGCCTCCTTACGTCGAACACCAGAAAGCCGTCACGATTCGTAACGACGTTAATCTGAGGAAGGAGACTCTGAGGCTCGAACCCGATCCGGTTAACCCGAGTCGACTTCTCGTCTCTTTCACTTTTTTACCACTTGCGTTGGTTGATTTCGTGAAATGATATTCTTAAGGAAGCACATGAAAGATTCTATGGAAATGCCTTAGTTAAAAGTTTGAATCTTGTTGAATCTATCAAAGCTATAGAGTAATTATAAATGATTTCACTTTTTTTTTGTTTTTGTTGTTTTGGGGGAAGAACAGGCGAAGATTTCAATCTCACAGGAACAAAGGAAGATACTTTGCCTCCAATCACAATTGATTTTGAGAAAGGACTTGTTCAGAAATTCGTACAACCATCTGGAACCGGTGTAGACTTATCGGTATTTGAAGATTCCGAGCTATTCAAGGAGGCGAAAACAGATATTTATCCGCTGGCAGTTAAGATGGAGGCAGCTCCAGCGGTTGACTCAAGAGTATGTGAAGGAGAAAGGGGAGATTAAGATAGGATTGGTGGAGCAGACACTATTGGTGAATGGGTTGAGATATGAGTTGCTGGATATCTATGGGACTGGGAACGCCGTTGATGGTCACTATGGGTTTGTCGCAAGTGACCCGGGAAAAGAATGCGTTGTATGCTTGTCCGAACCTCGCGACACAACTGTTCTTCCTTGCAGACACATGGTATAAAGTTCATACTTAGTTTTTCAAAAAAAAGAAGCAACAACAAATGACTTTTGTGTGCAGTGGATGCGCCAAGGTGTTAAGGTTTCAGACAAACCGGTGTCCAATTTGCAGACAACCTGTAGAGAGGCTTTTGGAGATTCAGGTAAACGGTAACAGCAATGGAGGAAATGGAGATGGAGATGAGGAAACTTAGTTAAGCAATCGACCTGTGTAATAGCTGTTCTTGATTTGTAATATATGCAATGTTATGATCTTGTAGATATCCAACCCTTCAATAAATATTACCTCTTTGAAGTGGACATTGAAGTTCTTAAAGAGTAATGATAAACAAAGACGCAGCTTCTTATTTAGTAATATAGGTGCTTGGCCAGGAGCAAGGACCAAACTAGGACAAACACAGAAGGTGAAGCCATTACAACTACGACAAAGACAGACACGAAACAACCAAGATAAGACAAAGGCAAGGCGTGATTGAGTTTAGTCTTCCCACCACTGATGAACAAACACACCTCTGCTTCTCAGAGATTGAATTATGTTGGTGCAGTCTGGTTTGTGGTTGGAGCAGCGGAGGAAAAGCTCATCAACGTAGCATATGGTTCCTGTCTCCAATAAAACAGATAAAAACTTCATTTCCACTTGGCTTGTGTTTATCTTAAGAACCACAAAGTCTGCGTATTTTGCAGTTTCCTCAAACCAAGCAAGGAAATCGAACTCCTCATCTTCTGGGAATGGTTCTAGCTGTTCAAATGGAGTTCTGTTTTTGACTGCCGAGTTTTCATCAGCTAAACCCGGATGGTAAACAAAGGTGATGCCAGGTTTTTTGACATACGATAGCATTACTGAAGTATTGTGGTCGACAAAGTAGACGTTGAAAGCTTTGCTGTCGATTGGGTACAATGGAAAGAACCAGTTGGGAGTTAAGTTAGCATCCATATGCTCGGCTGCTCCAATATCAATGTAGACAAGCCTCTTCTTCAGAGAGAGATTGAGGAACTTGGGCAAGTAAGCGACTGATTTTGGGAAATCAGCAGGTTTTCGCTCGAGTAGAGGTTCCATGAGCCCAATGTAAGGTCTATTGCTCTCAACAGATTGGCAATCTCTAGGTAGCTGAGTTTCTCCAATATAAGGTGCAGTTTCTGTTACATTCCTCTTGAGTACCGTGACGGTGACGAACTCATCAAAGTAGTTTACATGGACTATCTCAGACTGCTTAAGCCAGGATGAAACCGATTTAACAAGAGCGTGGCCATTAGTACTCACAAGAAGTGCTCCAATTCCACCAGGCCTCAGAACACGCTCCATCTCAAGCAGCAGGAGAGCAGGGGAAGCAACTTGATCAACATCCCCACAGAAGACGAAATCAAACGAGTTTTCACAACTAGGGTCAAGCTCATCATAGACATGGTTCCTAGTGAAAAAGGAAAACAGAGGAACCTTGTCGTGAACATCTGAGAACCCCATCTCTTTGAACACTGAAACAGCAGAATCCGATTCTGGACCAATGCAGAGAAGCTTAGCATCATAATGCAATAGCTTTAACCCCATCAGCTCTTGAGCAATGACTGCTTCCGGGAACTTTTCAGTCTCGAGTTTTCCCAGGAATGGTTGAACGAGCTCCAATGCTTTCCCAGGGATAAACTCCATCAGAGGGACAACAGATAGAGCCGAGGCGATGATGAGAGCACGGAACAGAGCATGCCTATTCGTAGATCCACGGAGCTTCAAGATCTTTACACCCATGGATGAAAAACCCAGAAATTCAAGTAAATTGAGGCGAATCCCCAATTGAGATGGTGTTGCTAAACAGATCTAAGAGAGCAAATAAGAAAGATTGAAGAATCTAGCGGGTACAAAACCTGGAGGAGGTATGGTTTCCACCCACGAGGAGAACAATTGATATTTGGGACCCTAACCACACCCTTCTCGGAACCCTAATCGACTTCATCTCCAACACCTCCGTCCCCATTCCGATCAATCGATCCGCCATGCGAAAAAAAAAAACAAAAATCTCGTCTTACATGCTTGTGGAATCCAAAAACTAAATACAATTCCTTTATTATTTCTGAGAAACGCTAATAGATTCCGAAAGATTTGGCGCTAGTGTTTCGTGATCTGAGGGGCTCTGTTTTTTTCGGGGAAGAAGAGTGAGTTACGAACAGGTTTAATGGAGAAAAACAAAGTAAAATTTCAGTCGTATTCTACCGCCATTAGATTTCCACGTGGCATCATGATAACTCAATTATTTGTCAATTATCGAATACATTATCTAATTAATATTTGACTTTCAGTAAAATTTCAGTCGTATTCTACCGCCATTAGATTTCCACGTCTCATCATTTTCATTTTCTATTCTCAATTGTGTATTACTGCTATTGTGATGTAATTTTATAATGAAACTAGGTAAATACCCGCGCTACGCCGCGGGAGTTTTCGGAATTATTTATTTTATATTTATTGA
>PKML01065689.1:5482-20652 GCA_002933935.1 Eutrema yunnanense | reverse complement strand
TTTTTTTTTTTTTTTTTAATTATTAACATTTTAAAGTTTTCGTTTTATAATTTTTTTTCTTTTGGGATATCGAATATAGTGTTTTATGTACGATTCTAATCATATTTATTGTGTCAAATATATTTGTGATTATTAATTTTTTTTTTTTAAACAGCTTTCATATTTATCAGTATAAAAATATATTTGTGGAAATGAAGGCAAGGTTTGATAAAAGTTAGACTAGTGATAATTTATAAAGTCAATTAACTATTTCATTTTTGTTGTGAGAATTGTTTGGCTCCATGGAACTTTCAATCGCACACTATATCAAAATGCCCCGGAGAAGAATCATTTGGACACAAGCCTTAAGTATGATGTTCATAGAAGAATCATTTGGACCCAAATCTAAATATGATGTTCAGAAATGCGTTTTTCATTTGAATTATCTAGATTAGGTAATTTTACTCTAGAATTTGCTATAATATGCTCCTTCATAAACAAAGGCTTTAAGATGTAATTTCATAATGAAATATGTATTGATATGATTAATTAAGCAATAGATTCCGTTTTAAACTACCAATAATCGTTTTTTTTTAACTTCAGAATAATTGAAAACGTTTAGTAAACAATAATACGATCCAAAGTGGTTCTGGTTCAAGGAACTGGTTTCAAGGTGTGCATTTGTAACATGGCTAGCAATGCAAAAAAGACTATCAACGAAAGATCGGCTCAGAAGTTGGAGATTGACTGTTTCAGCGGCATGTGTTCTCTGTTCTAACGGAATTGAGAGCCATGATCATCTCTTCTTCGGATGCGAGTTCTCTTCGCAGATTTGGCATGATCTAGCTTCTAGGATATGGCAAAATCCTCCTCTAGATCTCTTGGCTGCAGCCTCATGGATTCTCCAGCCGCGACCACCTTCTCACTCCTCAGCTTCAGTCATCATCAAGCTCATCTTTCATTCCGCCATCTATTTGATTTGGAAGGAGCGCAACTCTCGGATCTTCACAACTGTCAGCTCTCCTTCAACCTCGGTTAAGGCGTGCGTCGACCGTAAGATTCACGACCGGCTTCTCTCTTACCCTCCGCCTGATTCAAGCTCTCCCTCTCTCCTTGAATTTTATTTCGGATGTATTAATCTATATAGCTAGTTTTATTGTCTGTATCCTCTCCACTTGTTAGGCGATTAGCAATAAGTTACTATGTAACATGTAAAACTCAGAAAATTGTATAAATCTTAACATTTACACCAAAAAAAAAAAATAATACGTTCCAATTCCCCACACGTCACAATTATCATAATTCAATTTTCTTACACACACGCGTGTGGATCCCACATTTTGTCTATACCTTTAAAACCATTTGATGTGATTTTGTAGTCGTGTCACATGAATTGTCTGGCCCCATATATTCGTGTGGGTAAACACAGACGCGTGTGGATCACTTTACTTTAACAAATTTATTAGAAACATAACATTTTCCAAATTCTGCTAATTAAAAAGAAGAAAGATTTCTATACAACAAGTCTAGTTTTTTTTTTCTTTCCCGTTTGAATTAGATGTTAATTAAGGTGTAAAAAACAGAGTTTCACAGAGAGGATCAAGGCAAATCACATAGCCAACCATACAGAGATATTACAAAAAAATACTAGTTCTCTCCACTTTGATTGTCCAAGTATTTTTTGTTGTCGACAAAAAAATACTCATATAATTAATTGATAAAAACTAAAAATTACGTTTTAGATCGAATAACCAAGTCGCGTGATAGCAACACAGTTGGGCCGAGAAGGCCCAGATTGATAAATGAAATAGGTTAACACATTTGATGCATTCAAAGTTGGCCAATGATTTTTTTTTAAAAACTTCCACCTAATGGAAATGATCAAATTTCTATATAAATTCTAGTAATCACAGATTAATAAGTGATAGAAATCAAAAAAATTAAAAGATTAATAAATAATAAAAAGTACCACCATTCTTATATAAGAAAAAAACTTAAAAACAATAATTAAACGAGAGAATAAAAATACAGAAATATGACAAACCAAGGAGAAAAAACCACTGATCTCTGTTGGAAACATACCATGAAAAAAAATATTAAATTTTCCCTTTTAGAAAAGAATCATTCAAAATTAAATTATTTTTTCAACTGATTTGACATGTATAAATAAATATTTTACTACAAAAAAAATGTTGTAAAAGATATAAGGAACACCACGTTGACAGCAAATATATGTTTTAAGGAATAGTATTTAATAATAGATGGAAACAAATAAAACCGCCGAACCCAGAAGAGTTTATATCCTCACTAACTCAAAACTCAAAAACGAGAACAGAGAAACTTCGTGAATGTATATAATCTCTCCTAAAAAGTTGTCTCTTTTTTTTTTATTACAATTAATCTTTAAGATCGATAATTTGTTGCTTGTTTGTTTTACTATCTGGGTTTTGTTTGAACTGTCTGGATGATGACTCGCGAAGTAGTAGAACATGGGTCCCGCGAAGATATTTCTCCAGCTCCAATGGTGAGTTTTCTCACTCTTAACTCAATTCCAAGAATTTTGAATTTTCCCGGAAGATAACTTCGTTTTAACTTAATTTCAGTGGTTTTTATTTCATGGGTACATCGAAATTGATGTTTTTCTTCTTTCTCCTGATTTAGCTGAGGCTTTAGGGTTTATACGTTTAGGGTTTGCGGATCGTTTTGATCTCCTGCAACTTTGCAAGTCATGGAAATGCTTCGATCCTGGTTTCTTCTTGCTATGTAAAGATTCGGATTTTCCGTTCGAATTGCTGACACTTTTTTGGAGAAAATAGACTTATAATTGCTGATTAAGGAACAGGGAGACTCGGATGATTTGTCAAAGAATCGATTTTTTTTTTGTTTGTTATACGGAAAATTATCGTCGATTTCAACTTTGGGTTTTGCAGAATGGAGTCTCTGCTGAGATTACAGAAACGTTATCGCTGAGCCAACACCAAAGATGGCGTGGCCTTGTGTTAGATATAGAATCAAGAGCACACGAAAAATCTCATGGCGATTTCTTGAGAGCAAATGGATCCTTAACTCCTAGTCCTGTTTCCAAAAGGTTCAACTTCTCTCCAATGTCAAGCCCTAGAATGGGGAAACGTGTTGGATCCATGAGTCCTTCCTCGTCAAGAAACAGGAACCTGAAGAATCTCCTAAATTTCAGAAACGGGAACAACAATGCAGATATTGAGGAAGGTGTGGCTTTGGCGTTTGATGGCAGGGATAATAAGTCTCTCATTCCAAGAACATGGTCTCTCACTAATCTCTTCACTCCTAGAAAATCTAAGAAGACAGAGTCTTTACCGGTAACCCCTATCGCTCACTCAAATCCTGAGTCCATGCACGGGAGCTATGCGCTTGATCAAGTTACTTTCATGGTTAGCATCCTATTTTATGAACTTGGTTATACTATTAACAAGGGAGATGATCCAGTAGAGTATTTCGATTGATGGTTTATCTTCTGATTTTACTTGATTACTGTTTTGACTGTTCTTGTTGCTAGAAAAGAGAGCATGGACTGCCTATTCGCCGTTCACGCTCTGTCCCTACGCTCATCGACAAAGATGGAAGTGTAAAGCCGTTAGGGGTTCTCCGTGTGATTCCCACTCCATCTCGTGGGGATACTCAAAGTCTAGAGATGATGCAGGCATCGAAAATGAGTAAACTCAACGGTTAGAAATTACCTTCCAGAAATGTCTTTGTGATGCGGCATTTTGATCCGGTGTAACAAACCCACCTTATATCTAGTGATATGTGTTCAGATGACAATGATGATGGCGGAGCAGATGTTCCTGAAGAAGAAGCTGTGTGTAGAATCTGTATGGTTGAGTTAGGAGAAGATTCAGAAGCTTTCAAGATGGAATGTATGTGCAAAGGGGAATTAGCTCTTGCCCACAAAACGTGCACGATTAAATGGTTCACAATTAAAGGGAACATAACATGTGACGTGTGCAAACAAGAGGTGAAAAATCTCCCCGTGACCCTTCTCCGCGTGCAGGATTCTCAGGACCCGTCTAGAGCAGCCGAGCATATCGAGATTTCACCGTTCAACGAATGGCAAGATGTGCCAATTCTTGTCATTGTAAGCATGCTGGCATACTTTTGCTTCCTCGAGCAGCTTCTGGTTATGGAAATGAAAACTAGCGCCGTTGCAATAGCTTTACCGTTCTCTTGCATTATCGGTCTTCTTGCATCGATGACATCCACAACAATGGGTAAAATATAAGATTCCTTAAATCCTTCGAAACTATACTTTTTTATTTTTGTATTCTAAGTTAATCCTGAGATGTGGTGCAGTGAAGAAGAACTATGTGTGGATCTTCGCAACCATTCAGTTCAGTTTCGTGGTCGGTTTCGCTCATCTCTTCTACTCAGTTGTAAGATTTGATGTCTCAGATAAAATTTCTTTTAAAACTAACTTTATTAAAGCTCTGGTTCTTGATTCTCACAAACTCTCATTAACTTGTGTGCAGGTTAAGCAGCCGGTTATGTGCATTGTGTTAGCCACTATGATCGGACTTGGACTCACCATGTCCGGCACAACAGCGATTCACGAGTATATGAAATGGAGGAGAAGCCATGCTCACCACCCAGCCGAGCCAGCAAGTAGTCAGGTGGGTCCACCACCGCTTCAGACAGCAGCAGAGTAGCGCTTGACTGAAGCTAGAAGGGTTGGATCTTGTCGTTTTGGGTTAATTGAACCTTCCGGATTGGGTTTTCGGTTTAGCTGAATCGGATTGTTGTCTATGTTGTTGAGATGTGAAAGCAGATTGATTATTTGGTGTCAAGAAGAAACAAAACAAAACAATTTTTTTATATTAATTATCCCTTATAATAATCAATTTTCCTCTTTTTTTTACGTCACTATTGTTTTTTTTTTCTGTTTGATGTTAACAAATAATTCTACTTTCTTACATGTTTCTTTCTGTTTCACATTTTTAATTCTAAAGTTGCAAAATATATAATTAGATATTTAGATATCAAAGAGAGTAGTAGTTATAAGATTGGACAAAATGTTGCAAGTATTATCATCCAATTATGTTTTTCCTACGTCATTTTTTTTGTTTTTAAGTTTTTTTCTTTCTTACATCACATGATGATACACATGACACATAAATCATAATGAGTAGTATGATATGCAATCCCATATTACTTGAATAACACTTCTTCACAGCTTTTGACAGGTCACAATAACCCTTTTTCAGTTTCATTCTTCATTTTCAATCCTCAACCACTCAATCTCTCCCTTCAAAGCAATCTCTCTCTCACTCTCAATTTAAACAAACTTTTGTAAGTTTAACCTAGATACATTTCTAATCTCTATTGGATTAATTGAAATAAATTGTTTTAGTTACCAAGTAATAATCTTCAAACTAGCAAGAGAATCCTACTCTTCACCAAACTACATCTCTCTATATAACAAATCCCAAAAACCTCTCAACATACACACACATACACAACACACAATGGCTGCTTCAAGAACATTCATTGCCTCTAATCTCTTCATCTTCTTCCTTGTGATGGCTACAACCAATGGTCAGGCTCCAGCTCCAACCCCTTCAGGTCCAACCAACATAACCGCAGTCCTAGAAAAATCCGGTCAGTTCACAATGCTTATAAGACTCCTCAAGAGCACCCAAGCCGCAGACCAAATCAACACTCAGCTCAATTCTTCTTCGAGCCAAGGTCTAACCGTGTTTGCCCCGACCGATAACGCCTTTAGCAGCCTCAAATCCGGAACCTTAAACTCATTATCCGACCAGCAAAAGGTTCAGCTTGTTCAGTTCCATGTCCTTCCTACACTCCTAACCATGCCTCAGTTTCAAACCGTTAGTAACCCCTTACGCACGCAAGCTGGTGATGGGCAAAACGGAAAATTCCCTCTTAACATCACTAGCTCCGGTAACCAAGTCAACATTACCACCGGAGTTGTAAGCGCTACCGTGGCTAACTCTGTCTACAGCGATAAGCAACTCGCCGTTTATCAGGTCGATCAAGTTTTGCTGCCGTTAGCGTTGTTTGGGTCAAGCTCGGCTCCTGCTCCGGCACCTGAGAAAGGCGGCTCGGTTACGACTGGTTCAGCTTCTGGCAGCGATGGTGGGGTAGATTCTACAGATTCATCTGATGGAGAGAGATTCGGATTGGGGTTAATCGCCACCGTGGCAGCCATTGCTGCTTCTTCTTCTTTGTGGATATAACTCGAGAAAGAGCTTTTCTCGAGTCTCCACATTGGATTTTAAGAATAACGATGAGAGCTTTAAATTTTGTTGTAATTTGAGATTGTGTTATAGATTGTGTTATCATGTTATTGTTTTGATTCGAAAGGAGACAACATTACGATTGCGATTGCACAAAACTTTTTTGATGAAAGAAAGCAAAATGTGTTTTGAGTATATAATTTGAAAAAGTTTAGTCTTAAGTTACATGATTCCTTCATGTCCAAGTTAGAAACCGAAACCACCAAAACCGCCACCACCACCACCACCACCGGGGAAACCGCCCTCGAAATGGAAAGTGTACCCACCGCCACCACCACCACCGAATGGATCAAATCCTCCACGGCCGCCACCTCCACCCATATCCTCAAGATCCTCTCCTCTGTCAAATCTCGCCCGCTTATCGTCATCTCCAAGAACCTGATCAATTTACGGGTTAGATATACTGTGTGTGTGTGTGTGCGTGTTAATATGAAAGGGATTTGTAGATTTTTGTTTGGAACCTCATAAGCTGCAGCGATTTCTCGGAATTTGTTCTCAGCTTCTTCTCTATTGTCAACGTTTTTATCGGGATGCCATTGCAAAGCGAGCTTCTTGTAGGCTCGTTTGATTTCAGAGATTGAGGCAGTTTTGGAAACTCCAAGAATCTTATACCAATCTTTTCGTTTGCTCATCTTCAGTGCTTTCTCTGCTCTACCAAGTGCCTCATGAATTTCCATGTCCTAATACAATTAGATTTGTGCTGAGTTTATAAGATCCAAGTTACAAAAAAGTGTATCGGACACACTGAACTAAACTTTAGCAAACCTGAGAGTTTTGAGCGGCTTGTTTCAAATCCTCCACAGCTCCTTCCCAATCTTCTAGCAACAGTTTAGCTTCTCCCCTCTGTGGAAGTAGTAATCAGAAACTTGTTTATTCGATAAAAGTTACGAATGTCTCGATTCAATATTTAAGGTATGAACCTGATGTATAGCTTCAATCAGTTCCGGATCGATGTTAAGTGCTTCATTACAGCTATTTAAGCCGTCTTTTCCACGGCCGAGCCTGACTGAAACCTTGCATAGTCCAAGATAGAGATGAACGTTATGTGCAGTGTGTTCAGGGTCTAGAGCTATAGCTGCTTTATAGTCCTCTGTTGAAACTCTCAATTTTCCTTTGTTTGCATTATCTTCTGCCTGCAATAGAGCACAGGTTTTCACCACAATAATTGGCTGGTAAAGCTAAGTGTTATAGGAAGACAAAGAGGTTTGCAGGACTCACGCTTTTTGTTTTCTTGAGCAGTTTTTTCAATCCGAAGTATGCTTTCTTCAGTTCACTGTGTTCTGGATCAAGACGAAGCCCTTTTTGGTAATGTCTGAAACAGAGAGTTTACTCAGGTATATCAGTTATGGATCCAAACTCTCTATGATTGGAAATTGGGTTGAAGTTAGGCCAAACCTTTGGGCGACATCATGATCTGCTAAATAGTAGTAGGCACGGCCACGAAGGAGCAAAGCCTCAAGGTTATTTTCATCTTCCTTGAGAATATAACCAGTCTCGGAAATTGCAGCTGAGAAGTCTTTAGACACCATATGGAGCTTGACTTTAAGAAGCTTTGCCTGAAGTGAAAAAAGCGTAAATATTTAAACGATAAGAAACTGCGTGATCAGAGAGTACTAAAATTTATTGCAATTAACCATCAAGAAAAGAAAGAAAGAAGAGAACCTTAGAGCAAGCTGGGGAGAAGACAAGGACAACTTTATCAACAAACTCAAGAGCCTTCCCAATGTCCTTTGATTCGTAGAGAGTCGACGCGGTCTCCAAAGCACTCTTAGCTTGACGAAGCTGAGAGAGCTCTTTCTCAGCATTTGAATCTCCTGGATTCAGTTCTAGATATTTCTGGTAGCTATTTTCAGAGTCTTCGTATCTACAACACAGGGAAAGAGAAGAGAAATCAACTTCCAGCCATAATGTCAACTTTTTTCCAATAAAAACGAATCCAAAGCAAAATGAAAGCTTTTGCCATTTCTATACCTGCAAAAATGACGAAGCACATACGCACGCCTAAAATAAGCTTCTGAAAGTGCAGGGTCTACTTCTATGGCTGCATTTAGATCATCGAGGGCATCGCTAAAACGCTTGACCTTGATACTTTGTGAAGCCCTCTCAAATAACTCAGCAGCATCTACAGATTGACCATCTGAGCAATGATAACATACGTAAAGATTAGAAAGGGAAAAAACCAACGGCTGTAGCAAAACGCATTCTTGCTTCAATCTCATAACATAGTTTCCAAATTTGATCAATTCGTAATGTGGAGCAAGAAAGTCTGTCTATTTTTCACTCCGACGGAATTAACTGTGTTTGAATACCCTAAGAAACAGAGTCTTAATCTCGAATCCGATACCATCACAGGGAACCTCAATATCGACAAGCCCAGCACCAAAAGAAGAAAAGTCCAGACTAACATCAATTTTAGTGTGAACCAAACCCTAAGATTCCGAAATCAACTAACATCAATTTTACCAAAGGAAAACGAAACGAAAATGGGAGAATCCAGAAAAATTACCTAAAGCGGATACGAGAGGTTGAAGAAGAAGAAGTTGGCAAGCGAAGACAAAGTTGAGCAGAAGAAGTGTGTACGCCATTCCTCTCCAAGCTAAGAAATCCATACCTGAGCAGACTCGGAACAGATCCATCCTCGATTTCAATACATATACTTAAACGTGTGTATACGCCCACAAATTTTGAATATTCAGAATCAGAGAGACGAAACTTTTGATTCAAGCTCACACGAATTCGTGTTTTCGGATGATTATCGTCCTCGATCGAATTTGAAGCTTTCGATTTTGATTTGCAGGTTTTAAGTGTAACTAGTAACAACACGTTGTTCTATCCAATCAATATGCTCCACGTGTAATCTGTTTTAAGTAGGTCCCGTTTTCGCAAACATTTAGCAATAAAAATCTAACACGTATGACTACACGCTGGTCTAGCTCTGCCACGTAAGAATACTGGGCCCTATTGAGATCCAACCAGAGAAATAGGAGTTTGAGAGATTGAGGCCTTAAAGGGCCAACCATTACAACCTGAAGAGATTAATGTGGGCGTAAGATCATATTTGATGGGCCTAAAATAAATAACCGGTATAGGGACATTGTGGTTAACAAAAACCTACGAAATCAATGATATAATTAAATCGAATTTCTTCCATTATATATATTTTTTTCCAAAATTATCATGATTTGGAGGATGTTACATTTCTTAGATGTAAATCAACATTACTTTGACTTTTGATCTACCGGTAAAGCATCAAATCTAAATAAATAAACTATCATCTCAATCTTTTTTCAGAACGTCATTATAGAAAGAAAAAAACGTTTTAAATTTTAAAATTAGCTATTTTAATGGTTCAAATAACATATACAGTGTCCAACATAGACATATGTTGATGCTTCATGGATCCCTACATATCTAGCCTATAGGCTATAGTATAAGGATTTTGTAATTGGTGGGGGGGAAAAGGTAACATTACATGTAATGTAGTTATATATATTTTTATTGTCAAGAAAAAATGCATGGATCCACAAAACGACATATTTCATATTTTTCAATCTCGTGTGGATCAGTTAGAGATAAGTCAAAATAAAGACAAGGCCTATTAGTCTACTGAAACATGCAGAATCCAAAGAAACATAGACTCACATCTCGATAACTTAGAGTTTTGATCAAGTACCTATTGAAAGGCAATTTCAACAGTGTCGTTCATTTCTTCTAGTTTTCTTTTAAACAAAATGATATTTGCTGTACAGTTTTAAAGAAATAGTTATACACAAAATGAGTTTACTTTTGTTGAAAACTTTTGAATCGACTTTGGGCTGTCTTGGAGAACGTTTTGTAGGTTATTGCCAACAAATCTAAATTAAGAGTAATATATCTATAGATTTATGAATTTTGTTTGTAGAATTGATGTCCCGGACGTACAATTTTCGGATTGGAATAGAACATCACAATATTTATCATATGAATTACGAGATAAGCAAATTCGTTTCATATGCATCACTACATTCGAATTTGGTTCGATGAAAATGAAAAACAATGTCTCTAGTAAAATCAAGCTTCGAAAAGCCTGAAGATTAATTATAAGGGCCAAATTCTGAATATCTCATAATAAAAACGAAAAGAAATAGCATTTACAAAACGACAATGTCGCAAAATACAAATTCATGCATGTCATGGTATAGATATATGATGATGATCATAATAAACATAGTAAAAGTACATAACATTTCATGTAAACTGATATGATGATCCCTTGTCAACCTTTGTCCCCACATTCCGACCGCTTCACAAGGGGGTACGGTTCTTAGACTTGTCTCCTCAAAGAAACTTCCAATTCTAAACCCAAAAATTGTCCCCCCATCTTTCTCTTCTTCCGGTCCAAATTTGTAGTGAACCGGATATAATTAAAACAGATAATCAACCCAATGGAGCAAACCTTGCGAGTTCTTGAGGCAAAAACGGACGACGACCAGTTTGGTGAGGGTGATGCTCGTTGCTCACTCCAAGAAAATCCCGGGTTTGACCCATCTGTTGAACCTGGTTTAGACCCGACCGGTTTGATTGAAACGGATTATTATTATCCACAATACTAGTGGTTACACCACTGAGAGTAGGAGCAAGATTGTGGTTCTCTCTTGAGACATTGGTGTTGAAGTTGTTGTTGAGTTGTTGTTGAATCATCATCGGAGAAGACGATCTAGGAGGAGAAGCGGCGGCTGAGGATGACGTCATTGTAGGGCCGGCGAAGAAGGACGGAGTGGTGGTGGAGTTGCTTCTAGTGGATCCCATTTGTGCAGCTTTTTGTAAGAGTGCAGTGGCAGACATTGGAGAGAGAGGCTTGTTTTTTTTTTTGTCGGAGGATGAGGAGAAGAGTGGGGAGAAAGATGAGTCTTTCAGGGTTTGATGTTGTTGTTGTAGTGATGGTAGTGAAGCTGAGGTTTGTTGTGACGTTGAGGAAGATGATAAGGTGAGATTAGGGATTGTGGAAGTCGTCGGAATTTGGAATTGTTGGTTGTGGTGGTGGCCGGAGAAATCGGGGAGGGATGATGATGAAGACAACGGGAAGAGGTGGTGGTTGCCGGCGGAGGCCATTTGAACCATCTCCGATAAACCTACACCGGATGTTAATTAAAAGGAAGTATTATGAAAATTGTCTAAATTTTATATCAAAATTAAGAAAACAAGAAATCCTAAATTTTAATGCTGAATGTTTATTTGCTTTAAGAATAATGAAAAATTAAAATTAATAGTGAAAAAGAGACATAATGAGATAGGTTTTTATACCTTGCGCATGCATTGCACTTAGGTCATGTCCGAATCCTAAACCGAATTGAGAGATAGCAGCATTGATGTCGGGGTGATGAACTCCTCGGTGGACAAATCCATGAGGAAGATTTGGATTATTAATGACATGTGAATCATTTCCAAAATTAAGATTCGTCGTTGTAGAGATCGCTGGATTGTTATTACTAAGTGAACTCATCCTCGCACCTTCTTCTGTCAATGCGTCGCAGAACGCTCTATGTGTGATGAAACTATCTTTCCTATAATAAATATATCGATTATTTATTAGAAAGCGATTTAGGTTTGCACAGAAATTGAAAATAACGAGATCATGTGATCATAACAAAAAATATACATAATTAATTTAAGAAGTGAGACAAGGGCATTGATTATTATTAAAACATAGCATTGAATTTGAAATGATTAGCAAAACAAGACATTCTTGGCCGGAGTAAGCATTTATTTCTCCTATGCAAACTCACGACATGAAGACAGAAACAAACACAAATCTTAAATATTATATACAATACAAACACATAAAACCTATATATATACTTTTATTTCTATATGTATGTATAGCATCCTTGCCATATCGTGTGAATAGAAGAAAAGAGTGAAGCCAAATAGACATGTACACATACAAACACACAAATAAATAGATGCTCATACCATCAAAAATCTCATCGGATATCATAAAGTATGCAGCTTTTATTTCAAAATCTTAAACTAAAAAAAAAAAAAAAACAGCACCCAAAAGTCAGAAATGTCTTCAATTAATGCTCTGCGCTCTCATCCAACTTATCAAACAGTATTGAATCACAAGACATTACACACACATTCATACCGACACTATATATATACACATATCTCAATTAGAGTTTGTCACACAGCTTTCTTAGTTAGTTTCTAGCACTTTCACATGAACTCTATGCCTTGTTTTCATCCGATATTACCGAGATCTAATACTTCACGTAGCACAAACTTAAATTATACATCAACCAAATACCAAATGTTGGTTATCTTGCAAAAGAAATAGTACCTGGAGAACAACGTGCCGCAGTCGCACTTATACTCACGAGTGCCACAAGTTTTCGCGTGGGCCTTCCAATCAGACTGAACAGCATATTTCTTAGAACATTTTTCGCATTTCCATTTCTTTTCGCCGTGCTTGCGGCTATAATGTTTCTTGATCCCGGTGAGGTCTCCAAGGGCCCTAGAGGCATCATGGTGGACACAAGTCTTGATAGGACATATGTATACTTTCTTCTTTATCACCTCTTTGTTGGACCGTTGTTTCAGCTTCCATGGAAGGTTGTGGCCACGGCGATGGAGTTGTAAGTTCTGATCCCTTTGAAACCCTTTGTTACAGATCTCGCACACAAATCTGTTTGTGGCCATGAGGGTTGTTGGCGATAGAGCGATGACATCCGCATCTGGATCTGTGTATAAATATACGAATGATCATTATTTTTTAAAATCGCATATTTTGTTCTAATGACTTCAATGATGTTAAACTTAGAGATTATATATCAGAGAAACACATATATATGTAACATAGACCATCCGGTTATAATCAAAGGATGAAATATACATATAGAAGCAAGATATGTACGTAGAGATGTATATGCGTATGTGAATATTGACTTTGTGATTATTTCAGCGAACATATTGTATGTATATTTTTGGGTTTAACGTTAATTTCATTGGAAAACAGATTTACAAAACTATGGAGCTTTCTACCGCATATATATGTATGCATATTATGTTCGGCCATCTACGTATACATATCTGTGTTTAGATATGTAGAAGTATACATATACAAGTATATATGATACGTACACACATGCACATATATATATACATATATGAGTATCTATTGTGATGATGAAGGTGGGTACCTGGGGTGCCAGGTTGATTTCTCTTCTTCTTGGCTGATGAAGAGTTTGGTTTAGCATTAGGGTTAGGGTTAAAATTAGGGTTAAGGTCAGGGATCTGCTGCTCAAGATGATGAAGGTGTTGTTCTTGATGGACAAACCCTCCCATGGAAGATGAAATAGAAAATGGATCTCCTGGAATCATCTGCATAATTTTGTTTTGATTTATAACAGAGCTAAAGAACAAGAGCTGGGTTTTGTTTTTTATAAGACCTTGCAAGAAAACAAGAAGACGATCAGGAGATTTAGAACAGTATACAAACAAAAGAGATAGTTAATTAAGGTTTAATTTGTAGAGGGAGAAGAAGAACAAGAACAAGAGCATATAAGTTTCTTTTGGGTTTTAGGGCTTGAGAATGTTTGAATGTGCTTGACTCTTTGGTTATGCCAAATGACAAGAAAAGACCAAAGAAGATGAGGAAGAAATGTTCAAGGCACGAAAGTATATGTATATATAAAGATTATATTGAAAGAGGAATTGTTATTCCTTATAAAATAAATAAAATTGTCTAAATAATGTTGAGAGATCTGGGAGATGTTCTTATAGAGATCTACCTTTTTTCTTTTGGTTTAGTCGTTCTGTGAATTTTTTCAAAAGGGAAAGTAATTTTCCTTTTTTAACAAAACCATATCTTATTCGAAAAGGCCAGTCTCTTCCTTTCTCGCAGTTACATAGACACACGTGCATGTGTACATCTATGGTGTGTTTAAAAGTGGAGAGGAGATATAAGTATTTAAGAAAACTATCCGAAATTGATATTTTTATGATATTGTTATTTGAAAATTATTAATCAATAGGTGTACGTTTATACGATATTTGATGGATAATTTTGGATTTAGTCATTTAATTTAAATTTTAGTTCATATAATATTTATCATGACATATATGTGTATGGTATTTGCAATAAAAAAAATTTAGTTCATATAAATTATTAAGTCTGAATCATTTTCTTATATAAAATAAGACTATTTGCATGATAAACACAATTTCTCTGCTAAGTACATTTATTTTCTTAGCAATATCATTTTTATAAGGTTAATTTGCGATTAATAGAGTTAGTTGCCAATGCCATATAACAGTCTTTATTAGCTACTTTGTGAAAAAACTAGGTTCATTAATATGTACTTGCTATGTTATGGATCTATATATAAATTTAATTGGACATAGTTTCAAGTTCAACTCCTACTTTATTATAAAATGGAAGTTTTATGAACCCAATAAATTGTATTTGGCAAAGGAAAATGTTGTGTGTCCCAAGAACAAAGTATATAGGTAGATGCAAAAAGTTCCCGTTTTTTTAAGAGAGCACTATCTTTGACTCCCAAAAAGATTTAGGAACTCAAAAAAGGCCTTTTTGAATTTGTATTTCTTTTCAACTATTTTTAATTGGAAGTACAAAGTATCTTTACAATATTATTTAAAAAGACATTTTTAAAAATGAACTTTGTTTTGTAAGTTATTACATGAAATGCCATTACAAATAACAAAGAATAATTAAAATAGGAAATGATATAATAGTCTTTTAAATTTATTGATTAGAATATGAAAAGTATATATTTTGCATTAAAAAAGTTATTTATTATTTAATTTATTAATTATTTTTAATACTATATATTTTTAAATAATAATCAATTTATATATATTCAAACAAAAAAAATATTTTCAAAATCTTGCTATATTTTTTAC
>PKML01065682.1:294969-320718 GCA_002933935.1 Eutrema yunnanense | reverse complement strand
GGTTATAAAATATTAAATTACAAACCCGCATATATGCGGGTACTTATCTAGTATATTACAATAAAACAAAAACAATTACTCTTTATTTCCCCGGGAAAAAAATTTATAAAGAAGTCCTTGCAAACCCTAATACACCAAAATCTTAAATTACTCTTTCTCGATGAGAAACTTAGAGGGAGAAGCAGACAAGGGGAAAAGAGTTCAACAAAGCAAGCCCGAAAACACAGAGTTAGTCCTGAAGATCTATAAAGGATTCACAATCGATGAAAGAGATGTTACGAAACCTTACGAGGGTCCTGAGTACTTTAGAATTATTGCATGGACAGACGAAGAAGATCAATACGGAACACAAGGGATGAGGTCTTACAATGGTTTCCATTGGTTCAATAATAAAATACTTGTGATTCCTTTAGATTCTCCTGCAGATCGGTATCTTTACATTGAATTGGTAAGAGGAGCTTCTTGGAAAGATCCCGGAACATGTAACGGTACTGTTGTGATGGGTCGGGCGAAGATTCCATTGCCTCCTCGGACCAGCTCTTGCGAGTTCACTTCTAAGGTCGACCTCGTCGGTTTGAACAGTGATCGATGTGTAGTGTTCAAGGGATACCTAGAAATTTCTATGAAACTTCATAGATATGTGATATCATCGTGAATGTTATCTAATTAGTTGTGTTTCAACTTTTAATGGTTTTCTTGTGTAATATTTTACTAATTTTGGTCTTAATTATTAAGAGTTCTTTATAAGTTATGTTTGATTGACGACCCTTGATTGACTATCCCAACTGTTCATTATATGTATAAGTATAGGGATGGTTTTGAATCCCAATGCAGCATATAAATCAGATTTGGGGAGGACGCAGAGTTTCAATCAGACTTGAGTAGAAACATTAAACGTTTAAATTTTAGCACGAGGAATGCGAATAGCCTTGGTCTCCTTTGTTACTACTCTGCCATAATTACGAAATTAATAAATGCTAAGAGTCTACGTTACTCTATTGCCCCCTTGACTCTTTGAATGTCACTCTTTGTTCATACTCAGAGAAAGAGAGATTACTCTAATTAATAATATGTCATCCAGATTCATATCCTTTAAATCCATGTGCAAAATGTGACAACTTACGAAATAGGAGACCGAAACCAAGTCAGTGAGAGGATCTTGACGTACCTACAAATTATCATTGTCTTTTTTTTCTCTTTTATGTAGTTTGCAGACATTAACCAGTTTTAATGGTATCTTGTTGGGATGTAAAACAGGGGGGTTTAGAATACGTCAATGAGGGTATAATTGATTGATCTGTCTTTGTTATAATCAAATGTTGACTCTCCTTTGCGTCTTGATTCTGTGAATATACAGTCCATTGGACCTATTTATTGTGTATACAAACATCAAATATAGAATACTCAATGTGGGTCAAATTGGAAATCGATTTTAAATCGGTCATCCTTTTCGCTTAATGCTATTCAGTTTGGCAAAAAACACCGGATTGGTTTAGGTAACAAGGAAACCAAGAAACAACACTCGATGAAAGAGACTCTACAGCTGCAATCAAATGTGTGTCATGGCAAAACTTAAACAGACTAAAAAAAGTGTACCAAAGCAAGAGGGTGGTTTATCATACAGAACTCAAGATGACAATCCTCGTGACACAAGTAAAGGAAGAAAAATAAAAAACCGATTTTATAAACCTTTATCCAGTTTTGAACAGTGAACAAGTGAAGCTAAGGTGGGTTTTATTCTCCAGGCACAGGGACTCCTTGCTTCAGCTTCTCACGCTTGAGCTTCTTTTTGGAAACCGGCTTCTTCTTCTTTGGAGGTAGGTTCTTCTGAGCATACACGTAGAGCACATAGTTGGCGATTAGGAACACAACAAGCGGACCTCCGACAACAAGCAGCACGATTAGTCCCGGGTTCCATCCCTTGGCTTCAGCAGCCACCTGTGGAAAATGTCACAGACCAATGAATCATACCAAACGAAAACGAACAAAATCACCAAGCGAAATGTGTATGCAACAGGAATGAGATCGTTTGCAAACCATGTGCAAGGGAGGGATCAAATAGAAACCATTACATTGTCAACAAATATGAGAAGAGATTGGGTTTCCCATTAGGTTAAATATCATTCTCCAACGATTTTCAGAGTTCAGAATCGAATATGTGCTAATATAAGCCCACACAATATTACAAGAGACCTCAAGATAGAACAAGCCACACATGCAATTGATACACATTGTCTGTGATATATAACCTCAAAAAGCAAAACAAAATGAGCTTTTTTCATTCAAATCTCAATAAAAGAGTTTTTTCTCAACAAATTTATAATCACAAGAATTGTTTCTTTTTCCAAACAATTGTCCTGGAATGCATGCAACCCCCACAGGCTGAATCAGATCGCTTTTTTTTTTTTTTTTCCTTCTCAAAATTAGAATACATCACATGGTTTCCTTAGATCATTAACAAGATAGTCCAAATTCCAAGGAAAAACAAAAAAAAGACATCACTAAGAAATCTAATTGCACATTCCGAGATCGCACAAGAGGAACCGTTAAATTCTACAGACGCTGCAAGTATATTAATGGCGATTGACGGTACCTTTCCGGCAAAATCTTCGCCGTCCATGGATACGATCCGAAATCTGTGAGATCAGCTCCAGCAACGTACGAATAAGAATGATTTCTCAAGGAAACAAAGATCTGTTTCTGAACACAAGATGATTAAGACACAAACACACGCATATATATTATAATTACACGTGTTTTATATCCACTATCTAGCCACTTCCAATCATCTGAAAACTCCTAATTGGACCCCTTACTTTTTAGGTGTTTCCAAATTTAACCCGTATCTTTTGTTATGTAACATTAGGGCCCTAATAAATCTAAGTAAACCAATCCGGTTTTAGTCCGGTTTCAGTTTTTGAATATATATACTAAATAATACTCAGAAACTTATGTTCGTATGTATCAGTTTAAAATGGTTTCGGTTTCAAAATTAAATGAAGTTTCGGTTTTACAATCAGTTATTTTGACTTGGTTTCTGACATTGTTTTTTTTTTGCTGTTAAAAAGGATGTTATTCATCTCATTGCCGGAAACCCAAACAATATAAATAATCTTTTCCAACGTCTGTCGAATTCAGGGCGGACGGATACATATCCAAACTTTTTTATAACTGGTCAAACGCAACGTTGGTCAAGTTTCTGACATTGTTGAGTTGATATTAGATCAAATTCTGGCTAATCGCTTGAATGGTTCAATGGTTTTTTTTTTTTGGGCAAACAATTCAATGGCTTCTTAACAAACCAATTTCGTTTTCATATCTTACATACATGAGAAAAAAATGAATGAAATATTACAACATAAATCAAATTCTAATCAAATCATCTAACCACAACATAATGCATTCGTTTCTTTGATTCTATCTTTCGATCTATACCAAATGGTCATCGTCCCCTCGAATCATTACGTTATGTTCTGGCACCGACCACGATGACGATCGGCTAGAATTCAACGCCGCGGTATTGCAATCAGAGAGAGTATCTTGCAAACTCAGCAGCAAATGCGAAGTGCTAAAACTCATGGTTGGTCTAGATTTAGGCACGACCGGTACATCAGCCTCCCCAATCAGCATTTGCACCACTGACCTCATAGTGGGCCGAGCCGCTGGGTCCGGGTGAGAACAAGCCAGGCCCACCACCATTACCCGCCACATCTCTCCTTCATCAAACTTACCTTCAAGCCTTAAATCAGCCGCAGCCGAAACTCTCCCTTCTTTATACAAACCCCACACCCATTCTACTAAATTCGGATTTGCCCCAACATTTTGTCTCTGCACATTTAAGTCCTTCTCGATTGGTCTTCTTCCGGTAGCCACTTCCAGAACCACCGCTCCGTAGCTGAAAACGTCCGTCTTCTCCGTGGCACGTCCCGTCAGAAGATACTCCGGCGCTAAATACCCCATTGTACCGGCGGCTACAGTCGCTTCCGGCGATTTATCGTGTTCGATTTGTCTAGCCAATCCGAAATCTCCGAGCTTGGCGTTAAAATTCTCGTCTAGCATTATATTGCTGCTTTTGACGTCTCTGTGTATCACTTGATTCTCGCACTCTCTGTGTAGATAAGCAAGAGCAGATGCAACTCCGAGCAAGATCTTTTTCCGGTGATCCCACGGCAACGGAAATCGTGACTCGAACAAAGCTTTATCGAGCGAACCATTTGGCATTAGATCATAGACTAACAGAATCTCGCCTCTCTCGTGGCACCATCCTTGTAATCTGACGAGGTTTCTGTGTCTGAGGCTTCCGATTATGGATAATTCCGACAAGAATTCGTTCTTCTTGTCCTGTGAGCTGTGGATACATCGTTTGACGGCGACGATGTCTCCGGTTTCTGGTAATACGCCTCTGTACACAATCCCGAAGGCGCCGTGTCCGATGATTCGATTCTCGTTGAAGCTCTTCGTGCCGGCTTTGAGTTCCTTGTAGCTGAATTCTTTGGGGGCTTTGATGATCTCCGATGCGAAAGAATCAGATCTCTCGACGCGTTTGAACTTTCTCGAGTAAATCCAGAATAAACCGCCGGCGAAAAGTGCTAAGAAGAAAGCTCCAGCGGTTACTACTCCGGCGATTGCTCCTGGATTCTCTTTGCAGAGGTGGTTGTGGCAAGACGACGACGAAGAAGAAGGTAAAGTTTTCGATTGGGAACTGATCGGAATCGCGGAAGAAGAGGGTTGCGACGCTAGCGGCGGCGGAGAGTTCACCGAATTAGCTTTCGGATTCACCAAACTGGCAGTCGGAGGAGAGGGTCCGGATCCGGGACCCGACCCGAATGAGGAACTGAAGCTCCACCACTCGATGTTGTGGATCTCTGTGCTTCCCTGAGTGGACCCGGAGAATCCGACGAACATGAAATCGTTCACATAGCGTTCTAGATCGAGAGGGAAAGACAGAATCGGAGATTTGGGTTTCAGATTCGAGTAAGAGACAGATACGTTGAAAACCCGACTCGACCCGTCGTACTCGATCCACGAATTGACGGTGTTTCCGCTCTTGAGATCGATGCCTACGGTTCCGAGATCGCCGGAAACAGACGAAACGACGCCGTTCACGTCGAATCCGACATGGTTGCTGTTAATGTCCTTGAAATCAACATCCATCAAAGTATCAAACTCGACCGCGATGAATTTCGAACCGGCGGGGCCGGCGAGACCCAGCGAGCCTCCGGCGGCGCCGATAGAATTTCCGTCCGGCGAGATAACGAATGCGAGACCACCGCCGATTGAAGAGGGATTAATATTAGTGATGGAGAAGGAGAAGAAGGTGGAGAAGCTCGCCGGAGAGTGAGTTCCGGGTTGTCGGAATCTGACGGGATTAGAGTATAAGACTTTTCCGGCAGCGGAGTTAGGAACGGAGAGGTCACGCGTGAGGCTAACGATTCCATTGCTCAGACGAGCGCCACCAAGAAGCTTCAAGTTGCTGATGGCGAGCGTAGAGAAATCGAACTCCGTCGTAGCTCCATTGAAATAACAGAAGAAGCAGAGAAAGATCGAAATAAAGAAGAGATATGGAGGTAACGACATTATCTGCTGGAAAAAAAAGTTTCAGAGAAGAGCCATTGGAGAAAGAAGAAAGAAAGATTAATTCAGAGACTGAGATAGATAGATAGAGAGAGAGAGATTGATGAAAGTCACGGGTCGTGTATTGGGGCAATACTTTGCTTGGTTGGAGTAAAGTAAAGGAGAGGAAGAGACAAAGGAATAAAATGGGAAGAAGAGAATCCAAAGAGACAACGAATGAAGCAGACAAGTGGATTGACATATAACGCCACGTGGGTTTTCCCAACGGCTATATCCTTTTGTCTTCTTTTTCACGTCTAAGAAATAACTACAGGTAACGGTCGTAGCACTTACTTTTGTTGTCGTGGTCGTTGATCGAAGCTTAAGAGGAATTTCAATTGCCGGTTTTTTTTGCTAAATTTTTTCTTTCGGTTTACATATCATTAGTTAGGGGGTGGGAATGAAAACCGACATCAATCAAACAAAACTGAAATTTCTAGACCTAAACCGTTCCAAACTTTATTTTAAGCTGAACGATAACAATATTTTGACATTTTTTATTGAATTTTTTTTTCTGTAAACAAACAAAAAAAGTTAAAATTTAATTCAAATCCGAACCAAAACCGAATAAAACCGAGAAAAAGAAGTTGGTTATAGTTTTTAGACATACTTTTCACAAATTCGAAATACTAAAACCAAAAGAAAGTCGAACCGAGCCAAAAATAAAAAGACAATAATTGAATAATGCTAGGTCTTATCGTGAATCATCTTATCTTATCAAATACAAGAGCTTAACAAAAACAATTTGACCATCCGAAGCTAAAAGGCCGTAATATGATCGGTTGATTGATAATGGGCTTTAAAGTGGGCCTGAATTGGTCTATGACGTCAGCAGACGTGGTCTATGCGTATCTTGAATCTCTGGAAACCCGAGATCGAATTATCAACCCGACCCATCGGATCAAGTATCTCCAACCGTCAAACGCTATCTCACGAGATCTCAACCGTTGGCTGCAATGACTTTTAAGCGCTGTAAGAGTCAAAGCTTTGATACAGAGAGAGAGAGAGAGAAGCAGTTGTATCATAATAACCCTTTGATTCGGTAGCCATTGGAGACCTCAGAGAAGAGAAGTTTGATTCTTTTTTATCTCGACGAGACTTTAGTGATTGACATCGAAGAAGAGAATTGGGGAGATTTTCTGGGTTTCGATTTGGGTGAGAGACGAGGAGGTAACAGAAAAACCCTAGGGTCGTGGAATCGTTGATCAGATGCTATTGGGTGGACGATTAGAGAAGAAGAAGAGCAAAGCATCATGATGAACACTTCTAATGGAATGATATCGGCGCCATCTTCATCGTCTTCACCGGCGGCGATTCCTCAGTCGCCGGGGATTAAGACTTATTTCAAGACCCCAGAAGGGAAGTACAAGCTCCACTACGAGAAGACGCATTCCTCTGGTCTCCTTCACTACGCACATGGCAAAACAGTTACTCAGGTGAAGATTTTTTCTTATGGGAATTTGGTATCGTTCGTTTATCCGATTGGAATGCGTTTGGGTTGTGATTTCTAATGATTCCAATCGGAATTAGCATCGGTTTCACTAGCATTGCTTTCCTCGCAAATTGCGTATCTATGAATTGGTTTCCGATGATGGAAATTTGGGAAAATTTTCCTTGTCAGGTAACTCTAGCTCAGCTAAAGGAGAGAGCTGCTCCTTCGACCCCAACTGGTACTTCGTCGGGTTACAGTGCTAGTAGCGGATTCCGTTCAGCAACAGCAAGATTGTTAGGCACTGGAAATGGAAATCGCTCGCTTAGTTTTGTTGGAGGTAATGGAGGGGGCAAAAGTGTGAGTACAAGTTCAAGAATTAGTGGCTCTTTCGTTGCTTCAAATTCTAGCACGTCCATGTCAAATACAAATTTCGATGGGAAAGGAACTTACTTGGTCTTTAATGTGGGTGATGCTATTTTTATCTGTGACTTGAACTCGCAAGATAAGGTAATTACTGCTCTTCTTTGTTTTCCTTTTAAAGATTTTGCTGTTATGTTCTGGTTTTCTTATGTGTAATGATTTTGGGAACTTCTTTGATGTAGGATCCAGTAAAGTCTATCCATTTCAGTAATTCAAACCCTATGTGCCATGCTTTTGACCCGGATGCTAAGGATGGACATGATTTACTTATTGGGCTGAATTCTGGGGATGGTAAGTAGATTTTGAACTTGCCTTTTTTAACCTCTGATCTAGATGCCTTGTCTCGTGGATTTATTGTTATGGTGTGTTATTGTAGTGTACACTGTATCACTGCGACAGCAGTTACAGGATGTCTCTAAGAAGCTAGTTGGAGCACTGCATTATAATAAGGACGGCTCTGTGAATAACAGGCAATCGTTTTTCTTTTCTTTTTTTGCCAGTATTTGTTAGTGACATTTGAAGAATCGATTCCACTGGTTCACATTTGTTTTGTCTAAGGATCTGTATGTGTTCTTCGCTAGTACTTCTGCTAGTATTTTTGTCAATCAGACAAGTTTATATAGTTCATCTTGTGTCATTTTAATGGATGTATACTCTAGGCAGCTTTCAGTGACGTAGATTAGTCAAATTATAACAGAATAGGATGTAGTCTCAGAGGAGAAGGTTTTTTAGTCGGTTAAGTTGAAACATGAATCCAAAAGTCCTTTCTAACATGAAACTTAAATCTATTTTGGTGTCAAGTCCTCTCTAAGATTAAAATAAAGTTTGTTACTTTGTAACAGTCGTTGTACTAGTATCGCTTGGGTGCCTGGAGGTGATGGAGCATTTGTCGTTGCCCATGCCGATGGGAATTTGTATGTGTATGAGAAGGCAAGCTCAGATATCAGAGAACATTTTCTTGTATATGACTTTTTATTTACCTGATTTTGTCTGATTCCTGATCCTGATTAATATAACTTTGTAGAACAAAGATGGTGCCACTGACTCAACATTTTCTGCTATAAGAGATCCTACACAATTTTCAGTTGACAAAGCAAAATATAGCAAGGTACACGAGTTTGCAACCATTTCAGTAGATCCTTAGATAGGTGCTAGAAGCACATGGTACACGCCTATTCTCTGCTAGTATCATCAGTTGGTAGTGGATGTACCATTTGTTCATTCCTTTGAGTATTCATGCAGAGTAATCCTGTTGCGAGATGGCATATCTGTCAAGGTTCAATTAACAGCATTGCATTCTCAAATGATGGGGCACACTTGGCAACTGTTGGAAGAGATGGTAAGACGCCTCTATTCTTCCGTGTGGCTCTTCCTCTTTTGCTATGTGTTTCTTAATTAAGCACTAAGTTGTTACCATTTACAGGTTATCTTCGCATTTTTGACTTCTTAACCCAAAAGCTAGTATGTGGAGGGAAAAGTTATTATGGTGCTCTGCTGTGCTGTTCTTGGAGGTGACTGGTTATAATTCCTTTGACACATTCTTTTTCATTGGATTTACAAATTTTGCTTAAATAGATACCATTGTTGTGAGCTTATTAGCCCAGAATGATATTTTCTATTGACAGTATGGATGGAAAGTACATTTTGACGGGTGGTGAAGATGATTTGGTTCAAGTGTGGAGTATGGAGGATCGGAAGGTCGTGGCATGGGGTGAGGGGCATAATTCGTGGGTAAGGTTCTTGAGTTTAGAACGGTGAATTCTTTTGTTTAATATAAACATCACATGAATTGTTGGAATACTTGCTCTCAGGTAAGCGGAGTAGCGTTTGATTCCCATTGGTCGTCACCAAATTCGGATGGGTCTGGAGAGCATGTCATGTATCGTTTTGGATCAGTTGGTCAGGTATTTCTTCATGCCTGTACCCATTCTTCTGGTTCTTTGGATTTAGCGAGTAACTGAAATGTGCTTCATCTATGGGAGTCGGGCTTAGCTTCTCTATATTGCTTTGACCAGCTTTATCATTTGAACCGTGTTAATACTTGGAATGATTCTAGTGTAAGGATGACAAAGGGTGATCGAAAATTGAGGGGAAAATCTTAGTATTGATCTTTGTATTGTTTCTTTATAGGGATCGATCATGAAATGATCTAGCACTGTTCATGTAGGATTATCAAGATCATAGATAAAGATTCGTTGGTCTACTAGGTAGAAATCTCTAGAAGTGAAATGTTTCATTGTATGAAGAACTAGAAGTCTCTAGAAGTGAAAGATCATTTCCACAAATCTGCTACCTGGAAGTCTCAGATTGTAACTTAATTTACCATAGTAAACCATAGATTCCTACGATTTCAATCTCTTGATTCTCCTATATATATGATCTCCAAGTCTTTGGCCTCACACACTGTGCTGCTTTCCTCTCCTAAATCCCCAGGACACACAGTTACTTCTCTGGGACCTTGAAATGGACGAGATTGTGGTTCCACTTAGGCGAGCTCCAGGAGGATCTCCCACTTACAGCACGGGAAGCCAATCAGCTCACTGGGACAATGTCATACCAATGGGAACTCTTCAACCCGCTCCTTGCAAACGCGATGTTCCAAAGCTCTCGCCAGTCATAGCTCACCGTGTTCACACCGAACCCCTCTCTGGCTTGATGTTCACACAAGAATCAGTTGTAACGGCTTGCCGAGAAGGCCATATAAAGATCTGGACACGACCCAGTGTCTCAGAAACCCAATCCAACAGCTCAGAAGCAAATCCTACAAGTGCGCTCTTGAGCACCAGCTTCCCCAAAGACAACAAAGCCTCACTGAGCAGCAAGATCGTTGGTTCTAGTTTCAAGCAATGACAGAGTGTGCTGTCTGAAAATCAGGTGCTATATTTAGTCATGTTTATCCTTTAAAGGTGAAAAGGAAACTTTAAAGAAAAGCCCTGTGAATAAAAATATCTACTGGGTTTTGTTTTTTTTTATTTTAAAAGAAATATCAAAATCTTAAATCTGACTGTATATTGGAGGCTGACAAGTTTGTGGGCATAGAGAAGAAGAAGAAGAAGATTTGGTGAGAGAAAGAGAATTTTCTGATGTAATTATAAGAAGAAGAAGAAGAAAAGGTGTTATGGTTTTATAGGGTTTATTTATGTCCACAAGACTCTCATCAGCCAATAATGGAACTTTGGTGCTTCAGAAGATGACACTCTTTTATTTTCATGCAGTTTGCAGATGCTCTGAACGATTATTTATTTGGTTTCTCGGAAATAATAATGTTCCTGCATTTTTGTTTCTTGAGTGAGAAAATCCGAATTTTTATAAATTATTAATTTCTAAAGTCCTTACCAATTCATATTTCTTTTTAAATTCCCTCTATAATATTATATTTGCTTCATTGTTTAGCTAAAATGCTTAAAAACTATAATCATCTTTTATATATATGTTTAGTTTATACTTGTCCTAGCTTATTTCAACAATTCGAGTAAACTCTTTTAAATGGTATTATCATTAACCACATACGACCGACAAGAGATAATTCGAGGGAAGACTCACTCACTCACCTACCAATTTTTGGTATATTCATTGCTTTGTCTCTTCCCTTTATCACTCCAATCTTGATCATTTTTTTTTTATATATGACGTGACAACATCAATAATGATTCTAATTACCATAAAAACACCATCTAATATATTTTTTTGTCGGAGTCTCACGTGTCAGTAACTATGTATAGACGGTCATCCACAATGGAGACCCATGAATATGTGTCTTCTCGATTTTTATTTTTTTTTTAATTTAAATAATATAATATTTATTTGTCTCAACGAATCACGCCGCGACACGTGGCGATTTTGGGAAGAGATTGTGTCTCTGGGAAGACACAAACAGAACTATTCATTCTGTTTTTTATTATACAATATTGGGAAGACACCCATATTCATGTGCAATGTGGGTGCTCTACATGAATGTGGGTGTCTTCCCAATATTGTATAATAAAAAACAGAATGAATACATCCTTAAGTGAAATATGTTTCATCCACCACACCACACATGTGTGGTTAAAAATGGGTTCGAAAAGGATCACTCAAGAATTAGTTTGTTAATACATCCTTAAGTGAAACATGACTCTCTTTTTTCCTCTCTAAAATTTAAGCTTGTGATATCTAGGGACTGGGTACCCCACTCAAGATTCGAGACAGCTGGAACCAAAAAAAAACAACAACTAGTATTTGTTATAAATATTCTTTCCGATAAGAAAATAGAATCGTATGATCCTCAAGTGTCGGTGGTTTGAACTCAACCCTAAACCATACTCTTTAATGAGTATGTGTCTACTTTCTAATAAATCGCTTGATATACTTATTAGGAAATACTATAAATGTTTTCACCCGGATTTGGTTTTGGATAGAAATGGTTTATGCATATTGAAAACCTATTTAATTAAACAAATGTGTAATATAAAAATATACTTGAGATAAATTAGTCTACTCTTTTTCTTTTTTGTAAAAAACTTGATTAGGTTTAGTTTTGTCTAACAAGAAAGTTCATCATGTTCAAGACTAGTATATTATATTCTACACCATTTCTTTTTTTATTTCTTCTATTAGTAACAAAATCTCTCAATTTTTAATGACGTAATCTCTGAGTTACTAACTGATGATTATTTTTAATAACTATTGGTCCATTGGGATTTGTGAAACACTTTTTAACGTATCTTATCATTTTGATTGCACACATCGAAAGGCTTGACAACTAACCACGTGTCACGAATCGTGATGATGTCATCATCATCTCTCTCTCTCTTCCTCGTCCCTTCACAGTTGGCACTTTATTACTTCTTCACTTGTGCTCTCTCACAGATCTCTTGCGCCTTCTCTTTCTCCACCTCGAGATTTCCGAAACCCAAATTAGCTCAGAAAATTTCTTGACAAGGAGAAAAACCCATTTCATCTTTGCTGAGAAGAGAGATCATACCCGAGTTACTCGGGCCGAGTATGTAGGTAGACATCGAGGAATTCGGATGGTTCGATCGATTGGGTAAAACAAGACAAAACAAAAATGGATCTGAAGTGGGTTGTGCTGATGCTAAGACGTGCACCGAGAAGGGTCTGGTCAGGTTTGCAAAATTCAACACTTCTCCTCGTGGGTGGAAACCATACCTCCTCCAGGTTTTGCACTCGCTAACTTCCTTCCTTCCTTCCTTCCTTCTTCCTCCCAAATTTGGCTTTTCTCTTGAAATCATTCTACTTCCATCGAATCTCTCTTCTTCCAAGTAAAAACACTGTTCCGAATCTTGTTTAAACTTTTGGGAATCTCGCCATGGGCGGCGTTGAGGTGTTGAAGCTGAAATCGATGCCTAGCTCTTTCCGGAGACGCGTGATCCTACGCGCCCTCGTGATCGTCTGCGCTTTCTCCGTCGTAGCTGTTTTGCGGAATCTCGGCGGAGCTTACGAAGGAGAGAATCACCACCCGTGTAAGGTCGACGAATGCTCCGTGAATTTCGCGTTTCTGGGTCCGTTCCTCTTCTCAGGCAACGGGTTGTTGTCCAGTAGATTCCTGAAACCAGTTTGGAACTATCTCGAATCGGAGAAATGTAAGGAAAACATCAATTTGACTGCTGGAGTTGTCAGAGAGCTTAAAGGTATGAATCTGCTCAGTAACGATGCGAAAGCTCTCTGCATTGGCCGGAGATCGGTTTCAGCTGTTCTTGCAATGAACTCAGAAGGGATCTCTGATACTCGTTTGGCTTACTTGCCACCGGTTTTCGCTTTCAAGCACAGGAAGTTCACAAGTGGGCTACACTATGAAGATGCTTCCTTTGGTTTCGTCCTCTCTATGGATCTTGACACAGTTTCTGTCCCTGCTTCGCTTGTGTATGAAATCGAGCGTATCCTTATACCCGGTGGAACCGGGGCTATGCTTGTGGGTACTGCTAGTGGGTCTGATTCAAACGGGTTGGTCAGATCGGTTTCGCCTGTTTCTTCACTGCTGAAGAATTCGAGTGTTGTTCATGTTGCTTCCTTGGGTGAACAGGTTTTGGTTGTATTCAGGAGAAATGGGAAAGATAGTTTCCCTTTGGATCAAAGCCATGACCTTCCGGCTGATTGCTCATCCGTCGTCAACAACAGACCATACATTGGATTATTGGAGCCTCTTCTCGAGGAAAAACGTTCTGATTTTGAGAGACGGATCCATTACTTGCCTGAGTTCATTGATCTCTCTTCCAGGAAGAGGCTGGTTTATGTTGATATCGGGGCAGCTGATCATCTAAAAGCGAGATCGAATTGGTTCTTCCCGTCATACCCAATCCCCAGGAAAGCTTTTAATAGCTATTTTGTGCATCACAACACATCTATCTTGACTTCTTATGTCAAAAGTCCCGGTGTAACCTTCATCTATCATCCGGGACTCGCAGCAACGGAAGCAGCAATAGCCGGTCCTGGAGATCAAGAAGAACCCTTTGTAGAAGATGATAGCTTTGATTTTCTAGCATGGTTCAAGGAAACAGCGAGCTTTGCTGACTTTGTGGTTCTTAAGATGAACACAAGCGACGCTGAGCTGAAGTTTCTCTCAGAGCTGATAAAGACAGGAGCGATCTGCTCAGTTGATGAACTGTTTCTTCACTGCACAGGGTACAGAGACTGCACCAGTATCATTAAGAGCCTCAGAAACAGTGGCGTCTTTGTTCATCAATGGTGGGAAGACTAAGACCTCAGCAAATGAAGCTTAAAAACTAAAACTATGCTGTTTGATAAGTTATGTTGTGTTGTTTTTTTATGTTGCTACAATCTTTGCTCATGTATAGAGCAAAGCCGCAGAAGTTTGCTCCAGCGACTGGGCGCTTCTACGGTTCTACCTAAAATAAACAGTCGCCATTATGAACTTTGTGTATGTGCTTTTCAATGAAGTTGCTATGTCGTGTGTTTCTACTGGTTTTAAATTTTTATGCTCTGTTTATTCAACTAATTACAAGACCTTAACTCTTAATAGTACCACAGTAGCCTGACGATATACTAAACACTTGGAAGGAAAAACTGGAATTAAAGTGTCATTAGGCATATGTAGTTAGTAACTTGAGTTCCAATGCCTGCATAGACACAAATAAGGCAAGAACATTGGAAGCTGACTCTGTACAGACAGGGGAAGAGCAAAGACTCAAAGCTCACTGGTTCGTGCCATTGGTGTTGACCGTTATCTCCAAAAGCCTATCCACTGGTTGTCTACAGATGGGACAGAGGTTTGTCTGAAACCTCAAAAGCTTTGCACAACCGCTACACATACACTACGAATCACCAAAAAACAGATGAAAGTTAGCCATTAAATTCTCTCCAAGAACAGACGTAGGTCTATGCTCAATCAGATTCTCTACTGGGCATGACTACAAAATGTTCCTCGACTTGAGCTTTATATGCTTACCATGTGCCTGCAAGGGAGAAGAGTAGTGTCTCGTGGCTCTGTTAAGCAGATGACGCATTCTTTTCCCGTCTCGTTCCCATCTTCTCCACTACCATCAGCTGTATTACCAATTCCGTAAATCTCCTGAAGAACATACTTATTCCCATTCACCCACATGATCTGCTTCACGACTCTCGCCTTGTACTCGCCTTTGTCCCTCTCTAAAACCGCAAGAGTTATCTGACGGTTTGGTGTCTTAGAACCAGGATTATCTTCTGATGATGCCTCTGCTTTCACTGCCACATGATACACATCTGAGTCGCTTGCCTCAACCAACTCTGTCTCTGATAAAGCTGAGAAGTCGATCCCTGTTCCACAAGGCTGCTTGAATTTACGTCCCACGCCTTTTGGAAAGCTAACTGTCGTGGACGGAAACAGATCCTCCTTTGTCGCCTTCAGGTTACACTCTTTGCCTTCTCTCGCGAAGAACATCACAGTGATACTGTTGCTCAAACACGCAAAAACCATAAGAACTCTAGAGAAGTAATGTGATCAGAGCCACCGGATCTGTAAAACTTAGAAAACCCCCAAAACAATCTCTAACAACTACAAAATCGTTTACCTTCCAGAAACATTGGCGTCAAAAGTGAAGGAGAGCAAAAACTTGGCAGGGTTTTCTTCATCAGGCTCAAATCGCAAGGTCTCCTTGTTCAAATTGATGTCATTCCTTACAGTCACCGCTTTCTGGTGCTCAACATAAGGAGGACCCGTAGCCCCATAGGGATGGTGGTACGGTGACGGAAGCGGCGAATAATGGCCTTGGTACTGATAATACTGCAATGGAGGAGGATTACGGTTTGGGTACGGCGGCGAAGGATGGTCTCGGCGATTATCGTGGCGGCTTCCACCGCTTATATTGCCCATGATTCCACTTGCCAAAATTGGATTAGCAAAATCGACACAAAGAAAGATTGGAATCAAAGAGAATCGGTGGAAGAAGATGATCGGGGAAAGCCAGAAACGGTCAGAAGTTGATGACTAATTTAATTCTCTACTTGCCTTATTTTATTTGTTTTTCTTTCTCGACTCTCTTTGTGCCTTGCTCCAGTTTTTTTTTTTTTTTTTGTGTGTGTGTGCGTGTCCAAACTTACAATAGGTCACAATTAACAACTTTTTTTTAGTGTGTGTCTATGTCCAACACCTTAATCTCAAAAAAAATAAAAACAGCTTTGAAAACTAGCTTTGCTATTTACTTACAAAAATATAGTGTTTTTTACATGAGATTAGAGATAAGATATCATGGATACGGGTGGAACTATTATCTGAGATCTAAAATCTAATCTAGGATCTGCTCTGATCCGTTTCGAAAATCCAGATATTCAAGGGGGTCGGATCTGGATCCGGATAGTAAAATCTCGGATCCGTCAAAACCGAATCCGGATCCAAGCAGTAAAATTATAAGGTATGGATATCCGGATCTTTTAAATATATTAAAATTTTCTATTTTATTAATATCTTGAGCAAACCGTTGAACCGAAAAAAATAAACGATAAACCGGAATCCCAATCAAAACCACATCACAATCAGTACCAAACCGAAAGTTCCAAAGCGAAATAAAAAAAAACGAAATTAGAAACCTTCTACAAAGTTTATAAACCGGCAAAATGAAGCTTCTTCTTCATGTCTTCTTCTTCAAGCTTCTTCTTCATGTCTTCTTCTTCAAGCTTCTTCTTCTTCATCAAGAAATTCAGTCCAACTAGACGAATCCTTAACACACAACTTCCGATACGGCTTAAACACACAGCCCTCAACATACACCGCCACTCGCAAATTCTTATTAACCACCATCAGCCCCGGTCCAACAGAAATAGTGGACCGAGGCAAGATAAAAAATGGCCCTTTATAAATTACAAATTTTGCAATTAAAAAAAAAAATTCTTTGTATTTCTGAAAAAATACAGCAAATCGGAAAAAAAGAACAAAACACTATTTTTGAAAAATAATTCTCTTTGCATTTTTTCCTAAATCGTTCAACTTTTTTTTCCAGTGGTCTTTAGATAAATAATTATGTGACACAAACCAATTGTTTTTTTAGTTACAACATGAAGTTCAAATTTTGTGCATTATAAACTATTAACCTAAAACTAAATATGTGATCCATAAAAACCTAAAAAAAATAGTGGTCCTAGGCCATCGCCTAGCTCACCTGTCTTACGGACCGGGCCTGACCACCATGGATTTGCATAAGTTATAGTAAAACTTGTCCCCACCAAAGACAAACACCACCTTTTGTGGAGGTGGACTTGATCGTCGATGTTGCCAGACATCTAATGTTTCATTGAACAACCTATCAGTTGCATTCTTCTTATCGGAGTTCCAAGTGGAGTTTTGTTACCTTCTTAGCTCCTTCCATGAGAGGAATTCTGTGTCCTGACAAAAAACGAAATGGTAAATAGTTGAAACCGATGATAGTCGGGACCAAAAATCATTAAAAAAAAATTAAGGAACTTACATGTATAACCGAGCTTATCAAGTCTTCTCCTAATAATAGAGGGTATTGTCGAAGCATCCTTAGATAGAATATATTTTGAGATACGAAGTAGTAAAGAAGCTTCAACTTCTACTTTTTTGTATAGCTAGAAGATGATATGAACTTTTATCACTCGACTAATCCCCTCTGGGTGAGAATAGCCTTCGAGTAGCTCATTCACCAAGTTTGCAGCAAGAACCTCTTTTGATTTCATTGATTTTAATTCCAATCACTCGATAAACTTCTTAACATAGACGAAAGAAAAACAATTACACCTCACAAGAAATCACAAAATAACAAGTAAAAAAAACATTGAAAAATAGGAAAAAACTGCGAGTGATTGATTTGGATTTGTACATATAGAAGATAACAACTATTAGCAGTTATCATTTATTACTTCAGAATCTGTTTGGTGAAGGAGAGGTATTTAGACGTTTGCAGCACTTCTGAATGATCCGAGAGACTTGGAACCTGAAGCCCTCAGAACGAATTGGTGATAGAATGCAGCAATAGCAGCTCCAATGAATGGTCCCACCCAAAATATCCACTGTTCATTTTATTCATCATCAGAAAATAAACATCCTTAATTATTTTTCCTAGTAAACATTTAAATAGAATGGGTTAAAAAATGAGGTCATACGTGGTCATCCCATGGCTTGCTCTCGTTGAAGATGACGGCTGCTCCGAAACTCCTTGCCGGGTTAATTCCGGTTCCGGTGATCGGAATGGTAGCCAAGTGTACCATGAACACCGCGAATCCGATCGGAAGTGGCGCCAACACCTTTCATTTCATTAATCCAAATAATTTATTAGTATGATTGAAATATACCACTTAACAACGATCACCTATAGTAAGAAAATGCCTATATAAATTTAGTTAGGAGTGTCAAATCGAATATCATTTGGTTCGGTTCGGTCTGGTTTTGACACTCCTAACTAAAATATTCAAAAAGTGTTATAGCAATTTATTTTGCGGTTTGGTTCGGTTCGATCTGGTTTTGATTATGACCCTTTCGAAAATCTTATCGATTTGTTTTCTCTTTGGTTCGAATTTCAAATCGGTTAACCGGATTTAATATAATAGCTTATGACTCACCGGAACGTGGGAGTCTCTGGCGCTGCGTTTTGGGTCGGTGGCAGAGAAGACGGTGTAGACGAGAACGAAAGTACCGATGATCTCTGCGGCGAGGCCGGTGCCTATGTTGTAGCCCTCGGCTAGAGAGTTGGCTCCACCGCCGTAACGGGTGTAGTAAGAGCTTTGGAAAGCTTTGACGAACCCAACTCCACAAATTGCACCCAAACACTGAGCCACCATGTACAATACGGCTCTAACCAACGACACTTTACGGGCCAATAATAGCCCAAATGTCACTGCCGGGTTTATGTGACCACCTAAGGAAACAAAAAAGTTCAACAAATGTTATCAGTTGATTAATTAAAACCGGTTTCAATTCTGGTTAACCGAATGATGACGAAAACTAAGACCAAAACCATACATTTTTTTTTCTTTCTGCAGAATAAGAATCTATTTGATTAAAACTTGAATCTAAACTAAGACCAAAACCAAATAGATTCTATCGAAAGCTTTACTTGTATAACTTTTTTATTCTAAACCAAAAAAATAAAACTGAAAAATCTGAATCTAAACCGAACCAAAATCAAGATTGAAGATTCATACCAGAGATACCGGCGGTGCAGTAGACGAGGATGAAGATCATGCCACCGAAGGCCCATGCGATACCAAGGATTCCAACGCCGCCGCAATCGACTCCGCCGGCTTTAGTATCGGACTGAATCTTGTAACCGATGACTGTCAAAACGGTGATGTATAAGAAGAGAAGAGTGGCTACGAACTCGGCGATGACTGCTCTGTAAAAAGACCACTTTGTAAGCTCCTCCGGATCAAACAGCGGCGCCGGCGGCGGATCTTGATAGTCTCTTGTCTGAAATCCTTCTCCGGAAACGGCTTCCACATCCTTCGCCATAGTTACTTTTCTTCGATCTTTCTTTCCACCAAATGGCTTTCTTTGCTTCTCTGTTGTGTGGTTAGTGAGAAGAACATGTGCTTTGTTTTTATAGTGAGAGCTCCTCTTGTTATTTTGCGTGTATACTATTTTATTATTACTATATTAAGTATTATATGCTATCGTATTTGCATGTCTAAGGTATTTTTAATGGAATAGGAATTATTATTTTTTAATTCAGTAAAATAAATAAATATAGAAATGTATGAATGATTTCGAGGAAAACAAAACAACTGTATGAGTGAATATGATTATTATTATGACCTTATTATCTTTCACAAAATAATTAGAAAGCTAGCTGTCTTGAAATAAAAATTCGGAATAATAATTGCTTGTTATAGTAACTATAATACGTAAAGTCAAGAACCCTAATTTCAATTTTCCAATCATTGAATATCTAAATTAGCCAACGAAAACACGTAGCTATATTTGAAATTGTAATTGACTTTAATCAAGTTTTACGTTATTAATTAGTAATAATTTTAAATACTTTGAACCATGTCCGTGACAACAAATTAATTTGATCCAAATCTATTGAACATGCATCTGTAAATACATGATAATTAATAATATACTCCCTCCGTTTCTTTTTATAACTAGTTTTAGAGATTTTGTTTTGTTTCACAATATAAGTTGTTTTCATGTTTTTATGCAACTTTTACCTTTATCGAATATTGTATGGCCAATAATATTCTGCAGTTTTTTTATGATTGGCTGTATTATTTTTAATTTATATATAAAATAATATTTTTTTAGTAAAAGATGAGTTTCTTAATATATGTGATTTTAGCCAAAACTATTTATAAAAAGAAACGGATGGAGTAAGATTTATTTAGTTTATGATTTCACAAAACAGAACTTTATATCCACTCGCATATACTTGTTTAAGGTATAGTTGTATACTTTTATCTATCCTAGTAATAAGACTAATAGTGCCAATCAGTGGTGATGGTGGGGTGCTATCAGAACCACAACTTTTGAAATATTTTAGAAGTTTGATGTCATTTCTATTATTCTGGTAGATAATGAAGGTTTATGTTTACTTTAACTTAGCCTCGCCGCCCCATCACCTAAATGTCATTTTCATTTCGACCGACCCCAATTATATACACTATATGATGATGATGCTAGCTCTCTTCTTTTTGTCTTATAATACCATGGCCTGTCATTTTTTTCACATTTTAAAACACGCAACTTTTAATGCCAAAATACAATTTAAAACTATAATTTACATACCTTTTTTTTTAATCGATTGATTCATCATTTTCATTCTTGTAAAACACATAACAAAATTTGATTACAAACTGTAATACGATTTTATGCTTTTAGAGACTTATGAGTATGAAAAACAAAAATATAATCAGCGGAGCAAAAAAACCTTGGATTAAGGTATCACACACTAAAAACAGGGTGTAAAGAACGATGCCGTTTGGAGGGGGTCCAGATTCCACTAAGGTCAAAACCATGTGATTTTGGTAAAAAGTGACACGTGGAGGGTGGCACGCCTGAAAACGACATGTCGCTCCGACAAAAGTATCATCGCCGTCCATTCGGATGAAATCCAACTCAGCACAGCCGTCGGTTTGATCAACCACTCACACAATGACACGTTACGACCAATCGATACTAGTCCAGAATGTACTACTGACTACTACAGCTATATTGACAAACATATCTCGATTTATCTCTCTTCAAAATTGTATCTTACATCAACTGGAGTATATATAGTTACATGAAATTTGAGATTCAAATTATGGTATATCTTTTAAATGTTTACGTTTTTTAACTTTCATAGATCCAATCTCATACAAATAAAATAATCAATTAGAGTATATAGATGTAGATGATATACATCAAATTTGAGATTCAAACGTCTTTAACTATAAAAACAAACTGGTAAGTGTATATGATTATTATTATCCTTTCGTTTGCTGGTATTTCCCAACGTTTATATTTGATGAAAGGTTCTCTAAAGGTCAAATTTTGCGGCTTGTCAAGTTAGTAATGTGCCTTTTGTGGGTACATTGACCTCTCATCTACAATGTTGGTTGAGTTACGAGTTTCTTTTTTGCTTTTTTTTTGGCTCAACATTTACTTTGTAATCAGATGATCTTACGATAGCCGAATCTAATATCGATCTCGTTTTTTGGATTTCCAGTCTTTTTGGAGGAAGCCATTTTGGATAGGACATTAAGCATGTCAAGACTTGTTCCCTTTTTTTTTTTTTTTTTTGGATAAAGGGTATTCAATTTAAATTGCATATGGAAGTGTTACAAGATGATGAAAATACGAAATAAAAACAACAACGAGAATACTATAATGCGCAAAAGTAGATTAAAGACCACAATAAGGATACTACAAGGCATATTGAAGAAGACGAGTGTTGAAAACAAGCAGCCTTGACGAGCCTCAAGAAAATAGTGGGAAACCTCGCGAAACTCTGAGCAGGAACGGCGGCAATATGATTAACAATGGCGGATCTAACACCCGAGATCAGACAGGGAGCTGACAATGCCGTGACAACCACCAACCCGAGACAAGAGAGCAAATCCAGAACTCCACGCAATCCTTCGAAACCAACTAGAGCTCCCCGAGACCACAACACAGAACCAAGGCAATGCCATACCTCACTAGCCACAAAAACGAAACACAAACAACCAAACAACACCAAATCTAGCCAAAAAACCAACTCTCGCAACACAAAATCAACTCTCGCAACACAAACGCAACAATGACTTGGCTCAGATTGCAACGAGCAAACCAAAATGCCGTTAACCAGCACAAACCTGTCAACAAGTGAGAGAAGGAAGGAGAGAAAGCACTCGACAAGCACCCCTCAAGAAGCAGAGAGGAGGTAGGAGGCACTACCCAAGGAGCACGAACCAAAAGCCCGACTCCACCAGCTCACACACCAGGCTGAAACTGGAAAGCTCCACCAGAGTAATTAACCGGCACAAAGCAGGGAGCTGTTCCCGAGGAAGCAACAAACAGGAAGCTTCAGAGCAGCAAGGCTTGAGAAGAGAAAGATGAGCCTCAACCGCCACAAAACCAGGACCCCGAAAGCCACAAACCGCTACATCTAAACCCCATGAGATGCAGAGAGGAGAAGGAAGAAGCATCTAGACGGGGAGAAGAGGACACGGAACCTTGACCACAAGCAAACCACAACCAAGACCAGAAACTAGAGCAACCGAGCCAAATCCAGGGAAGCATAACAGAGATACACACTAACCAGGACCGGAGAGGCGAGAGACAAAGACAAAGCGAAAAAATTAGCAGCGACGAGGCTCAGGCTCGCTACAAATGACGGCGACGAGGCAGAGAGGAGGAGGAGGAGCAAAGGCGAAGAACTGACCACCGTCCACGAGCAGAGCAGAACAAGACCAAAAAGGCCCACCCCCCATCAAACCCAGAAACCAACCAACGCAGGTACTAATCGGAGAACATACCGCCGGCAGAGAGGCCACCACAGAGCTTTAGGACAAGCTCGAGCCCCTAACTGAACCCATAGACATTGTCCTCGAGCATCTAACGAAGGGAGAGCCAGAGAGACTAGCTGTGAACCCATAGCACCAAGACGGAGAGCCAGAACCACCGGCGACCCAAACACCACCGCAAAGCAATTCTAAAACTAGATCTATGTCCAACACCTAACAACCTCCGAGAACTAGTAACCGAGGGAGGCAAAGCGACAAAAGGGGTCCCTTTTCCGGCGGCGGTGAGAGACACCGCTCACCGGAAAGGGAGATCGGAAAATTTTGACTTGGCGGCACTAGGGTTTTGTGAGAAAAGAAACACGCCTCTCAAAAGCTTTTATTTCAATTACGACGAATCACACTTTTTGTTCCCTTTTTCCGTTAAATATATATATTTTAGGATTGAATCCGCGCTATAGCGCGGTGTAATTTTATTAAAATTTGTTTTGAAATTTAAGAAAAAATATTTTAATATTTTCTGAATTTTATAATATGTCTAACTAATTATTGTATATATAACTAGATAAGTACCCGCATATATGCGGGTTTGTAATCTAATATTTTATAACCCGTTAAAAAAATTAAAGACGAAAAAATGGAAATCAAAATTAGATCACCCGTGAAATTATAATTATTTTCCTTTTCAAATTAATTGACACACTAATGACACACTAAGGGGGTGGTATTCAATTAAAGAATTTAATTGAATTGTAAGGAATTAGACTTTCTATAAAATTCTAGTGTTATTCAATGATGTATTTCATGAATTCTTTTAAATTCATGTGTTATTGGATTATATATTTGTAATCATTCTTTTATATTACTTTAAATTCTAGTGTTATTCAATTTTTGGATTTCTTAATTCTATTAAATGTTAGTGTTATTCAATTTTACTGCAGTATTGATGATAGTGTCATTTGATAGGAATTTAATAGAATTTCAATAAAAATTTGTAAAGAGTCAATTCCGAACATTTTTACTGTCATTTTGATAGAATTCATTAAAATTCCAACAAAAAACTTTTAAATTACTCAAAATCAATTGATTTTGAATTCATTTGCATTTTCTTAAATTCAATCATCCAATACCCCCACCCAACAAATTGTGGTTTATATAAAGTTGAGAAATTATAATTATTTTCCTTTTAAAATTAATTTCCTTAATCTAAATGGAAAAACTAAGAAATGTTTTTTCTTTTTCTTTTTTATTAATTTTACCTTTTAAGATAAATTTAATTTTTAACTTTTTAATTTTTTTTTTTTAGTAACTATATCTTTTAAGATAAAATTTTCAACTTTAACTTCTCAGAATTTTTAAGTTTTTTTTATTAATCGATTTTAATTTTTTTTAGACAATTAGTAAATTTGAAACCAATAAAAGCTAAGAAAATATTTTTCTCGGAACGCAGTAACATAATCAAAATCACGATCCATATAGAATTTAGTTCCAGAAGATGCCGATAAACAAAAAGAGTTAATTATATTAAATTATAATAGTATTTTCCTGTATTCAAAAATAATTTAGATTAAAGTTAGATAATAAGTTTATAAAATTAGTATAATATATTTGTTAAAAAAAATTACAAATATACTGACTTTCTCATCAAGTAAGAGTAAATTCATTCTTATGAGCTCATTGTTTTTTTTTCAAATTTATTGTCTTCCACTTTCTGTTTAGACGAACTACGGTACGACAATAAGAGCGCTTCCTGTTTAAACTATCTAATGTTAAATAGTCTCTATTGCTATTTAGAATTTCAGCATTCAGTGTTTCTCTCTTGATATTCCTGTAAAAAAAATAAAAAATTTGCATTAACGTACAACATAATTCTTTTTTTTTTATACACCAGTAACGTATCCGAATTATTTTTGTTTTATACACCACTTCTATATGTAGGTATGTTAAGATATAGACTACAAAAGATTGAGAAACTCTAACGTACATCATATTTTTCAGCATAGTAATCTAAATAAAAAAAAACTAATATTATACACCACCTCTAAGATATTTGCCTAGATATGGTGTACAACATAATATGGATCTGTGCGTTGCTATTAACATATAGAGGCTTGTAAAATTACACGAAAGAGTACATCTTAGTAATTTGTTTTGCGTTTGGTTTATGTATCTCTCTTCTCAATATCTTTTGGGTTGTAAAATTGAGAAACTATCAAATTGGTTATATAGAGGTAAGCAATTATAATTCATTTTCCTTATATGATTGTATTCCCTTTTTAATTTCCTTAATCAAAATAGAAAAATGTTTATCCCATTTTTTAAAATTGAGTTTTTATAGATAAATTTCCTTAATCTAAAAGCAATTTTTATTTTCTTTATTTTCTGCTAACTTTACATTTAAGATTAACTCTATGTTCTATTTTTTTTATTTTTCTTTTTTTTTGGGGCTAGCTTTACTTTTAGGATACTCTTTTTTTTTTTCTAAAGATATATTTTTTTTTCTAACTTTACTTTTAGGATTAAGTCTATTTTTTTTCCTTTTTCTTAAATTAAACTCTAGCTTTTAATTTTAAGATAAATTTCCTTATAGATAAATTTCTGTAATCTAAAATCAATTTTTATTTTCCTTTTTTTATGGTAACTTTATATTTAGGATTAAGTCTATGTTCTATTTTTGTTTTTTTCTAACTTATTTTTAGGATTAAGTCTTTTTCCCCTTTTTATTAAATTAAACTCTAGCTTTCAATTTTAAGTTAAATTTTCTTAATAAATAAATTTCTTTAATCTGAAAATAATTTTTATTTTTCTTTTTTCTGCTAACTTTACATTTAGGATAAAGTCTATGTTCTATTTTTTTTTTTTTTTGTTAACTTTACTTTTAGAATTAAGTCTCTTTTTTTTTTCTTTTTCCT
>PKML01065682.1:284044-294562 GCA_002933935.1 Eutrema yunnanense | reverse complement strand
TTTTTCTTAAATTAAACTCTACCTTTTAATTTTAAGTTAAATTTCCTTAATCTAAAAAAAAAATTATATTAACTCGACACGTGTCAAAATCTAATTGATTAACTCGACACGTGTCGCGATCTTGTGAGTTACTAACTTTGAATCATTCTCTTTTATATATATAGATTGTCAAACCGGACTATTTACTTAACCCGTTTTGTAATACACTAAAATGTAAACTTAAACTTAACCCATTTAAACTTTTATTTTGATATATATTAATCAAATAAAATAATACAAAATATAGTTAAAATATTGCAAGGTCAAGAATAGTTTTTGTATTTTTAAAAAATATGTGGATTGATTATTATTTTAATATATATACTATTTTTAATATCGTAATAATTTTTTTTTGATAACTCATGGGTTCCGATCGTCTGTTTAGGCCTCATGACTATTTCTCTGGGCCGTCACGGCTCGATGCTACCATGCAGACATGTTAAATGCTTGGGCCAAGGCCCGTGAGGACCTCTTTTTAAGACCCAAACCCGACTTTCCACACGTCGTTTCCCTAATGCCATTGCCAAGAATTCATTTCCCCAAAGAGCCAGACCAGTTTCGAACCCGGGTTACGAGACGTCCCTACAGTCTCCGACCGACCATTAGACTACGCTCGTAATAATTAAAAACTAAATAGTAAATATCATATTTAATGAAAAAAATATTTTTTATATTTTTTGGAATAATTTTGAAAGATAATTATATCATTTCTTATTTTATTTGTAATGACAAAGTATGTAATAAATTAAAAAATAAATTATATTTTCTTAAATGACTTTTAAAAATAATATAGAGATATTAATTTATCATAATCCTAGGAACATGATTAATTAAAAATTAACCAAAATATTTTGATTGGTTCCATTTTTATATTTCCCAAGTTTCAATTGATAAAAGTCATATTAATTGATAAATCAAGTTATGAATCATTATATACAGAGTTAAAAATATTTTGAACCGAATTTGGTTTTGAAATTTAAATAAAGTAAAAATCAAATTCACAAGTAAACCGAATATGGTTTCTTAACTTAATTAGAAATAATATTTTTAATGCAAAATAAATACTTTATATATTTTTATCACTAATTTTAAAAGACAATTATATCATTTCATATTTCAATTATTTTTTGTTATTTGTAATGACATTTCATGTAATAACTTATAAAACAAAGTTCATTTTCAAAAATGTCTTCTTAAATAATATTATAGAGATATAGTTTTTTACTTCAAATACTTCATATATTAATTGATTTGTGGCATAGGTCCACCTAGTCTTAGGCATAAAAACCGACCTGAGAGGATCCGAACCGGTCCAAAAAACGCGGTTCGATTCGGATTCGGTTCTTCAATATAACCTCAACGGTTCCTCTACATATTTTATTCAGTTTTTGGTTCAGATCGGTTTTTACCCAAAACCCATTCGGATTCTCGAATAACCCGAAATACATGACATATGTTTTACAACATTCATATATTGAAGGTTTAATGATCGATTTTGCCCTAACCGAAACAAATTTTTTTCTTGTACACTTGTTTTTTTGTATAAATGTGATCTTATGGTGATTCTTGTACACTTGTTTTTAGTTTATATGTGCACTAATTCTGGTTTTCGGGTAAAAACCATACCCGATCCGAACCAAAAAAATTTCGCTCACATAAGCGCAATGTGCTAATCTCGCTCACCAAGGACTCAACATCGCGTTCCCGAGCCAAAGCCACCCGCTTCCGACTCAACGCATCCGCAACCAGATTAGCCTTACCAGGATGGTAAGATATCTCCAGATCATAATCGGCCACTAGCTCCATCCAGCGCCTCTGCCTCAAATTCAACTCAGGCTGAGTGAAAATGTACTTCAAGCTCTTATGATCTGTGAACACCTGCACCTTTTCGCCATAAAGATAAGATCTCCAAATCTTTAAGGCGAAAACTACTGCAGCCATCTCCAAATCATGGGTAGGGTAGTTGCTCTCATGCTTCCGCAGCTGCCGCGAAGCATAGGCAATAACCTTCCCCCGCTGCATCAGCACACAACCAAGACCCACTCCCGACGCATCGGTGTACACCACGTAAGGCTCGCCCGACACTGGCAACGCTAATACTGGAGTACTAGTTTGAAATTACATAACTGACCCAAACCAAATGAAATTTTCTCGGGTTTAACATAGGTCCAATACATGCCTACCCGAGAAACCCGAACCGACCCGAACCGCGGACCCGAATGCCAAGGGCTAGGTCCACCTCAAAAAGAAACCACTCCAATACTACATGGAAAACAATCTCAGTGCTCGTATTTCTTTGGCAAACAACAACATTAAACTTAAAAACTCCTCTAGCTCCGAAGAAATGACTAACTAATCCCAATGATCCAAACTCCTCTAGCTCCGAAAAAATCCAACCGATTCTAATCCAACGTTCATCACTTTGAGAGAGAGTAAGAGACGCGATCTCAAGACCTGACAGGGTGTAACATTGCTAACTTATATAACTTTATAACTTTGAGAGAGAGTAACCAACGTTTATCACTTTGGAATTCCTCAGAAATATTGCTAACTTATATAACTTTATATGAAACAAAAACAGTTGTTGTGTTTCACCACTCCATGAGAACTTTTTTTTATGCAAAAGCCTTCACTTAGTCACAGTATAATCGAAAGCAAGGTAACATAAACCATAATGAAGTTCAAGATTATGAATCAAGGATGCGAAGACAGATTCACAGTAAGACAAAAGAAGATGAGACCAATTATATCGTTTAGGATGGTTATGCAGTAAACCCCAACATTATACTTGTGCAGTGAACAAGAACCAGTATTGAAACTGAATCAAAGAGGGTAAAGTTAACATCTTTTTAACATCAATAAGCAAAGATACCATACTTAAGAACAAACACAATCCAAAAAGATCAAGTTTCAGACTCTTAGAAGGCAATAGTATAAGATATAAATGCAATTTCTGATTCTGATCATCAAACAAAGACATAATCCAGACATTTCAGCTAAAAACCAGACATTGATAAACCATTGAGTTCTTAAACAGAGAAAAAAACGCAACAACAATCCAAAACTGAGTCATTCTAATTGAAGAAACATAGCAGCTAAAGATGTCGAACCAAAAAAGAGAAAAAGATGAAAGACAAACAGCATTTCAATTTCATCAAATCTTTTTTTTTTGATTTCCTTAGTTCTCAGGGATATCGATCTCACCCTCTTGAATCTCCTGCTGAAGATCCTTCGGGTCCTTTCCATCAACGGTGCATCCCACTGAGACGCATGTCCCTAGAATCTCCCTCACGGTGCCGCTCAGCTCTTTGGCGATAGATCTAGGCCTCATAATCCTAGCAATCTCAATGACATCATCAAAGGAAATGTTTCCATTGTGCTTGATGTTCTTAACCTTCTTACGGTCTCTCTCCGGCTCCTTCAACGCCTTGATGACAAGAGCTGCAGCAGATGGAACCACCGTCACCTTAGCCTGACGATTCTGAACCGTCAGCTTCACGGTAACGCGAAGTCCTTTCCACTCTTTCGCCGTCTCTTTGGCGATGTCTTCTCCGATCTTCTTTGGGGCCAGGCCGAGAGGACCGATCTTCGGAGCCAGAGAACTGGCCGCTCCGACTTCTCCTCCGGTTACACGGACGTAGACATCGACGATCTGGCTCGGGTCCAACTTCGGCGGCATGGCTACAGATTTTGGGGTTTCGCTCTTGTCGGTGGGGGCGCCTCTTAGGGTTTTTGAAGGAGAGCGATCAAATGGTCGAAACTAGGGTTTATATTTGCCGATGTAAATTATGAATATACCCTTCTCATTTGAAACGGCCCAGTCCAATTATATATGGGCTTTGAAATTTCACTAAAACAGAAAATTCAACACACTCTTTTTAATCAGATGGGGTTGGCCCACATTTGGTGAATGATTTTAACGTTTTTGTGTGATTTTATTTGAGAGTTTCTTAAAAATATTTTTGGATTGTACATTGGATTTTTAACCGCATAACATCTCTAGATATAAATTAGGAATTAATCAATATAATACAATATAAGGAAATAATGTTTAAATTGGTTATGTTGATATGATATCGAAAGATGAAGATCACATCAGATCGAATGCGAATATGAGAACGCGTAAAACATCGACATATTTATTATTTTGTTTTATTGTATTTTAAGATTTTGTATTTTATTATTTTGTAATTTTTATGTAATCTTAGATTTTTCATATATAAATTACGGTTTGCCATCATCAAATATTTGGTTTTCCCTTGATTTATGTACACAAATAAGTATCAACATAGTGTTTCTCATAAAACTCAAACATACTTAACCGAATACAAATGTATTGTTTCCTCTGTCGACGATTGGATGCAACCAATTCGGAGTAATACTAGTTGCATGATAAACATTAAAGAAGTTTCTTTTCTTAGGCTAAATGAACAAGTGGTCTCTCTCTATCCACATTTTAAACTTCGGTAGAAGAAATTTTCACATGTGAACCCATGAAAACTTGGTCGCTATTGCTACCACCTGATAACACTTTTGAGTCACTCTCTAAAGAGTAACTTTTCACATCCCAAGTTATATAAGACTAGACACCCAAACAAGAATTGTTTCGGTGTCATTTTTGCGATTTGGAAAAAATTAGGGACCCATGAGTTTAACTTAAAGGTATAAAAGTGTAACTAGCTAAATTTTTAGTTAATTTCGTAGATTTTCTAATTATGGGCTCAATATATTCGGTATGTTCTGGGAGCCCTAATTTTCAATTGCCTATTTAAGTCCATTTGTCCTCTGACTTCTCTGTTCTTTGTCGAAAGTATGCCGCTAGCTCAGTTCCGGCTCTTACCCATGGCAAGAGGGGTGACCGCCCTAGATCCAAATCCAAGATTTTTTTTATATATATACATATATGTTTTAAAATTTTATTAAAAAAGTCCATGATCTATTATGTTTTTTTTTTTCACAGCAAGCCCTTGATCTATTAGTATCTACATATATAAATAAGTAAGGTTCGTATTTATATCTATTTTATTAAAAAAATTGCCTCATAATCTAAACTTATTTTGCATTCTAAAATATTACATATTTACGTTTATTAGATTTTTGTGCTATTAAAAGACAACACATCATAAAAATATTAAATATGAAAAATCAGTAAAAACAAAACATTAATACACATTAACTTCTTTTTTAGTTATGTCATTACTTTCCACACAATATTTTGACAAACTAATATTCCTCAGTCCACAAAAACTCTTTATGCATTTTATCTGTATTAATTTTTTTCCACTCTATTAGCGCTACTAATGTATGCATTTCACATTTTTCTTTCTCTAAAACTATATTGCCTTCTAGAGCCCCGACTACCGCTTTTGATAACAGAAATTTCATCTTGCAAATTTTAGAAAGAGACATAACACATACTTTCGAAGATGTTTCCAATTTAGTATCTCTTTTGTTACGTTTTGCTTCCCTTATCTGGTAGCTTCATTTTGTTTTTGCTCAAATATTTTTCTCTCATCCCAAATAGATCGTTCTAAAATTGAAAAACTTAGGCATTTGAAATTTATACAAATGCAAAGTGTTTTACATGATCATTTATATCCAATTTGTCTATAATTTCACAATGGAGTCGGTGGTTTTGATCGAACTTTTGAGTTTTTTTGTAAGAAACAAAAAATGATCACTTTTTTTTTAGCTTTGTTGTAGACTATGTCCTCAAAGTTTTTTAGATTTTTACTTTTTAAGAAAAAAATTGAGATTTTGTAAAAATGAGTTCGGACAAAATACAATATTATCTTATTTGTAATTGACTATGAATAAAATAACGCATATATAATCAATGTTTCTCATCTAGTCTTAAATATGTTGATTGATTATTTAATTGTAGTTTTGCATAAAAGAAAAGACACACAACTTCTTCTCCAAATGGTTTCCAATGCCACTTGAATTGATTCTCCATAATGAATATATCAAACATGAGAAAAAACTATTGCCCAATGTAAAAGTCCAAAACATGTATCAATATTTTGTTTGTAATCTGAACTTGTAGTTAATATTCATGACAATAAAGTGTTTGTCATTTAGATTTTTTGGTTTGTATAAGGAGCTATTAAATATGAGAGATTTAGAGTTTCTAGCTTGGCAAAAATATGTAGAAATGTAAATCACATCCTTGAAATTGATCTTGAAAAAAAAACATGTCCAAAACGTCATGCTCAAACATTGCACGAATGAATAGTGATACTTAAAACATATACGAATACGACCCGCATATAATCATTTAGTACATTTAATTTTAAAATTTTGTTATATTTTTATAATATAAATAAAAGATTTATATTTCTTATTTTGCCTAAGGTCGTCAATATTATCAAGACGGGCTTGCGCTAGCTCAAGACCGTACATTGACCTTGGAGTGAAGATATTCTAGGACGGGGAAAATGTTCCACCACCCACTGACGTTGATGCTTCGACAATACCATCCGCTACAAAAAAGTGTGGATAGCATCAATTAAAATGTATCAGTTCAATAATTGATACTAATTAGAATTATTTATTAACAAGTGATACAATTTTTGTAGTTTAACATCAATTAATATAATTGATGTTAATACTGGTTTATTTGACATCATTTAAGTAAAATTGATGCTAATTTATCCAAAATTGTATCACTTAACAAAAATTGATACAAAACAAAAATTCACATCAGTCAAATAAATGATGTATATACTGATTATTTTTAGCATCAATTATATAAATCCACACAAATTTTGTATCAATTAAAAAGTGATACTAACAAAAATCTGATTAAACAATTAATATATTTTATTTAATGTCTTCAAAACCTGTTTGTCCCACATCGGAAACAAAAATCAGAGAGGATAAAATACTCCTCTATAAAACAAATTCATCATTCCAAAAAAGTTTAACATGTACTTAAATCAAATTGATGTCATTCAACACTCAATTATTCTTGGTACATATTAGTTTTAATTAGTAAATATATATGAGGCCATTTAAAAAAGTATTTACATTTATAAAAAAAAAGATCTTTCAAAACTAATATTTTTAATATCAATTATTAACAAATGATACAATTAAAATATCAATTATTAAAATTGATAAAAATATTTGGGAAAATTTTATTCTACCAGATATTTGATTGGACGGATAATATTAGTCTAATAATTGGTTTTATCACAGTTTTCATTTTAGCATCAGTTCCTGACAAATGATATAGTTATTTGTATTATTACATAATATAACTGATATAAATATTTGAAATCAATTGTCATAAACAAAACAAATATTAACATCATTTATTTTGATTGAGGCAAATGTTAACATCATTTATTACAAGCGATACAAATTATATAACATCAATTACTATATATGATGAAAGTAGTTACAGGAATCCTTAAAAGTGATGCAAAACATTAATGTCATCACTTCCGGAGTGAGTTTTTATAAATGATGCAAACGAATTTGCATCAATCAAAAAATGATATAAACAAATATAATAAATGATACAACACACCTTATTTGTTGTAGTGATAGACGATCAAGAGAAAATTGGATAAACTCGGTTATAGAAGTAAATTAGTTTTCTGTCAAATCTCCCTACAAATTTAAACAAACATGCCCGATTATGTATGCAAATTATTACACAGTCCACAAGCTCAAAATTTTATGATGGGCTTATATGAGCCTGCAAGCTTAAGGCCCATATTAACATCACTACTCAACATGTAACTGTTTAGGCCAATAATCTGTGAGACATGTTCTTTTATTCAAATTCAACCGTTTCCAATCCAACGTTCATCTGGGTGACACAAGCCATGTAACTGACATGATCACTTTGGGAGGGAGAGTAAGAGACGCGATCTCAAGATATGACATGGAATTGTCACGCTATGCGTCTTCCTCTGCTTTATGGATGACGAGAGTTGTAATGTGTCCATTGGAGTCAGATTAATTTTATTTAAAGTATTCTCATTGCGACCTCATTTCATGCAAGGCTGAACAATTGAGAAATTAACCAAGTCGTAACAATTAAGTCTTTCAGTGATCTTCAAAGGATCCGTTGTTCTACTATTTAGCTAACATAATGATGATTTTCCGGTCTTGTGTTTTGTTTCAAAAGTCTTGAAGACCAGAACCTTAATCTGGTTCTAAATGTTTCAGGCGATTGAATCTGATTTTGCATGAGCAAGATTATAAAACATGTGCGTCAGTGGAGAAAAATAAAATAAAACAAGAACACTAAGGAGGAGGAGCTCAACACTTTATAAACATCACATGTTTCATATTCTCTCACAATCACACCATAGAGAAAGCAAAGTCATTTCAGCGAAAAGGCTCTAACAAATAGAGCAGAAGAATTTAGAAGAATGAGTTTTTTTCTTTTTTTTTAGAATGAAGAATCGTTTTTTGAATTCCTCAGAAATATTGTCAACTTATATAACTTTATATGAAACAAAAACAGTTGTTGTGTATTCACCACTCCATGAGAACTTTTTTTATGCAAAAGTCTTCACTTAGTCACAGTGTATAATTGAAAGCAAGGTAACATAAACCATAATGAAGTTCAAGATTATGAATGAAGGATGCGAAGACATATTCACAGTAAGACCAAAGAAGATGAGACCAATTATATTGCTAAAGAATATCGTTTAGGATGGTTATACAGTAAACCCCAACATTATACTTGTGCAGTTAACAAGAACCAGTATTGAAATTGAATCAAAGAGCGTAAAATTTCCATCTTTTTACCATCAATAAGCAATATACCATAATTAAGAACAAGCACAACCCAAAAAGATCAAGTTTCAGACTCTTAGAAGGCAATAATATAAGATATCAATGCAATTTCAGATTTTGATCATCAAACAAAGATATATTCCAGACATTTCAGCTAAAAACCAGACATTAAATTGCGATTGATAATTGATAAACCATTGAGTTTCTTAAAAATATATTTGGATTGTACATTGGATTTTTAACCGCATAATATTTCTAGATCTAAATTAGAAATTGGCCAATATAATACAATAGGAGAAAATAATGTTAAAATTGGTTATGTTGATATGATATTGAAATATGAAAATCACATCAAATCGAATGCAAATATCAAAACGCGTAAGCGTCATATTTATTATTTTGTTTTATTGTTTTTTAGGACTTTGTATTTTATTCTTTTGTACTTTCGATCTAATCTTAGATTTTTCATATATAAATTACGGTTTGCCATCATCAAATACTCGTTTTCCCCTCAATTTGATTTATGTACACAAATAAGTATCAGCATAGTGTTTCTCCTAAAACTCAAACATACTTAACCGAATACAAATGTATTGTTTCCTCGGTCGACAATTGGATGCAACCAATTGGGAGTAATACTAGTTGCATGATAAACATTAAAGTGTTATAAACTATAACGTAATATATATGTGAGAAAGAGATATTATAGCAAGTAAGTAAAGATGAGAGAATCAGAGAGAGAGAGAGAGAGAAAAATCTCTTTCTTTTTCTTATTACATAATGATGATGCTGAAGCATATATATATAGGAGGACATTACTTCATAGCTAAGTAACTTCGTAGCTATCCATTCGTTACTTCATAGCTAAGTAACTTCATAGCTATCTATTCGTTACTTCATAGCTAAGTAATTATATGGATAATCATCCATTATTTTCAACACTCCCCCTTGATTATCCATCACTAATGTATTACGTACTGCCTCGTTAAAAATTTTATCATGGAAAAACCCATTGGGATAAAAACCACGACAAGGGAAAAAGAGTACAGTGACGCAATCTCCCCCTGGAATGATGGATATAGCATTCTCTTCATAAATCTCATAGATGACGCAGACTCTCCATCGGATAAATGAGTCTTGACCTTTACATCATTGGAATTATAACACTCTCCTTTAGTCTCTTGGATGTCTATCTTTTTGCGTGGTCTTTGATGTCTCGTTAAAAATCTTATCCTGGAAAAACCCAATGGGACAAAAACCATGGCAAGGGAAAAAGAGTACATCCACGCACACCATCACACTTCTCCTCCTAGAAGTGTTCCTCTTTAGATTTTTATCTTTTGCGTGTTCATTGCTGCCTCGTTAAAAACCTTGTTATGGAAAAACCCGATGGGACAAAAACCATAGCAAGGGAAAAAGAGTGCAGCCACGCACTTCATTACATTTCTCATGGCCATTTGCCATTTCTCCCAGTCAGGCCTTTTCTGGCATTCTTACACTGACTTTGGGTCTTGATCATCATTTTCATGATCAATTTCTTTGGATACAGAGAATGAGAAAATTCCATCATTATCTTCTATTTCATATATATCCCATAATTTTTGTCTTGGCCATAGTTAGTGGAAATCTCATATTTTTCTGTATCATGTTCATCTTCTGGATGAATCTATTTATGTTGTTCTCTTTGAACATTTTCATATATGTCTTCTTGACATTTTTCTT
>PKML01065682.1:124166-283642 GCA_002933935.1 Eutrema yunnanense | reverse complement strand
AAAAAAATTGGTGATTCATCCATGGATACTTTTCACGATGGCTTCATTTTTAATGTTTTCTTGATGACATGCAATAGTTGAAAAAACTTCTAGTTTTTCAACATGTATTCTCAATGATCTTATATATCATTAGAAGTACCGGGATGGCTTTAACAGGTTTATTCAATTAGTAAACTTCAGGTTTACTATTATATATACCTTTGCCATCTTTGCTTTGTATCACTATCACATATATGCATGTCTCCATCGTGTGCTCTTCTTGAGCATTTTTTTTTCTCTTTAAGAGCATATAGTTCTTTAAGAACTTTTAGCTTTTAGAAGCATCTAGCTCTTCCGGAGCTTCTAACTTTTTCTTTTTATGGTTCTCCGGGAACCTTTTCATTTGGTTCTCCCAATTTCTTTTTCTTTCGGGGATTTTTAGAACCAATTGGCCTCCCCCTTTTCAACTGAACTCTCGGTTCATTTGCTGTATTACCATCAATATGTTCTTCAATAACATTAATTTTGATGGAGCATTTACAGCGGGGATTTATGATTTTGTCACCCTTTTTGTATCAGTGAACGCATCTGGTAATTGATTTGCCATAATATTTTCTAAATTTCCAGTTCGCGTTGATTTGTAGGGGGATCTAGGTGCAACAAAGACGGTGTGCACCATGTAAGATCTTTTGGAATTTCTCTAATTCCTCCCCCTAACGCTGGAAATTCATCTTCATTAAAATGGCAATCGGCAAAACGAGCCGTAAACATATCACCAGTTTATGGTTCAAGATACTGAATTATACTTGGTGATGTATAACCAACGTATATACCCAATCTCCTTTGTGGCCCATTTGTTTCTTTGCGGTGAGGCTATATGAACATAAACCGCACAACCAAAAACACGGAGATGGAATACATTTGGCTCATGGCTAGATGTTAATTGTAAAGGGGAATATTTATTATATGCGCTTGGTCTTATCTGGACCAATGACGCAACATGCAAAATAGCATGACCCCATATAGAAATTGGGAGCTTTGTTCTCAATATCAATGGTCTAGCAATGAATTGCAGACACTTAATCAAAGATTCAGCCATGCCATTTTGTGTATGTACATGGGGGACCGGATGCTCAACATCGATTCCCATTGACATACAATAGCTATTAAAAGCTTGTGAAGTGAATTCACCAGCGTTATCAAGCCTAACTTTCTTTATGGCGTATTCAGGGAATTGCGCTTTCAACCTGATTATTTGGGCAATGAATTTTGCGAAAGCCGTATTTCGTGTTGTCAATAGACACACATTTGACCATCTACTAGATGCGTCAATCAATATCATAAAATATCGAAATGGCCTGTATGGTGGGTGGATAGGCCCACATATATCACCATGTATTCTTTCCAAGAATACTGGAGATTCATTCCAAGAATACTGGAGATTCATTCCCGATTTTGGCTGTGATGGCCAAATTATGAGTTTTCCTTGAGAACAAGCATTACATGAAAATTCACTCGATTGAAAAATCTTCTGGTTTTTCAAAGGATGGCCATTAGAATTTTCTATAATTTGTCGCATCATGACTGAACCAGGGTAGTCAAGTCTTTCATGCCACACTTTAAATGTACTAGTAAACTCTGGGTTTACTGTAACATATGATTCAACTATATGAATCTTTGTGGAATATAATCCGGAGGGTAATGCTGGTAGCTCCTCTAATATAATTTTCCTTTCCGGAATTAGTGATGTGATGCAAAAAATTTCAATGCCATTCTTATTCATGGTCTCAATATGATATCCATTTCTGCGGATATCTCTGAAACTTGTCAAGTTTCTAAGAGATTCAGGGGAATATAGTGCATCTTGCACTTCAAACTTTGTTCCCCTTGGCATTGAAAAACAAGCTCTTCCATAGCCCATAATAATCTTTGCATTTCCATATATAATATTCACGCTTCCAGCGGAATTTTTTAAATTTAGAGAAGAGAAATACTTTTTATCTTTAAGTATTATGTGCGTTGTAGCACTGTCTGCCACACAGAAATCTCCATCCCGGATTTCAGATAAAATATGTGACGGCTTAAAAGAAATATAACCGCATAGAAATATAAAATATTAACAGCATAAAAAATATGTGGCGGCTTAGCCGTCCAATATAATATTGGCAATAAATAAAGTACGATAAATAATTATTGCGAAATAATAAATTAATAACTGTAAAATTTTCGTCTTCTGGACGAAATTGAGAATGTCTTCAGGACATTCATTTTATGGAGGCAAAGCCTACCATATGATCTGAGGAGACATAGTCTACCATATGATCATGATCGTGAAGGCAGAGCCTATCATAACGATCGGTTTGGGGAAGGCAGCGCCTATCATCCCGAAATAATAAATAAACGTAAATAGCGGTTCGGGGAAGCTACGCCTATCATCCCGAAACAATAGATTGAAGATAAATTAAACCTAACCTTTCTCTGTATATGAACCGATCGGAAGACGATCGTGTTTTTCGGTATATGAACGGATCGTGAGACGATCATGTCTTTCGGTATATGAACGGATCGTGAGACGATCGTGCTGATAACGTGTTATAAACTATAACGTAATATATATGTGAGAAATGTGAGAAAAATATATTATAGCAAGTAAGTAAAGATGAGAGAATCAGAAAGATTACTTCATAGCTAAGAATTATATGGATAATCATCCATTATTTTCAACATAAAGAAGTTTTTTTTCTTGGGCTAAATGAACAAGTGGTCTCTCTACCCAACATTTTAAACTTTGGTTGAAGAAAAATATTCACATGAAAACTTGGTCGCTATTGCTTCCACCTGATAACACTTTTGAGTCTCTCTCTAAAAGAGTAACTTTCACATCCCAAAAAAGAATTGTTTCGGTGTCATTTTTGTGATTTGGGAGAAATTAGGGCTGTTGCAACCCATGAGTTTGCCTAATACCTGAAGTCTGCTTCTTGATAAAATTCACATCGACTGATGAATCTCTGAATTTCGGAGAATTCGGACGGAGATGGCGAGAAGAAGGAGTTAAAGCAAGCAGCTTTTGGGTGATTCTCGACGACTACGAGAGGCAAATCGGAGTCCAGGCTTTCTAGGGTTACGGGTCTGCGAGTATCGTTGCTCTCTGGTACTTGTTTCTTGTCTAATTTGCCTCTCAGATCTGCCATTTTCCCAATTTCGTAAGAATCATATATATATATATATATATATATGTTGTTAAGAGGATCTAACAAGTTGCTTGTTTCCAGTTCCGTTGAAATGTCGACAAGGAAATCTCCCGTCGTCTCGCCGCAACCCGCTACATCGGTGCTTCGTCGATCGGCGAGGCTTATCTCTCGGCAAAATCGAGATGGTCAAGGGAAACCCGGGAAAGATCTGGTCTTTGGGTCAGAACCACCGAGGAAAATCCGTCGGGAACTCGGACCATCAAGGAGATTAGTATACTCATCTGGTGGTTCGAGCTCGAAGAAGAAATCTCCGGGATCCAACAGTTCGGTGGATGGGTTTTCTTCGCTGAGGCGTTCTCTTAGGATTTCAAATAGGGGATTTTCTGATGCCAGCAAAGACAAGTCTCCACTATGTAGGTCTGCGAAGCCTGCATCTACCTCATCGTCTTCTTTTACTCTCAGACGGTCTCCTAGATTCTCGAGTGGAGGAAGATCTGTGGATCTTAATTCTTCTTCCAATGGGAGAAAATCAGGTAACAGTGTTTTGAGTAGATGTAGTACGAAATCAAATTCATCTGAGAAAGGAAAAAGTGGAGATGGTGTCAAATCTAGGGACACAAGTAGAAGTCGTCTTCGTCCAAAACCTAAGCAGATGTTTAGAGGTTGTTGTGATAATGAAGAAGAAGAAGAAGTTAGTGCCTGTCTTAGTGAGGGCAAAAGGATGAGAATTGCAAAGGAAAACGAGGAAGAAAATGCTATGCCAAAAGCTGATGAAGGAAAGAGAATAGGAAGGGAAGAAGAAGAAGATGGATTGAAGACAAAGAGCAAGCTTGAGAAAGGATGGACAGAGGAGCTGGAATTAGCTTTACAGGGAGCTTATTTGACAGTGAAGCCGAGCCCTAATTTCTGGAAAAAGGTTTCTAAGATGGTACCTGGAAAAACTGCGCAGGAATGTTTTGATAGAGTGAACTCAGATCTTATCACTCCCCGTCAACATCAGCCTCGATCAAGAGCCAGGAAAGCAAACTTATCAACAATTCCGCAGTTTTCTCTCTCTGCAAGCAAACTCCTGAAACCCAATTCACCAAAGAGTAAGATACCACACCGCAGAGGCAATCTCTCAAAGAAAGCGATCAGGCATTTACTGGAGAAGCAAAATCATATGGATCAAGGTCTTGGATTTGATCTCTTCTCAGTTCTTGAGCCTGGCGCCACAAGCAACTTTCTCTCAACTCCAATGGGGAAAGGGCAAACTCTTCCGAAAATCCTTGAAAGTCCACTGCCTTGCTCAAGATTTGCTAGTAAAGATCAAACAACTCTCGTTAGCCCTCTAGTGCTGAAGCAGGTGAAAAACAAGGCATTGCATGAGAAGTACATTGATCATCTGCATATCAGGGAAGCTAAAAGAAAAGCCGAGTCTACTCGACTGGCCCGGAAAGAGAACATAAGGCCTATTGATAATCAGAAGAAGGAATCGGTGAGAGCAGCTAAAGATGCCCTTTTCTTTGATGTACAAGATGCAATGCAGAAGCTTAAGAGTTTAGAGACTGAGAACTCATCCAGCTCTTCAGAATTCTACTATGATCGTGGTGAAATTGACGAGGAAGATGAATCAATCTAATCTCCGACCAGATAGTTTTGATTTTACTAGGGCACAGAGCATAGAGATTAGAGTAAGTCATTACTGTGAGCATAGAGATTAGAGTAAGTCATCATTACTCTAACAGAGCATAAAGATTAGAGGTCATTTTTATCCAAAAAAAAGAAAGATTAGAGGTCATTACTGAAACTACTTGTGTGAGTTTAGTTTAGTCAGATGTTGTATAGACAACAAAAAGTGTTTCTCTTTTAATATGAAGATCAAATTTTGGCTCTTTTCTTCTTCTTTTTTTGCGTTTAAAGTTTTACATAAATTATAAGAGATCAAAAGCCAAAAGCATTAAACTTCCTTGGTTAAGTTAGAGAGGAAAGTGATTCTTAGAAACATAAAACATTTCAGAGTTAAAGAAAAGTAGTAATTTACACAAAAGAATTTCCTCCCTCAGTGGAAATTTATAGTTTACGCTCCTAATCAAAAGTTAAGATCTTAGAAAACTGTTTCCTTCCTTAAGTAAGATCTATCTTGAAATATCTTGACATTCAATAATTATATGTTTATATAGATCCTGATTAATATCAGTCTTCAGAAGAGTAGCCAATCCGCTCAATCTCCCAGCAAAGCTTAGACGCAACACTTTCATGGCAAGGCGAATATTCCTGCAAACAGACAACAACAACAGCACAGCTTATTATATGTTTTCAATTTGAAAAAGATTCAGAAACGAGTTTCTTTCTTTTGGATCCATCAAATTGTCAAGTTACCTCAAGCTTCTTCACAAGCTCCTTAGCGGTAGGTGCGGAAATTATGATCTGGCGCGCGTTTGGACTGATGAATCCCTCTTCAACAGCTTTATCAATGAAAGAGAGCAAAGAGTTGTAGTATCCATCAACATTGAGCAAACCCACCTGCAGCAAAAAACTAGCTTTTAATGAAATTGTCCACCAAAGCTTGAATCTTAATGAGGATCATAGTGTTTACCGGTTTGTCATGTATCCCAAGCTGAGCCCATGTTATGACCTCCAACAGTTCTTCAAGTGTTCCATATCCGCCTGCAATTTCAAAGCAGAACGAGTTATATATTATTATGATTATTATATGGTCCATACACCAAATTATGCTTCATCAGCAGAAACTGTCCTACTGACTCTGTTTACACATGGACGTCATTACAAAAGCAGGGTCTTATTGGATAACAAGACCTCCCATTATTGGCAAAACATGCTTTTTTCTACGACTGTTTCAGGTTTTGTCTTTTTACATGAAACAGGTAATTAAAATTAAAACGTTGATCATAGTACGCACAAGCTATATAGATAAGTACTCCCCCAAGTAACAAAGAAACAGAGCAAAGAGAAGAGATTGGTCTAATTTTCAGTGCGAGATGTCGATGGGTCAAGGCATCTTTAAAATTTTATGTATATAAAAACTCAAAATCATAATGAAATGAAACATACTTTTATAAAATTTTAAAAACTTAAGAAAATAGCTTTCACACTATACAAGCTTTAGTTTGACCAAGAAGAAAACAGGTTTTTACCAATACTTTATTCTTCCCTCTCTTTGGCGAAATCAGTCAAAGAGTTTAACTCTTTTCGGTGCTCTAATTGAATTAAAAAAAAATCTTCTTTAATACTTTGGTTTTCCACAATTTAAAAAGCCTAAAAAAGATGCTGATTAGATTCTTAAACAAGACTGTCACTAGACTTTGACCGGTTTTATCTTACATAATCATTACTTGTTTGGAACTTGCAAGAGATATTAACAGAGAAGAAACAAAACTAAAAACTGATGGGACTTTGAACAATTTTCAAGATTAAAGAAAGATTTTAAAAATTCAATACGAACCTGGTAAGGCAATAAAAGCATCAGAGTGTCTAGCCATCTCTGCTTTTCTTTGATGCATATCTGCAACTGCTCTTACTTCTCCTACTGTTTCACCGGTCAGCTGCCAAAAGAGAGTATCCCATTTATTAACTAATCATCTTGAAACTTTAAATAATTTTTTTTAAAAGCAGCAGCTTTAGACTGTTCTATGAACAGAAGCAATGATGGCATAATGTAAGCAAATTGGCCTATTTTAAATTCATTGCAAGACTTTAGTTAAGAAGCTCTCTTCGTCTTATTCTTTTCTTAAAGGAAACCTTTTTTGTTTTTGCTTTTGGTTTCAATAAAAGGGATGAAGATAAGGCAACCAGAGAAAACTAGTGATTAAAGGAATCAATAAGCAAGAATACCTCTCTAGGCATGAGTGTCTTGGGAATAACTCTGTGGTAAAATGACAACAAAGATGAGAAAAAAAAAGAGAGACATATTAGGATGTTTTAATCTTAAGCGTATCCTCAAATCTCTGATTAACTGATTAGATGAAGAGTTACCCAATAACATGGCGACCACCATCATGAACAGCTTGTGAAACCAAACCCATCAAACCTATGCTTCCACCTCCATAGACTAGATCAATGTTCCTTGAAACCTGCAAAAGCAAACAAAACATAGGAAATTAGACTTTTCTTTTGAGAAATCAGCTAAGAGGAATCAAAACCAAAGATGCTCTATTTGTACTACCAAAAATGGAGACAAACATTCCCATGCCATATTTGTGGGCTCCCAATCATAAAAGAAACTTAAAATCTGATCCTTCTTTAGTTAACAAAGAAGCACAAATTCACATATCAAAAATACGTTTCGAGGTTTTATCATTTGCAAGCTTTATCGCATGAAAGTGTTCAAAATAGAAGAAAACAGAGGAAATGCTCTGCATTTGCAAAATAAGAGGACTAACAAAAACAAAAACACCCAAAACATATTCACAAACATCTGGTGAACATAAAAATGTAAAAACTCAAATAAAAGAGTATAAAAAGTACAAATAGAAAATCCAGAGATTAATGTAATACCAATTCGTTGCCTAGATCCACAGCAGCATCTTGGTAGCTACTCTTCTTGCCTTGGCTGCTTCCACAGAACACACAGATTCTTCCAAACTTTGACTTTTGCATTGTTTCAGTGTGGACCTCCATTGATTACGATGAGCTCGAGGTAAAGAAAAAACTAAACTTTTTGCCCTAAAGAAAAGAAAAGACAACAGTTTTGGGTTCGTTAACTAAATCTCGTCACTTGCGTGCTTCCTAAAGAACCGAAACGAGATACCGTACAAGTGTCAAAGAAGAAGCATTATAAAAATTAAGTTAAAAACTCAAATCTTTGGATTTCTGGTGTTTCTTTCTTTGCCTGCTAATAATACTTTCGGGTATAGAGATATTTATATACAGAGTGCGTTTTATCGTCATGCTCAATCGGTTTATCTCTATTATTAAAACATGTGAGCATTTTCGGTCCAAACATGTATTTAGGATAAATATTTTTATAATTTATATCTGGATTAATTATATCTGTTGCCAAACACTAATTATTTTGTTATAAAAAATTAGAAAATAAAAAAAATCCAAATATCTAAACAGAATATTTAATCATTTTTTTGCCAAACGCCAATTCAATCATTTGTTTGGAGGATATTTAATATATTAGAAATTCAGAAATTCTTATAAATCCAAAGATTTGAACAGAAGTTACAAAAACTATGTAAATAAAATCACAAAATAACAATCTAACACTATGAGCCTAAAGTTATTTCAATAAATTAAAAATATATTTGAATGACATGACTTACTACATATTTTCATCGTATATATAGGATTCTATATATCTATTTTATCGAACTAAAGACATCCACGCCAAACATGGATTTTGCTAGAAACATTGAATATTTTTTTATCGATAATAGTCTTTTTCTTTTATAAAATTAATGTTTGATTATAATTTCTCACGTAGTAATGAACCTTTTCAATCACCATCTTTTGTAATTCCAATCTAATGATCTTGTAAAGTGTAAACACACATTTTAAAATGTTGAGGTATAATTAACTAAGAAAATCAGGAAGAAAAAGAAAATCTATTTTTTTGAAAGTACACCGAAAATTGTTGATAGCGAAATCCCTTACCTCAAAAAGACGATCGAAATTTGTAAAGAAATTTTAATCGATATGTAGGATCTCTTATTGTAATATGATTTCGATTGTATGATCCCTCAACGGAACAGCTTTTCTCGAGTTTGAGTTGTATCGATTTAGGGTTTTTTTTTTTGTTGAAATTTTGTGTCTACGGTGAAACACAAAAGATTGTCGATTGATTTTTTTTTTTTTATGGCAAAGTAATATTGTTTTTTATTTGTCTTTTTAACTAAATTAGTTTTTATTAAACTATAAAATTAAGTTTCTTTTAAATACATATAATTTTCTAATTACTATAGAATTATCAATAATTGACCTCTTACAAAATCTAATTGGTTTAAGATCAATTTAACATATAAAATTTAATACACATATAAAACTCTATGTTTATGACAAGTTTCCTACAAAACAGATAAAGACGTGAAGGTCTAGAAAACACGATGGAAGGGGCATGTATTGTCAAATACAGGGAGCCCATACCACTCAGCCCCTAGTATCTCCATGTTTGACAGCGTGGCATGCACTATCAGATACATGGAGCTCGGAGGCTGGTGGCCTTAGTCGGGTCTCTTGGTTATGTAGATTCCAATGCCCAGTGCAAAAGTCTGGGGTGTTTGGGCCTATAAGGCCCAGTTTGACCGGGGGGTCGTACTTACAAAAAGTCATAGACGACATATAGAAACACGTAATTCGTCAACGTATGAAAGACCGTACCTATCCAAAATACCCTAAATGGCAATAATAACTACACATTAATATTTACGACTAAACTTATATTAGATTTCTAATCAAAAAGAAGATAACTTAATTCGAAAATATGGTTTAAATAACAAAACACATATTGCATAACAAATCAACAAAATATTATATTCTCACGAAAAAACTTAAAAATTACAAAATTCAACATATTTGAATCAATTACACTTAAATTGTGTTTTATTTTTCATTTCATATTTTATATTTTACAAAATTTAATATACAAAAATCTTTGCACAGATTAGAATCTAATTTATTTTAATCTTGAATAAAAAAATCAAAATTTTAATTAAAGAATTTTTCTTTTATTTTCGAGATTTTCACACGTGAGAGAATTAAGCACGCGCGTCGCAACCACCCGCACATACAGTTCATGTTGGCACGCGTGGACCACTTCCTTGTGTTTCCTAGTAATTGTAATTTTTCTTCCATTTATTTTTATTTTCCTTTTACGAGTATACAGCAAAAATATTCGTTATCTACTTGCTAACTCCAATGATTTTGGAACCAACAGAAAAAAAAAAAAATCAAAATGGTAAGTGTAATTGAAAGTTATGTTTAGACAAATGTTTATAGAAAATTCGTCAAATTAATATGTAAGTTTACATATTCCATATTGATCGAAAAAAAAATAAAAATAAAATGAAGGTGTAAATTTTGATGAACCATATAAAAAAATACAGAATATTTAATATTGATTACAAATATTATATTATCATTTTAATGGTATTATTAAAGAGGACAATTCTCAAAAATACCATTAAAAAAAATTCGTTTCAAATATACCATCGCTAGTGTTTTTCTAAAACTAGCACAAACATTGATTTTTCCACAAATACCACAAAACTAAAATTAAACTTTTAACCCTCAAAACTAAACCTCAACCCTTCAAAATTAAATCTTAAAAACTAAACCTTAAACCAAAATAGTGAAGCCAAACCCAAATATTTAAATTATAAACCCTTAAAACTCATTTTTAGTGTTTGTGGTTTTTGTTGAAAAAGCCATTTATTGGTAGTTTTGGAAAGAAAAAAACTAATAATAATATATTTAAAACAAAAAACACATTTTAATGGTATTTTAGGAAATTTATCATTAAATTAAGGAATATAAACATACATACTTGAAAAAGGAAATATTCCTTGCATTCTTTTTATATTTGTTTCATAATGATATTTAAATTTGTCGTGCAAAAATTAATGGGAAGTGACAAAGAAAACATCTTTACAGTAAAGAAACTGATTTAGATATAAAGCTACCTCACTTTTTGATTCCCATTTTCAAGAACAGAACACAAATTTGATTTTAGACAATGAAAATAAAAATCAAATTTTGATTGTCAACATATATCTGGACATGTAAGATGGGTCCAAACATAATTTGCTTTAACTCTCTAATATTTAAATGAAAGTGTGATCAAACTAGTGATGAGTAAAGCAAGAGATGCAAAGAGTAGCATATATATGCATACACATATAAATATTCGTATAATATTTATATATGCATAATTAGAGATGATGATGTCTGGGTTATGGAGCAATGTGCCATTGATGATTGTAATAAGAAACACAAAGTGAGTTATGAGTTTTATTATCAATGTAGTCTCATTCACCCTCCCTATGTAGACAAAGTCCTTCTCTCTTGTTCTAATCATACAAAGCACATATTTATTTAGTTTCTTCTTCTTATAATGTTTTGTATATATTAAAAGCTCTATCGGCTTTACCCATATATATCCATGTGCACGTGGATAATGCCATAATGGATATCTAACCAGTAGCGGAGGTAGAGAGCAAGGAGGGGGTCAAGTGACCCCGTGAATTTTTTTTTTTTTAATTTTTGCTTAGAAATTTTTAAATTTTCATTTTATTTTGGTTAAGAAAAATAAATTGACCTCAGTCAAAAAAAAATATTGACCCTAATGACATTTTATTTTTATGGTTTTATCATAGTAAATTGATCCCAGTTAAAAAAAAAAAATTATGACCCCAGTAATTAGATTTTCTGGCTCCGCCACTGTATCTAACTCATGGCCATTATTTGTATTTATTTTATGTAAAATTTATCTACATATAGCTACAAAAAGAGCATGCATGGCTTTATATATAAATAATAATCCAATACAATGATAGATTATATAAGTATCCAATGTGAAAACAAATGAGAATTCCCTACCAAATAAATAACGCTTACTACCTATAGCAAGTATGAGCCACACGGAGACAGCTCTTAATTTTTAAAAAATTAAGAAAAAAATTTGGTCGTGCACTAATTTTAAACATGAAATTTTGTTTACAAAACAAAAAAGAGAATTCCCTAAGAAACAACATCGTTTAGAAGTATTTTTTTTAAAGAAAATGGGTTACAGACTTACATTAGAGTCGGTGTTGGCTAGAGATTATGATCGCGAGCCTGGTTCAACATGGTATGTAAGAGAATGATTGTATTTGATTACGAAGCAATGAATTGTAAAATATAATATTTGTTGAAATGATAATATCCACACACAAAAAATGGTTGATATGAAAAGATAAAAACATTAAATCCATATTGGCATCGATCTCCATGCGCTAGTTTGCAGGCAATGATTATCAATCTATGGAAAAAAAAAGCAAAATTTTTCCATTGATTTTGCAAGTGAAAATGACATGGGTCTAAGTAAGAGCATATATGCAAGGAGGACTCCCATACACATAATATGGGATTGGGAAAACTGTCAAATCCCAAATTTTGTCACAGCCGGAGGTCTATACGAGGAGTTGATTATGAAATGGTAAGCCATGTTATTAGGTTATCAAATTATCTTAATCTATATATAGTATGGAACTATAAAGCTGTTTAAGTCAGTACTTAATTGTTTCCTTCCATGGACAGTAACCCCACACTCTTATATATATATATATATATATATATATAAGCGTGTGATAAATGATTAAATTAAACTAAAAGATATTGCAATCCCAAGAACTAAGTGCAAGCTGCCCCTATTAGATTTATATGTTGTGGGTTTAGAGATTATAACAAAATAATTACTTCTTGGAACCAATGTCTATTTTGTATATGCATGCTTGCATGCGCATTCAACTCTTTTGTTTTGTTTTCTTATTGCACTCCACATTCCTCTTGGGTTTCTCACTTTCAAACCTATATTTATACATATTATAATAATCGACCATGAGTGTAAAACGACATAATTAGCTCACTCTCGATGTATTCAACAACATCTATTCGTTAGATCTCAAATGGTCGTGGATATATATATACCAACAGTAAATAATCGAAAGAAAAATTCATTTGCTTTCGGTTTAATTGTATGATAAAAGTTCTCTTTAGATACAAGAGAATAATATTTACTCGGTTAATTTACTTCACAATAAGTTAAACCGAACTAAATTCAGTTTTTATTAACAATATAACATGATGGGTGTAAGAGTATGAGATAGCTATGAAGAGAGTGGGAAGTGATTGGAATATCATCTTGAAGAATCTTGTAACAAATAAATAAAATGTAGACAATTAAAAATAGTGCTCTCACAATATAAAAGAAGCTTATATATAATAATATGAATGCATTTGTGGATGTGTGTAGATAAAAGTGTGTGTTTGCGCCGAATACAGATGAAGCAGGAGAGCAGTAAAAAGGCTCCTCGCTTTCTAATTCTATCAGCCAAAAGTGTTACTTTATTTGATTTTTTTTTGTTTGTCAAAAAAATTATTTCCAACAAACTATATTTAATTCGATGTTAATGACGACCAAGATCCACTGCAATTGTACTAACAAGAGGGGCCCCATTTGCATTTACGACCGCCCAAAATTCTCTCATGTCATTATGGTAAATTCATTTAGATAATATATATGATTAATTCGTACAAAAATCAACAATAATGCGTTACCTAACCTGAGAAATATAGTTGAAGAGGGTACCTATCTCCATGATGAAACTTCTGATTCTTTCGAAACCGAAACTCAAACAAATTGATGGAATTACAACTTCCAAGTAATAAACTAGAGTATTTATCGCAAGTATATCTCTATAATATCATTTAAGAAGACATTTTTAAAAATGAACTTTGTTTTGTAAGTTATTACATGAAATGCCATTACAAATAATAAAGAATAATAGAAATAGGAAAGAATATAATAGTCTTTTAAAATTATTGATTAAAATATGGAAAGTATATATTTTGCTTTAAAGATGTTATTTATTATTTAATTTCTTAATTATTTTTAATACTATATGTTTTTAAATAGTAATCAATTCATATATATTCAAAGAAAAAAAAAATATTCAAAATCTTACTATATTTTTCACTATAAATTATTATATATTATTTGAATATATATCAAAACAAAAATTGAAAAATATTTTACTAATTTTTTAAGAAGTTAGACACAAAAAAACTATTTTTAAAAAAAATTTGTAAACGAACCACAAAAACTAGAATCATTTAACGGTGCATATTAGAGTTATGTTTTCAAGATTATAAATTTTTGTGGGTTAGCTCGAATAATATTTTAATTCACTGCAAAACAGGTTAAATAGACAAATTATTACAAATTGACAGTTATATATATATAATCATTAGTATAATCATTAGTTAGCTATATTGTAAAATTCATATAAAAGCAATTTTCTTAAATTTCAAAATAATTTTTTTTTTAAAATTACTCTGCGCTATAATTAGCGCGGGTTAAATCCTAGTGATATGTTAATTAAGTGGTGGTAGTGGGGTGGTTTCCTTTTGTGGTGAGAGTAGACCATGTTGGTCTAGGTCATGGATCGACTGCCTACGGGAGCGGAATTGTAACATTTAATCCATTTGGCCATCAGAGCTTTCACATGATCTCTTTGGACCCCATGATTAGTCGGTGTTGGGGGATGATGCGCGGACCCTCAATGCAATAGGACTTGCCATCCTATATCGGTCGCCTAGTTCAACCGGATCATCCGAGTTATATTAAAAAAAGAGTATCTGATATGTTATTCGCAACTTACAAGTAATAACCTAGTATGTTGACAAACAAAAAAAAATTAAGAGTATTTATCGCAAGTGTATGATATGTTGTGATAGCACTTTAAACCACACAAATTTCATTACAAACATAATATATTCTTGCATCATACTTAGGGATGTTAAATTAAGGGTTTTCAGCACAGCTCAGCCCTAAATGTTATAACCCAATCTTGGGTGAGCCCTGACCCTTTTTTAACCCTGTAATTTATATAAAAATGGATTAAACCAGGGTTAGCCCAACCATGAAATGGTTTTTTTTTTCCCATAAGAAAGAATTCAAAAAAAAAAAAAAAACCTTCAAGTTGACACTAGAGTTGACTTTTCATTCCCGTCAAAATTGGATAAACTTATGAGATTGATTCTCTAACAAAAACGAGATTTTACAAAATTTAATGTTTTGGCAAGAAAACAAAATTTAACATATTTGGCGGGAAACATAATTTCACTCTTTGGCAAGAAAACCGGATTTTACGTTTTTGGCGGGAAAATCGAATTTTACGTTTTTGACGAAAAACGAGATTTTCCGTTTTTGGCGGGAAAACGGAATTTTCCGTTTTTGGCGGGAAAACGGGATTTTCCGTTTTTGGCGGGAAAACATAATCTTCTGTTTTGGCGGGAAAACATAATCTTCTGTTTTGGCGGGAAAACGGAATTTTACGTTTTTGGCGGGAAAACATAATTTTACGTTTTTGGCGGGAAAACGAGATTTTACGTTTTTGGCGGGAAAACAAGATTTTACGTTTTTGGCGGGAAAACGGAATTTTACGTTTTTGGCGGGAAAACATAATTTAACGTTTTCAGTTTTTGGCGAGAAAATGTGATTTTACGTTTTTGGCGGGAAAACGAGATTTTACGTTTTTGGCGGAAAAACGGAATTTTACGTTTTTGCGGGAAAACGAGATTTTACGTTTTTGGCGGGAAAACGAGATTTTACGTTTTTGGTGGGAAAACAAGAATTTACGTTTTTGGCGGGAAAGCAGAATTTTACGTTTTTGGCGGGAAAATGTTATTTTACGTTTTTGGCAAGAAAACGAGTTTTATGTTTTTGGCGGAAAAAAATGATTTTGGTTTACACATTTGATTTTGGTGTTGTTTAGGTTTTTATTTAAAAAAATTGGGTTAAAAAGTTAGCCCTGTAAAAAACTTAACCCTGTAAATTAAGCCATTTTTAGCCCTATTATAAAATACAGGGTTTAGGGCTTAATTTTTTATACAGGGCCGGACTGACCCTATAAGTTTGAGCCCATATTTACATCCCTAATCATACTTGGAATTAGTTAAGACTAGTGATCGGGCCCGCGCCTGGCGCGGGCTAATATGCTTGATTAACTTATTATTTCAAATAATTGTTTTTATGTATATTCATCATGTGTTTTATACATGATATTTTTTTTTTTCAATTTTTTCTTTATAAATATATATTTATCTTAAAAAGAGTAATCTTTCTCCCTAATTTGTTTTATGTATTAATCATATTTTTATTACATATTAATGTTTTGGTAATTTGTTGTATGTATTTTTGATATATTTTAAAAGCTTTACGTTCGCGTGTTGATTCCTTATTATCCGATGCTATATTTTGTTTTAAGAGTTTTTTTTTTGAAATCTAAGTTGTATATATAGTTTTGATTTTTTTTTCTTTGCTGATGCGGTTAGGTTTGCAAAATTAGTTAATGTTAAGAGACTTGACGGAAATAAGTTTCGATGTGGTAAAAAGAGATATGATGTTGTTCCTAATCAGAACAACTTTGTCTTAGGCTAAAAAGGAAAGAGCAAAAACGTGTAATAGTATGACCAGAGAATGATTCATTATCACAAAGAAATTATATGTATACTTACTATATAATAAATTATATAGTAAGAGAAATTTTAGCCATTTTTTCCCAATTATTTACCAAAATTATGGAGTATCCCAATATATAGAAAAATTATGATTAATTTGCTTTGACAGCCCAAAACTATAACTAATTAAAATTACATTTCAAATTATTTATACGTCGGTTGCTTTGAAGCTAGTATTTCCAAATCATAGAATGAATTAATTTTCTATGTTTATGATTATGATAATAGAAAGTATATAATTTTGTCAATATCGTAAGATTTGTTTAACATTAATTTAATGAATTACTGTCAATATATTAGGATTTTTCTATTTTAATGGAACTTAAACATTATCGTTAAGTCTTTCCTATTTTATATCCAATTGAATTTGTGTATATCAAAAGAAAGAGGAAGTAGAATTTATTAGTAGTTTTCCATTTAAAAGAGACCCAAAAAAATAAATTTAACATTATCGTTAATCATATATATGATATATACTTAAATTTCCTTTTATTATTATCGTATAATTTTTAAATTTAGAATATTTGTGTATATCAAAAGACAGAGGAAGTAGAATTTATTAGTAGTTTTTCCATTTAAAAGAGACCAAAAAAATAAATTTAACATTATCGTTAATCATATATATGATATATACTTAAATTTCCTTTTATTATTATCGTATAATTTTGAAATTTAGAATATTTGTGTATATCAAAAGAAAGAGGAAGTAGAATTTATTAGTATTTTTCCATTTAAAAGAGACCAAAAAAATCCCTAACGTTTACGGTTTAGTATACTATAAACCGTCATTAACCTTGGCGGTTTTGTATATAGATAACCATAAAATTGAAAATTGGTCGAAAATTGGTATAATTTAAGTGATTTGTACACATCATCAAAGCTAGACGAATAAGAATACAACACATAAGCCATCGATTTTTAAAAAGGGTATAAACGTCATTCCGCAGCCGAAACTCGCTCAGAACACGACACCTAAGCAAATCACTACACAAATAAGTATATAGATAAGTGCATGTAAGTACCCAATAAAAAAAACGAACAAAAGGTAAACGAGATCAGGCAAGCAATCAAATTAAAGTTCTTATGAGTTAAGCTCGAGTTTAATCTCTCATATGTTATCAATTCACATTTTTTGTTTATTGATTCCCAAAATTCTTGAGACACAATTAAGACAAATATAATATCTTTTCATAATCATATTTCTATATTTCAAATATACCTAGAAAGTTGGTATCACATAAATCTCCACACTTTGACATGAGTTAGCTGTAGATGTGTTATTCTTTACAGCATTTCTACCCCGAAAAAATTATATGGTTGTTTTGAAATAGATCATTTTTATAGAGATTAAAACTGGTGTTAGCTTTGATCACCACTATAAGTCTATAACATTACACATCTTTAATAAACTATAAATGTATGTTTATATAGTTATATATGAAGACAAAGTGGAAATGAGTTAGAAAAGGCCTAACTTGTAGGCAGGAAGAGTGGTGGAAGTATGATGGAGAAAGAGCAAAGTGACATTTAATATTTATGTGTTCTTTATTTTTGAGACATAATCTTCCATCAATTAACTTCAATGTTCCTTCTTTGCTTTCGGTTATTGCTATGAGTCTATGACCCATTTGTTCTTACCTTTTCGTTCACACAATTTTTTTTTTTTTAAGTAATGACGTCAAAGATGCATGGCTTGGCATTATCGGATTAATCAATATTAGGATAATTAATTGGTGATTTATCCTTCTATTATAAATGATACTACTTGGTTTGATCGGTTTAGTTTTCGTAGATTAAGTAGCAAAGTTTGTTACCACTAACTCGTTTTTCTTTTTTAACTGATTAGTATGTTGCATGTATATATAACTATGATTGAATCTGCGCTAATTTTTCAAAAAAAATGTTTTTGACTTTTTTTTTGAATTTGATAATAAATCGAACTAATTATTATAGATAAAGTTGTCAAACTGGACTAACGTGTTTACTTAACCCGTTTTGCAATAGACTAAAATTTAAAATTAATCTGTTTCAACTTTTGTTTTGATATATATTCATATAATATAATACAAAGTATAGTGAAAAATATTGCAAGATCTCGAATATATTTTTTTCTTTAAATATATGTGGATTTATTATTATTTTTAAAATATATAATATTTATAATATCGTACTAATTAAAAACTAAATAGTAAATATCCTATTTAATAAAAAAACAAATACTTTTATATTATTTTCAATAATTTTGAAAGACAATTATATATTTTCTTATTTCAATTTTCTTATCTAATTCGTAATGATATATTATGTTAGTAACTTTTTTATAACACTGATTTATTGAAATACAAACACTTTTAGAATCTATTGAATTTTAAAGGATAATTGAAGATCTTATAAGATTGTCTCTATTAATCTGCAGAATTGATAATAAATCGCATTCTCGGGATTCGAAACTCAGATCTCCTGATATAGAAACATTAATGAACCCTATCAACCACCGGGACAAGGAAACTTCCACCGTATTTAATAACTTACAAAATAAATTTTATTTTTCTCAATGATTTCTTAAATGACAGTAATATTTTTGAGACATAATCTTCCATCAATTCACTTCAATGTTCCTTCTTTGCTTTCGGTTATTGCTATGAGTATATGACCCATTTGTTCTTACCTTTTCGTTCATACAATTTTTTTTTTTAAGTAGTGACGTTGCAGATACCCTTCGTCACGTGACGTCGAAGATACATGGTATAACGCCCCGACCGCTCTTACCTGTGGACCCCACGCCCTCTCTCGGCCCGTGGGCTCCACCCTCGTCCGACGGCCGGTGCGCTAGTCTGGGAGGCTCGTAAGACTTGTTTACTGACCCTGCAATCACCACATGATCTTTCTTCGTGTTTTGTCCTCACTCGCACAATACCGTAAATCACTTCTTGGTATGTCACCCATCTTTAAATTTTTCCAGCTCAAGCACGCTTAACTCTGGAGTTCTCTCTGGACAAGTGACCGAAAAGATAAGTGCATTTTGGTGATATATGTAGCCAAATCAATTGTTATAAGCCTTTCCGCATATACCAGATGTTACACATGGCTTGGCATTATCGGATTAATCAATATTTTAGGATAATTGGTGATTTATCCTTCTATTATAAATCAATATTAGACTCTAGTTACATCTGCTTATACGGTCATACAATTACTATTTATTGAATTTTAAATATCTATATTATTAAAATAGAAATACTTTTAGAATCTATTACCAACCTCTTTTTTGTTTTTTTTTTAAATTAAATATGTTGCCAAACATTTATTAAATCTATTATAAACTTAAACATTACAAATTAAACATATTTAAATCAATAAAACTTAATTTTGTTCTTATTTCTCATTTCACATTTTATATATTTCAAAAAACTTTATCCCGTGTGGACGCGCAGATTTAGACTCTAGTTTCACTATTAAAATTTGATCACAAGTTAATCTTATATACTAATAAAAATTGATGCTAAATGCATCTAAAGACAAATTAACTTGATATTTAGGCTAATTCTTTGAAAAATAAATAACAAAAGAGCTTACCTAATCAAAACAAAATAAATTATATCTTAAAGTATATAAAAACATACAAAAAATCGTATATGTCAAAATAAAAGTATTATTTCGTATCAAAAGTATTGATATTTCTAAAGTATTGATATTTCTAAAGTATTGGTATCGATTATAAATAACCATCTGCATAAATTATAAGAGTTTTTAAATCAAACATATTCTTTTAAAAATACAGGAAGCTTACTAAAACAATTGTTGCTTCCAATTCTTTTTTTCTTCTAACCAGTCACTTCCTTCTTTGGCTTTCAACGAGCTTACAAAATGTTTTATTAAGAAAGAATTGTTTGTTAGAGTGATTCACTTCCGTGATGCACAAAACGATAAAAAGGTGATTTACTTCAGAGTTTTAAATTATGTCTTATCGATCAAAAGATACTAAAAATCTATTTACTCCAATTGAAAATTTAATCAGTACTATTATATTATGTGTTAACACAAATTTAATACACTAGACTCTCTTTTCTCTTATCTCGATAAATAAAAATAATAATTAACGTTAGTTAAAATTCATCATATATTTACTACTCTGTTTTCTGTAATCTAAAAAAATACTTGTATTAGTTGAAATTCATCAAATGTTTACCGTGAAATATCAAACTTAAAATCTAGATATTAATTATGCTATCAGATAGACATTTTAAAAGAATAAAAGCAACAAAATATACAAATATATATATAAACCATACACTCATCGCAAGTCATTTCTTAATACAAAACAAAAATGAATACTATGCAACCAAATTAACGAAAAATGGAAAAAAGATGTTAAAAAATACGATATAAACATATATTAAAAGCATTTATTAACATATTGTTCAATAGTTTTCTAATATATCAAACAATTCTTCTTCTATTCTTAATTTTATAAACATAGCATATAGCCTAAACATGTTAGTAATTTAAATAAATTAGTTTTCTAATTAGGTAAAACTCAATTTCTTTATAATTATTTTACTTAACAAAATCTATAATCTTATAAAAAAATACAAGTATTAGAAAACGACACAAAATATTTAAATACAGTTTTATAAATAAAAAAAATTATATAAACCCACTATATTTTAGATAATTTCAAAGTTACTAGCCAAAACAAAAAACCTAGTTCATAATTTAAAAAGTTGGAAAGAAAAACGAAAGTAAAATTCTAAAGGGCCTGAGGCCACAAGGCAGTGAAAAGCCCAAAAAGCCTAAAAAGCCTCATTGGGTGATTGCACCGATTGATTGGTTAAGGTCAGTAAGAAGATTTAGGGTTTAAGAAAAACGTCTGAGAAGAGGAGAGAGAAAGAGAAATTAGAGAAGAGAGAGAGAAAAAATGGGGAAGACGACGTACAAGCGGATGAAGGGAAGCCAAAGCTTGAGGCAGAGGCTGCTTCTCGCAACACTTTCTTCGACGCCTATCATCATTGATGAGATTCGTGCCGACGACATGATTCCTGGCCTCCACCTTCACGAGATTTCTCTTCTCCGCCTCATCGAGACTGTCTCCGATGACTCCGTCATTGAGATTAACGAGACCGGTAAGTACGTTTTACCGATTTGAAGGCTGTTCATTACTTCGGAAGTTGAATTTTCCCAGCGCAGGGAACTTCAATTCTAGCTTCGGGATTTAGGGTTCATGACTTCAGAATGATCGATTTTAGGAATGAATGATCTTAGGATACTTCCCTTGTGCTATTGAGCTGAGGCTATGATTAGTATATATTTTTCTGAGAGCTAAAGAATTTTGGAACACTCAATCTGAAACCTCAAGAAGAATATGTTATCCGAATTGGTCACTGGTTTTAATATCTCTTTGGCAGGGACTCGAGTGAAATACAAGCCTGGAATAGTAATGGGAGGGAAGAACTTGGTTCACAACTGTGCCCTGAGTCGATCCATTGGCTATTATCTGGAGCCATTGCTTGTGTTAGGATTATTTGGAAAGAAGCCCCTTTCGATTAGGCTCAAAGGTGAGTTGTAGGCACGAATTCTTAATCCAGCTTCTTCGGTACAGTAGTTTTGAAAAAGAAAAGGTTACAGCTTTAAAAGCATGTGGATTTATTATGATCGAGCGAGCAAATTATTTACTTTTGCAGGAATTACGAATGATCCAAGGGACCCAAGCGTTGACACAATCCGTAACACTACCTTAAATATCTTAAAGCGTTTTGGAGTCCCTGCAGAAGGGTTAGATCTTAAAATTGAAGCCCGTGGAGTAGCTCCAGATGGAGGTGGAGAAGTTCTTTTAACAGTTCCAAATGTTCAGACCCTAACTGTATGTACTTGTTCATTTCCTTTTTTCTTCCTCACTGCCATCGGGATGTCTTATCTGTTATATCGCTGCTTCAGGCGGTCCAATGGCTAGAGGAAGGAATGGTGAAGAAGATACGAGGTTGGACTTTCTCTGCAAGAGTTTCTACTGACTTTGAACATTCCATGAGGTTCACAGCTCGTGGAATCTTTAACAACCTCTTGCCTGATGTTCACATTTTCAACGATCACAAAGCTGGCCCTCAGGCTGGAAAGTAAGAAGATTTCAACTTTAAAAAAAAAGAAGCAGAAACAGGTTTTCAAGAGTGGTACTTGACTGATAAGAGCTCAACTTCTTGAAAAAACATTTGATTGCAGATCACCTGGATATGGAATAACATTGGTTGCAGAAACAACTTCAGGATGTTACATCTCTGCAGATACAACAGTGTCTTGTGGAATAACAGACGAGACAGGAGAGCTCGATGCAGAGAAGCAAGAGAGAAAACCAGCAGAAGACACAGGAGCTGAAATAGCTTCATGGCTTCTTCAGGAGGTTGAAAAAGGCGGAGTTGTTGATTCAACACACCAGGTGCGTTTAAAATTCTAATTATAACCATAAAACACCAAAATCGATGGTTTTGAAAGTGAAAGACTTTTCGTGATTCTGTGGGTTTTTTTACAGGGATTGTTGTTTATACTATGTGCGTTATGCCAACAAGACGTGTCAAAGGTTCGAGTGGGAACGTTATCTCCTTATGGAGTGGAGACGTTGAGGAACTTAAAAGAGTTTTTGGGAGTTACTTTTGGGATCAGACCTGATCCATTGACAGGAACAGTCATACTCACCAGCGTTGGAAGCGGCTTGATAAACCTCGCCAGAAAGTTGTCTTAATTTCTCACAATTGTTGTCGTGTTTGTTTACACAATCAGCTTTACAGTTTTGTGTGATGGAAAACGTTTTTCTATAGTCTGAATTGATGTGTAGCCTCTGTTTTCGAATTTCTCCTCTGGGCTCTGGCGGGTGCGCATCCTCGTTACTACTTCTCTTTTGCTTTTTGAATGGGATCTTTTGAAAATCCACAAATCGCCGGGAAACGAATGTCGAAAAAGTCCTAAATTTTCGGTGAAATCTGTTATGCCTTTTGGTAGTAGTATATTTAACAATTCAATGCTCAATATCGTACATGGATATTATACACGACACAGAAGTTTTTTTTTTGAACATTACACGACAGAATAGTTTCGGCAATCTACGTGAAACCCAATTTCAGTTTGGTCCAATTCTTCAACTCAGAGTTATATACAACAAAAATTACAAATGTTCTAAATTTGTAAATGAGAAGCAGCTATTTAAATCCATGTTTTTTCGTTTCTTCCAAATTTTTCTTTTGCAGCTGCGGTACTCAATGCAACGACTACTACATATCACGAGTTGCAGCTATTGGTGGCCTACAGAGCTTGTGGAGTCTTTGCACTAGCCACGGTTAATGTCTATGCTATTGTGGTCGAACGTTCGCTACAGAACCGTCGAGCTTGTGAGTTGTGGTGTTTAGTCTCTAATTCTAAACTCTTAAGATTATAATAAACTAGGGAAACTAGCTCTCTCTCTTTCTTTTTTTCCCCTTATTCTCCCAATTGGATCCGTATGAGAACCGGACAGTAACTGATTAAATTTGTAAGTTCTTAGGAAAACTGGTTTTTTAAGAACAGAATATCAAAAACATTAAACAAAACACACTGCTACAGTGCAGTTACTCTCATATGCCAAATGTCAAAATACCACAAAAAAAAAAAAAGAGAGAGAAGAAAAAAAATGCAAACTGAAGCAATCAATCGCAGGATTCAGACAGACAAGAAACATGGGTCTCTGCTTTAATCTAATCGTTCTAAAAAAACAGATCATTCCTTTACGACCTTCAAGCATAAAGCCTAGAGTGCAGCAGCAGTTAGCTTAGTTACTGTCTGAAACCGCCATTGTATCACTAACCCCATGTGCTTCGAAGTACCTATTACGTTCAAGATTCAACATATTTAGTCATATGTGGCAATGCCATGATTCATAATGAAATATGCTTCAACATGGCTGAAAATTGACACTCTTACCCTCCAGAATCTGCATTTTTTTAGAACGTAAAGTGGCGTGGACACTCAAAATTGGCGCCTTGGTGGCTTAGCCTCAGCCTCCGAGACTCTAATTTGTCTTCCATCCAAATCCTTTAGTGAAGTACAACATGTATTAGATGTTTGATCGTATTGTAAGACTGATCAAAGAAATTAACGATGCCAAGAGAAAAAATGATACTTACTGCACCATTCAAAGAACTGATGGCTTTTGAGACCTCTTGAGGAGAGCCGAGTGTCACAAACCCAAAACCCTTGGATCTGCCAGTGTCCCTGTCGTAAATGACTCTGGCCTCAACAACCTTTCCTTGCTCACTAAACAAGCTCTCAAGAGCCATGTCATCGACACCCCAAGACAGGTTGCCCACATAAACCCGGTCTGATGAACCCGAGCCTGAACCTGACCCAGAACCATAGCTGGAACGTTCTGAACCGTAACCAGAACGTTCTGAACCGTAACCAGAACGTCCTGAACGTTGAGACCCGTAACCGGATCGTTCAGAACCGTGGCTGGAACGTTCAGAACCATAGCTGGAACGTTCAGAACCGTAACCACCACTTCTTGGTCCTCTGGAGAAGGATTCCTCCCTCTTAGGTGGAGGAGGGCCAGCGTTAACCCTCAAGGGTCTGCCTTCAAATTCCTGCAATGTTCATGTCAACAGGATTAGCAAAAAAGCCACAATGTACAAAAGTCTAAAAGATCAGCTTGCAAGATATGAACAAGAAGCCGGTAGGACAAAAACAAAGGTTCAACTATTATCCCAGCAACTTATATCCCCAATTGAGAAGAAACAGATGCATCTTCTTATCAGTGGAATATAAAACAAGATATAACATTGAAGTCTCCACAAACCAAGAAGAGGATAAATAGCATTTAATAAAATCCATGTAATGGAACTACGCAAGCGAAAAAAAGAAAGCTAAGACACGAATAACATTACACACAAGCCAAGAACAAGAAACGACACAGGCAATAATTCGATGAACAAGAGTATCTGCTTACATAGCCATTGAACTGCTGAGCTGCTGCCTCAACTTCCGCTGCAGTGGACATTGTCACAAACCCGAAACCCCTGCTCCTGCCAGTCACTTTGTCATAGATTACCTACAAAATCAACCCATTTCATCACAAATGAAAACAATCGAATATCATATTCTCAGTCCTACATAAAACCCTTTTGTTAGTTTCTGATTTGGAGGCTACACAAACAGATCCAAACCCATTTCAAGAATTTAGGAGCAATCGTTATTCTCATCAGCAAATCAAGCAATACAGAATCAAAAACCTAAATTTTCTTACCTCAACCATCTCAACATTTCCGGCGCTCTCGAACAGCTGAGCGAGCTGAGCGCTGTCAACATTGAAGGAAAGGTTACCGACGAAGAGTTTGAGGTCAGCAGAGAAGGAGGTGCGCTCCGGCGGCGAATCATCATCAGCGAACATGTCGTCTTCCTCCACCTCGAAATCCGAGGACACGGCAACGTTCCTGACAAAACGGGACGGATATTCCGCGGGAGCTGAGCATTTCACGGCGGAGGAAGCGAAGATAGAGACGAGATAGTCGGAGTGAAGTTTGAAGGAGAGGGAAGGAGGCAAGACGGAGACGGAGGAGGACCTGGAAACGCAGAGAGGAAGGGATTTAGGGTTGAAGGAAGACAAAGAAACGGAGGAAGCGGAGGCAGACATGGCTTTAGCTTTTTCTCGAGGCTAAAGCTCTCTCGCTGCTTTGAAAGGGGATAAGGTTTAAGGGTTCTGCGAGAGATTTGAGAGTGGAGATAAGGAGACGAGCTTTTGATACTTATCGGCAAAATATTCTTTTTTTTTTCCCCTCTTTTCGGCAACAAAAAATATATTATTTTCCTGTTATATCTTGACCGTCCAATTTGGATGGACAGTGGAGATTAAGAGAGTGGTAGGTCTAGTGAGAAGAGAAGATAAGAACCACATAAACTAAAAGCCAAAGGAAGATGCAACTGGAGACTGTCTACACTGAAGCATGATGGATCCTCAACTTGTCCTCTTGAAGAAATTTTAGCATTTTGAGGTTTATGTAATGGATATAATTGATATGATTGTTTCATTTGATTTTTATACTTTCGTTGCAAATGAAAAACCTTCAAGTTTTAAAAGCCCATATTGTTGCTAATTATCCTGATGACTTAATTAATATTTAATACTAGCATGGACATTTGGATAGTTGGATCGGGTATTTCGGATCAAGAAGTTTAGGTTCCGATCTGGTATTTTTAAAATCCGAATCGGATTCGGTTCAGTATCTTCCGCGTTCGAGTATTTTTGAAGATCGGAAATTTTTTCAATTACATTACGGTTCTTATCTGAAAGTATCCAAATGTATCCCAAATATTCAAAAAATCCGGAAAAAATCAAAACAAGTGTATTAAATATATCTGTAATATCGAAAATATACATGAAGTATCCAAAGTACTCAAAATAATTAATATATACGGGTTTATAATTATAATTTTGGGTATTTGGATTATATCAAGTCTAAATATAATTAATATTTTTAGGTGTATAAATATAATTCAGATATTTCGGGTTCCAGTTCTCGGTTAGATATCGGTTTGGTTTCAATTCTTTGTATATAGAAATTTAGGATTCTTTCGAGTATTTTGATAGATCCAAAACCTTTCCGTTTGTGTATTTTCGGATCGGTATCGGTTCGGGTTTTCGGATGTAGATTCTTTTGCTGAGGCCAATCTTATTATATAAAGCATAATGTTTCAAAGTTAGTAACTCACTTGATCGTAACACGTATCAAGTCAATCGATCAGATTTTGATATATGTAAAAAGAACTACCAATTAGATTTTGCCACATAATATTAACAATAAAATGAAATTTATTATCGATTTTTAATTTTAAAAGGTAAACTAAACAAAAATAAAAAATAGAAAATATAAATTTATCATAAAAGCCAAAGTTAATAAAAAAAGAAAAAATATAAAATTCGGAAAAATTAATAATCGATTATTAATCCTAAAAAGTAAATTTACTAAATAAAAAGAAGTAAGAATATAAAATTTAAATTTATTTTAAAAGGAAAAGTTGATAAAAAAAAATAATAATAACATAAAATTTCTTAATTTTTCCATCTAGATCAAAGAAATTAAACAATGGATTACTAATCCTAAAAGAAAAACAAATCTTTTCTCGCACCATTATATAAATAATTTGGTAGTCTCTCAGTAACATACATAGAAATCAAAAGTCTAATAATAATATTTTTCAAAACTATGTATTGCATATGCTCCACCAAATTCTTCGTTATATATTTAATTTGTTTCTTATTTTTTCGGGTGATTAGATATATATATATTTTTTTCACGGGTTATATCAATTTTAAATTATAAAACGTGGGACATAATCTAGTTACTACTATGAATCTATGATTCCTCTCTCATTATAAGCTTTTTCTGGTCCGGTACTAGTCGGATATGTCCCAAACCCGATCCAAACTTATTAAACCGTTTAATAACCAGCCCTGTTCTGATAGACATGACCACAGTTACGGTTAATGCGGTTAAGGTTTTTTAACCTCCGGTTACGGTTAGAATTTTTTTTAACCTTAACCTTAACCGTTTAATATACGGTTAAAACGGTTAAGGTTAAATACGGTCCAGTTAATACGGTTACGATTAGACACGGTTACGGTTACTTGATGACACTAAACGGTTAATATAACGATATATAATTAAATAATTATAAATTTTATAAACTAGTTTTCATTCCATCTTGTCTATGACTCCACGATTTGTTTTTTTTTCCTTTTAATTTTATATATTTCATCATAAAACTGTTTTGTTAAAACATTTTTTATATTTGTTAGAAAAATATTAATTAGTTTAGCATGTTAAAGTTTTAATTAATATTTCTTGTTTTTTAGATTTGTATTTGCTATTGGTAAATTGATTATACATAATTTTTCTTTGAATTATTAATTTTACAGAAATCATTTTAATTATTAGTATATATAATTTTATTTTTAAAACGGTTACGGTTAAAATTTTACGGTTTTAACCTTGCGGTTAACCAACGGTTTTGATACGATTACGGTTAATTAACGGTTACTGTTAATAATTTTTTTAACCATAACTAATATATTTTTACGGTTAACGGTTACGATTTTTAACCGTCTGACACGGTTACGGTTTTTAACCGTCTGACACGGTTATGGTCTGGTTACGGTTTGAAAACGGTACGGTTACGGTCCGAAATACGGTTACGGTTCCATTTTGGTCATGCCTATGTTCGGATATTCATAAAAGAATGGGTCCCACAGAAAGCCACGTGTCGCCACTGACGATGCAAGGAGAGATTGAAAGGCTAAGGAAAAACATTGTCCGGTGGAGAAAATCGCAGAAGAAGAAGAAACCACTCGGATTCTCTATTTTGTTTGTGTCCGTACAGGAAATCGAAATGGACATTAACGTTCGAATCTCCGTCCCCAATATCTGCCTGATAATCCCTAGATTCTCCTCCTCCTCCTCCTCTAGATTCCGTTGCTCCAAAAGAAATTCCGACGAATCTCCCAAAAACGGAAACGACAACGGTGAGAGAATCAATCAATCCTCGTAACAATCTCGAAGCTGCTTCTTCTTATGTTAGAATTGGATTCGAATTTATGGGTTTAATTGCTTTTACTCAGGTGATAAATCGTCGACGGATTGGGACAAGGCGTGGAAGAATTTCAAGAAGCAAAGCAAGAAGACATTCTTCTCCCAGTTCAACGTCGACAAGTACGTGACGTGGAATCCTCCGAGATCGGAGTTTCCTTTGTCGGAAGAAGTCGATCCCATCAAAAGAACAGAGAGATCCAATCTCACGCTCTGGACAAGTCCAAGGTTCACATTAGTTGGAGCCATTGTCATTGTCTCCTTCCTCCTTCTCTACACCATTCTTGCTCCTGTCAAGTGAAACAAATTTTATTCACACCTCGATTTCTACTGCATTTATATCAGATTTCTGAATGTGTTTCTACTGTTTATTATTATAGCTTTTACCAAATAAGATCCTAGTTTCAACATGAAAGAGTATATTTTAATTGTGAAAACCAAACCATTTTGATGGTAAGAAAGAAAGCATATTGTAACTTGTGTCTCTTTGTTTAGTGAACCCGACTAAAAGAAAAAGAAAGGAACAATGATTGTACAAGAACCATAAGTAAAAACTTTGTTTGTTTAAGAGAAATATGCTCTTAGAATTCCCTACAAAGCAACCAAGGCCGGCCCTGGGCTAAGTCAATTGAAACATTTGTCTTGGCTCCAGTTTTTTTTTTTTTCATTTTTTGGCCCCCAAAATTTGTTTTCTTCATTTTTTAGCCAAAAAAAATATAAACTTTAAAATTGGTCTTTGGCCCCCAAAATTTCAGGGGCGGCCCTGAAAGCAACTAATCTATCGTTTGATATAAATATACATATATTATAACGTTATATTATATTGGTAGACATTTTTGATCTTAATATTGTAAAACCGTCTTTTGCCGAATCCCATCCGATCCTTTTAACGAATCATGAATAAACTATTACATTCGGTTCTCAATCATTCAACCAATCATCCCCACATAATTAAATAACCGTTTGAGAATCCCTTAATCCGGTTCGACAATCCGCACATATCCAACAAATTTGCCTTTCTTAGAAGTTAACAAATTTAATTATTTGTCTTCGGTCAACGTGAAATTCGATTTTAATAATGCTCACGGTCTTTCTTTTTTGTTTAATGAATCGCGTACGATTTACTCCAATCGTAAGATTAATCTTTAAAATGCGTTAAAATTGTGATGAGGACATTAACGAATTTAATAAAACAAAAAGGGGACCAATCATAGGAGGAGGGCTGTGTCATGCTGATTCATTAGTTATTACTTTGATTTTGTCACCAACTTTTCTTTCAACATCTTATTATGTCACTGCTTTCATCCACTGTTAAACAAGTAAAGAATACTAATTCATTCTTTTTATTGATGTGGTGTTTTTGGAATTTGTTGTGGACCTTTTGGATTTTCTAAAAAGCTTTTGTATTTTTTGGAAAAGAATACACTATTTGTCATTGAAGGAAGCATCAAAGATTTGTACTTCCGTACTAGTAGGGGTAGAACTATTATCCGAGATCCGTTATGAAAATCTGGATATTCGAAGAGGTCTGATCCGGATCCGGATCTGTCAAAACCGGATCCAAATAGTTAAATGGTAAGCTCCGGATATCCGTATCCGTTAAATACATTACAAATTTCTATTTTATTAATATTTTTTAAATAGATTGATATTTATATAAATATATAAATAATTTAAATATTTTTTATAATAGCAATAATCTTGCTAATCAACTACAAATTTAAATCCAAAACGGTATCGTACGGTACGGATCACTTAATCATGTCCAAGTTTTTCCTTTTTTTCGTGTAGTATAATTGGCGGGTTTCATGCTGCACCTGATGGTTGGAAATGTCCAATATGTAATACATTTACATAAAATAACAAATAATTGCGTATATACATAAGATTTTGTTAAAGGGAATCTAAATTATGAACATTAATCATAACATAATTAAAAAGGCATGAAGACATGACCCAGAAACATTAATCATAACTCAATCCTCCACGATCTTACAGCTTTCAACGACAACACTCGAGTATCACAGCATTTTCACTAATCGAATAATTTTTAAAATATATCTAATATTTCTCTTCTAAAACTTCGTTTGTTAATAGTTTGATAGCATGTGTTTTTATTATTAATTTATTACATACAATGACCTTGGAAGTCGCAGAAAGATTTCAAGAACTCATAACAAAAGCTGATGTATTCACTTACATCATTGAAATGTGTTAGTTGGAACAATCCATATATATATATAAGTCAAAGCATTGTGCTTATCTCTAAACTAGACTTTGAATTTCTGATTTCCGAGTGCTCAAAGTCATTAAGCCAAAGCCATGGCTCATATGGTTGGAACAGACGAGATTGAGTCGTTGAGAGTGGAGCTTGCAGAGATTGGAAGAAGCATCAGATCATCGTTCCGGAGACACACTTCGAGTTTCAGAAGCAGCTCTTCAAGATATGAACCTGATCATGATGGTGATGGTAATGATACTAATGCAGAGTATGCTCTGCAATGGGCTGAGATCGAGAGATTACCAACCGTCAAACGCATGCGATCGACTCTCCTTGATCATGGCGATGAGTCCATGACCGAGAAAGGAAAGAGAGTTGTTGATGTCACAAAGCTTGGAGCCATGGAACGTCATCTGATGATTGAGAAACTCATCAAACACATTGAGAATGATAATCTCAAGTTGCTCAAGAGAATCAGAAGAAGAATAGACAGGTAAAACTTTTACCCCCTTTTGTGAATTTCGATTCCATTAAGTTTGGAACTTTGAGATTGACACTGTGTTGTGAAGAGTCGGGATGGAGTTACCGACCATAGAAGTGAGGTACGAGGGTTTAAAAGTGGAGGCCGAGTGCGAGATTGTTGAAGGGAAGGCACTTCCAACACTATGGCACACTACTAAACGCGTTTTCTCTGTGAGTACTCAACAATTTCTGAAGTCACAAGTTGTTATTGTCTTGATTCTGCGTTTGCTTTAAAAGCCTCTGGGTTGACTCCTTTAGTGTTTCTTTTCTGCAGGAACTTGTGAAGCTCACTGGTGCAAAAACGCGTGAAGCTAAGATCAACATTCTTAATGATGTTAATGGCATTATAAAGCCGGGAAGGTTAGCAGTTGAAGAAGTTACTGTATCTTCTCACGGGTCTTGATCAAAGTTTTGAAGTGTGATTATCTTCTTGTTGTTGCAGGTTAACACTGTTGCTTGGTCCTCCTGGATGCGGAAAAACAACTTTGTTAAAGGCCTTGTCAGGAAATTTAGAAAACAATCTAAAGGTTCTAATGATGAAAGAAGATATATATCACTTTTATCATTTTTTTTTTGTTTTGCTGCAGATGTGTGAAATGTGTACCTTTTTCTCTTGTTTTTACTTTTTGTTTCCACAGTGTTTAGGTGAAATCTCTTACAATGGACACAGACTGGACGAGTTTGTTCCTCAGAAAACCTCGGCGTATATAAGTCAATATGATCTGCACATTGCAGAGATGACGGTGAGGGAGACAGTTGACTTCTCAGCTCGTTGTCAGGGCGTTGGTAGCCGAACAGGTAGATTCTATCAACCAATCAACATACACCCGAGTGCATTAAAATGTATATATTGTTGATTTTTTTTCCCTGCGGAAACAGATATTATGATGGAAGTCAGTAAAAGAGAAAAGGAAGCAGGAATCATTCCTGACACAGAAGTGGATGCTTACATGAAAGTAACGCTCTCTTATCCCTGAAGTGTATATTGAACCTAACCTTTAAGCTCAGTAGTTGACTAGAACTTTTTTCCGCGTAGGCAATATCTGTTGAAGGACTTGAAAGAAGTCTGCAAACAGATTACATCTTGAAGGTATAGTCTCTTTGATAGCTCGGCTGAAAATCTGGCCCTTCTTGTTTGGTTCTTATGTCTTCTGTTGCATTTGCAGATTCTCGGACTCGACATTTGCGCAGAAACATTGGTTGGAGATGTGATGAGGAGAGGAGTATCAGGGGGACAAAAGAAGCGTCTTACCACAGGTTAGTTCATAGCTCTCTGAACTTGCAAAATTGTCAACTTTTGCTGACATGTTTTGTTCTAAAGCAGTACTTGAACCTCTTAATTTTCGCAGCCGAGATGATCGTTGGTCCAACAAAGGCTCTGTTTATGGATGAAATAACAAACGGCTTAGACAGTTCCACCGCTTTTCAGATTGTTAAATCTCTTCAGCAGCTGGCTCACATATCAAACGCTACTGTTATTGTTTCGCTCCTTCAACCTGCCCCAGAATCCTTTGACCTCTTTGATGAGGTTATGCTGATGGCCAAGGGGAAAATCGTGTATCATGGCCCTCGTGGTGAGGTCCTGAACTTCTTTGAGGATTGTGGATTCCGATGCCCTGAAAGGAAAGGTGTTGCAGACTTCCTCCAGGAGGTAAAAGCCAAAGTTTTGTTTCCAAAATGACCTTTTTTGTTTCTGTATTCATGAGTTGTTGATCCTCTCTTGTTCTGCTTCGAAGGTTATATCCAGAAAGGACCAAGCACAATACTGGCGGCACGAGGATTTACCTTATAGGTTTGTCTCCGTAGACATGTTGTCGAAGAAATTCAAGGACTGGAGTATCGGGAAAAAGATCGAGGACGCTCTGTCTAAGCCATATGATAGATCAAAAAGCCATAAGGATGCTCTTTCCTTCAGCGTGTATTCTCTTCCAAACTGGGAGTTGTTCATAGCATGCATATCAAGAGAGTTTCTTCTCATGAAGAGAAACTATTTCGTCTATATTTTCAAGACGTGTCAGGTACCTTACGAAGTTTCCATTTCTCTCCTTGTCTTCTTTCGATGTTAATAGTATTACTGATCTTTCTAGCTTTATGTGCGCAGCTTGTTATGGCCGCATTCATCACTATGACTGTGTTTATCCGAACACGGATGGGCATTGATATTCTTCATGGAAATTCTTACATGAGTGCCCTCTTTTTCGCCGTCATTATACTTCTTGTTGACGGATTCCCAGAGTTGTCTATGACGGCTCAACGCCTAGCCGTGTTTTACAAGCAGAAGCAGTTGTGTTTCTATCCAGCATGGGCTTATGCAATCCCTGCAACAGTGTTAAAGGTCCCTCTTTCGTTATTTGAATCATTCGTTTGGACCGGCCTCACATACTATGTCATTGGATACACCCCTGAGGCCTCCAGGTGAGCTTTCCCCTCTGTTGCTTGGTACTCAAATCCTAAAAAAAGGTTAATAACATTCAAGTCTGGGAATGTTTAGACAGCTGTAATGATGAAGTTTAATGTTCCAGGTTCTTCCGGCAGTTCATTCTACTGTTTCTTGTTCATTTCACCTCGATATCCATGTTCCGGAGTATAGCTGCAATCTTCCAGACAGTAGTTGCTTCAATCACAGCTGGCAGTTTTGCTATATTAATCACATTTGTCTTTGCGGGTTTTGTCATTCCACCAAGTAAGATTTTGCCCCAATCCTCTGCTAAATCTTTCCTCAAAAGTTGTACCATTCAAGCATGACTCTAAGGTTTTGTGTTTGCTGCAGCTTCTATGCCCGCATGGCTCAAGTGGGGCTTCTGGGTAAATCCTTTGAGTTACGGTGAGATTGGGCTAACGGTAAACGAGTTTCTTGCTCCAAGGTGGAATCAGGTGATTCTCACTTAAGTTTCTTACCTCTCTTTTCTCTCTTAATCCCACAAGTTTCTTCTTTCTTTGATATGCTCTTTGATACTAATCAGTTCGTGCTGGTTACACTTGTAGATGCAACCCACTAATCTTACCTTAGGTCGAACCATACTCGAAACCCGTGGACTGAACTACGATGGTTATATGTATTGGGTATCATTGTGTGCCTTGTTGGGTTTCACTGTGCTCTTCAACGCCATTTTCACTCTTGCTCTGACTTTCTTGAAATGTAAGTTCATCTTCTACTCTTGCATAAATGTATGTCCTTTAAAACAAGACCGCCACATACTTAACACGATTTGCCAAATGACAGCACCCACATCATCTCGCGCCATGATCTCGCAAGAAAAACTCTCTGAGCTTCAAGGTGCAGAAGATACGACAGACGATTCTTTGATCAAGAAAAAGGCAACAGATTCCCCTGTAAAGACAGAAGACGATGGTAATTCAGGTGAGATGTTTGTTGTCTCTCTTCCCACTTCTCTTACTCTCCATATTTTCTTGCACTAACACTTTCTCCTGACCACAGGCCAGATGGTCTTACCTTTCAAGCCCCTCACTGTAACATTTCAAGAGTTGAACTATTTCGTTGACACTCCCGTGGTAAATCATCAAACCCAACTACACATCGCAAGATTCTCTCCATAATTCTCGCTTATCTTATTGACGTTCCAATGATGATCTTCAGGAGATGAGAGACCAAGGATATGCTCACAAGAAGCTTCAACTTCTCTCAGACATCACCGGAGCTTTCCGTCCCGGAATTCTAACGGCGTTGATGGGCGTGAGTGGAGCAGGAAAAACCACTCTCCTCGACGTTCTAGCCGGAAGAAAAACCAGCGGATACATCGAAGGCGACATCAGAATCAGCGGATTTCCTAAAGTCCAAGAAACATTCGCGAGAGTCTCAGGCTACTGCGAGCAAACAGACATTCACTCACCAAACATCACCGTCGAAGAATCAGTGATTTACTCCGCTTGGCTTCGTCTAGCTCCTGAGATCGATTCCGCAACCAAAATCGTAAGCCTCTTTTTTGTTTTTTTCCCTCTTCCATTAAATCAAAAGTAAGTAAGGAATCTAAAAATCAACCCGTGTGCAGAAATTCGTGAAACAAGTGCTGGAGACGATCGAATTGGATGAGATCAAAGATTCATTGGTGGGAGACGCGGGAGTGAGCGGATTGTCGACGGAGCAGAGGAAACGACTGACGATTGCGGTGGAGTTGGTGGCGAATCCGTCGATCATCTTCATGGACGAGCCCACTACGGGACTGGACGCAAGAGCAGCCGCCATTGTTATGAGAGCAGTGAAGAACGTCGCTGACACTGGAAGAACAATCGTGTGCACTATTCATCAGCCTAGTATCGACATTTTCGAAGCCTTCGACGAGGTAATTTATAAAATCATCTCATAAAAGTACAAATTTTCATTTTTGACCCCAAAACTTTTTATCTTTATCTAACCAGGTCTAAAATTAACACCAAATTAATTTAACTTGGATTTTTCAGTTGGTCCTTCTTAAAAGAGGTGGTCGCATGATCTACACAGGACCATTAGGCCAACATTCATGTCATATTATCGAGTATTTTGAGGTGGATTTGTTTATAGTTTTTTTTTTTTCTTAATCTATGATTGTTATTACCAAGTAGATTAAAAACTTACTTTAATTTTGTTGTTGTTGGGTTTAATAAACAGAGTGTTCCAGGAATTCCTAAAATAAGAGACAACCATAATCCAGCAACATGGATGCTTGATGTTAGTTCACAATCTGCAGAAGTTGAACTTGGACTCGATTTCGCAAAAATCTACCATGAATCCCTTCTTTTTAAGTGAGTAAATCTTCAAAAGTTTGTGTGTTTCTAAAAATTTGGGTTTTAATGAAAAAACATGTGTTGATGATTCTCATAGGAGCAACTCCGAGCTTGTGAAACAGTTGAGTCAACCAGATTCCGGATCAAGTGATTTGCAGTTTAAAAGAACTTTTGCACAGAGTTGGAGTGGACAATTCAAATCTATTCTATGGAAGATGAGTTTGTCTTATTGGAGAAGCCCTTCTTATAACCTAATGCGTCTGATTCACACATTAGTCTCTTCTTTGATCTTCGGCGCGCTCTTTTGGAAACAAGGCCAGAAAATGTAAGTAACTATAAGAAATTTGGATCTTATTGTACCTTAAATCTCTCCTTTTAAGGTTTTCAAATATGCCACGTAAAATTCAATTTATTTAAGTTTTATCCGCTTCTAACTCAAAACCAATTAACAATTAGTGTATTGTTCCGTTATATCCCATCTTATTTCCAATGTGCGATTCTTTACAGAAGAGTTCTATTTTCTGTTTTCTCCTTTGTTGCAGAGATACTCAACAAAGTTTGTTCACTGTAATTGGAGCAATCTACGGCGCTGTGCTATTCTTAGGGATAAACAATTGTGCATCAGCTCTTCGATATATCGAAACAGAGCGAAATGTTATGTACCGGGAAAGATTTGCAGGGATGTACTCAGCGAGTGCTTATGCATTGGGTCAAGTTGTGACTGAGATACCATATTTGTTCATACAAGCCGCCGAGTTTGTCATCGTAACATATCCGATGATCGGTTTCTATCCTTCGACCTACAAAGTCTTTTGGTCACTCTACTCTATGTTCACCTCTCTTCTCACTTACAACTACCTCGCGATGTTCCTCATCTCCATCACACCAAACTCCTTGGTTGCCTCGATTCTTCAATCGCTTTTCTTTGTTAATTTTAACCTCTTTTCCGGGTTCTTGATCCCTGAAACGGTAAGATCCCTTTATCTTAAACGAGCATATAAACTTAGAAGAAACAAAAGTTGAATAATGTTGAAAATTTGCAGCAAATTCCAAGGTGGTGGATTTGGTTATATTATATAACACCAACGTCTTGGACACTCAACGGATTTTTCGCGTCTCAGTATGGAGATATTCATCAAGAGATCAATGTCTTTGGAGAATCCACGACGGCTGCAAGATTCTTGAAAGACTATTTTGGATTTCGTCATGACCGTTTGGCGGTTACGGCGGTTGTTCAAATCGCTTTTCCTATTGTGTTGGCTTCAATGTTTGCCTTCTTTGTGGGGAAACTCAACTTCCAAAGAAGATGATATTGATCATGCCAATCTTCTTTATCCTTCTACAATAAACAAATAATGCTTCTTTTTGTAAAAATAAACATGTAAATTTTTTGGTATGATTTTGTTGTATATGATTTTCAAGGAAAAAAAAATTTGTCGTCTTATTTTTTGGTATTTTTTCAATCAAAATAATAATAATATATATGCAAATATATCATTCTATATGCGACAAAATTTCGTAAATACAATTTTTAATTGAAGTTCTATATACTTTAGCAAAACATGGTCCTCCAAATTTGTCTTTCTTTTCAAGTTGTATTCATCCCCCTATTAGGCTAACTTCTATCATGACCATATTTTGTTCTTAAGTTATATAAAATATATCTTTGTCGAAAAAATAATAGTGTATGTTATTATTAATATATATTATTATGAATTTTTTTTAAAAATGTATTTGCTTACAAATATCTTATTATTATATAAAATTGGATCCCTCGACGTGAGTGTGACACGTAGGATAATTTTCAATCACGAGATTGTGATATTTATCACGGTTGTTAATTTAGATCTTGACATGTATCAATTTAATTATAACAAAATAAAAATAAATTATTAAATATTTTAATATTTTATTATTAAATATAATTATATTTCAAACCGTGTATAAGTCTGTATATATCTGTTAACGAAGATGTTGTAAAATGGACACACGGTTTCATAGTTGAAGATTTAAAATGGGCAAACAAATTAATTTAGGTATTTTATTGGGTACAAAAATAGTTCGGGTATTAAAAAGCTTATAATAAAATTGGTGTATTTTTATGGAATTTTCCAAAAAACGAATTATTAGATATTTTCAAAGCATCAGATGTGTAGCATTGGTTGAGGAGCGCATATTTGGTCACCAGATGGAGAAAAGAGTTAACTTAATTACATTTGAATGTGGTTTAAAATCAATCAAACTGTGCAATCAAGAGTTCTGACTTTTCTTTTAAAAACTAAAATTGACTTTTCAATTTATTTGGTCAAAGTAAACTCATATTACGTGAACGAACATGGAGATTGGAAGTTACAATATTTATATAGCCCCGAATATGGTCGTTATGATAGATTCTAATCAAATATCATACCAAAATAATTTGATAATAATGCGATTAATTACTATTACGATGTAATTAGTTGCTTGCAAATTGTATACAAATCAAATCACACTATAAAACTACAATTGTGGTGTGACTAAATTGAAATAAATAATTACTTTTAAATTTATATTTAATAACTAAAATATAATTCCACTATATTCTTGCCAAAAGGCGGCTTTAATCATGAGAATAATTCAAAAGCAAATACCTTAATGATCAAACTCAGACATATACTAATGTGAAATTCACATTCACAAGATTATTACAACAAATATTTGCTTGTGAAGCGGGAAACATTGAAGTCCACAAAAGTTACATGCATGAGATTTAATTTTATTATCTCGCTCATTATTTCACCTTAAACACGAACGTCCAACAATAGTCTTTTAAAAAGCTTTTTAGCAGCTAAGGTTAGGACCAGGGTCCACACCAAGCTGCCCACAATAGTCTCTATAGTACCTAATCCTTGAATCAACCTTCTCTGGATTCGCACCGTTACATTCTAATTGTCCATTGATGGCTCTAATAGTGGCTCCAAATCCTTGGTTCAGTACCGGCCTTACGTTATTAATCCAAAACCACAAAGCCGTCCTGAATGCTACAGTTGGATCGCTACCCACAAGCTCGGGCTGGCGTAGAAGGTCGAGACCGAGACTCTGACCACACGGTGCGTAGTTGTAGTTCCATGATAGTTGAATCGGACCACGACCGTAGTAGGTTTTGCCCGGTGCACATGGGTACTGTGGGTAATTCTTGTCGTCGCAGTAGTTGTTTGACGCTCCATCTATCTCTTCTATGTAGCAGAAATCTATACGATATATATAGAGATGTGCGTATGAAACAAAGTGCTTTAGAAACAGCTGAATTAATTCGGATCAAGTCAAGTTTTCAATTTTAATCATATCAAAATTGGTTTAATCGTATTATATTACTATTATATAACTTATACCACGCATGGTCGTTTTAATCTCTTAACGTGTTATTATACTGTAATCATAAATCATTTATTATAGTCATTAATTATTTACTAAGATATATGTATATAATTGGTGTTGATGATGCTTTTGATTCAAAAAGAAAAGAAAGAATTCTTACATCCGACCTCCTGTGTGAAATGAGCAAACATAGTAGCAATTTCAAGCTTAGTAACGGAAGTAGCAAAGTTGGAAAAAGTATTAGCGGCGTTAATGAAAGAGTCACGTGTGTAGAATCCTTTTCCGGCGCAGTCATTACCGGCTCGGTTGATAATACCGTTAAAGAAAGCTTGTGACACAATGGTACCGAGACTATCGGCTTGGGTTGCACTGCAAGGACCTGATTGACAACCAGGACCACAGTAGTCGCTGTCGGTACCGCAATAACCGTATTGACTACAACATAGGTTAGGGGAGCAACCGCAGTTCTGCGACTTGACGATTTCGGAATAGAAACCTAAGAGGCAGATCAGGAGAAGGATTAAGGAGACTTTTGTGAGAGCCATGTTTTGGTTATTGTTTGTGGATGATAAGGAAGAGCTTTTGAGGGTATATTATTATATAGGGATAGATGTTGGGTAGTATGGTCATTTGCTTTTTTCGAATGTATATATGGTCTTAGGTATTTAACATCAGTTTTGATGACTTTTAGTTTTCAGAATCTTTTCTTCTTACACATAAACGACTTGGACTTGGTCTAAGGATTCTAACTTATTTTTCAAAACAAGACAATTATATAATAAATATCACTTTTTTCTTTTCAATTATATACTTTATACTTGATATCCCAGTGGATGGAAAATACCGAAGACAAATCCATACGTATGTAGTACAAACTAATGGAGCAAATAGCCGTCTCCTGACATAATTAAATCTAACTATGTTCTCTTTATTTTTTTTCTTCTAAACTCAATTTTAAGCGAAATTTCAAAAATGATTTGAATCAGTTTAATTTAGTTTTAAAGACATTCAAAAACTATAAAAAGAATATAAAAACATATCTGAACCAGATTCAACACCCTCTAGGAAACTTATAAGTAAGGAAATCTGGAATATATGCGGGTTTGTAATTTAATATTTTATAATCTGTTAAAAAAAATTAAAGACGAAAAAATGGAAATCAAAATCAGATCATCCGTGAAAATATATAATACATAAATTTAGAAATAAAGTTTACGATTAAATAAATATATACATTGAAAGAAAATTTTGGTGAAAAGATGCAATATATAGATTTGGATACGATTATTGAACTTTTAATTTGTTGGTGTGTATTAATATAGAGAAATACCCTCAAATAGCACAAAAAATATTTTTTGTTCCAAAACTAGCACCATAAATTTAAAATACCAAAAATAGCACAACTAATTATTTTAAAATACTTATTTACAAAAAATAAATTTAAAATAAAATTAAACATTATGTTTGGGTTCAGTATTTCCAATTTAGGGTTTAGTTTTTTCCCATTAGGAAATGATTATAGAGAAATACCCTCAAATAGCACAAAAATTATTTTTTGTTCCAAAACTAGCACCCTAAATTTAAAATACCAAAAATAGCACAACTAATTATTTAAAAATACTTATTTACCAAAAATAAATTTAAAATAGAATTAAACATTATGTTTGGGTTCACTATTTTTAATTTAGGGTTTTGTTTTTTTCCCATTAGAAAATGATTATAAGTCATTTTTATGTTAAATTTGTGCTAATATTGTCAAAATTGGTGCTATATTTGTGATTTTCACCCTTGGATTGGATGCTAAATTTGGGAACTTTTAGTTTTTTGTGCTATTTTGGTCAATTGTCCATGATTATAAGTCATTTTTATATTAAATTTGTGCTAATATTGTCAAAATTGGTGCTATATTTGTGATTTTCACCCTTGGGTGCTAAATTTGGGAACTTTTAGTTTTTTGTGATATTTTGTAGAATTGCCCTATTATATATTTGGTGAAAAGATGCAGTAAATAGCTTTACACACTATCAAATTGTTGTTTATATAGATGTGAGAAATTATAATTATTTTATTTTTATGATTAATTTCTTTAATCTAAATAGAAAAACTAAGGAATGTTTTTTTTTATATTAATTTTGCCTTTTAGGATAAATTTATTTTTTTAACTTTTATATTTTATTTTTTTAGTAACTTTATTTTTTAAGATTAAATTTTCAACTTTGACTTTTCAGAATTTTTAAGTTTTTTTTTATTAATCGATTTTAATATTTTTTAAAATTTTTGATTTTTAGTTATCAAGCGATTAATACATATTAATCTATTAGATTTCTATTAGTCTTGCTCATGTACATAACGAAGCATAATTTTCTAACATAACAAAACATAATTTTCTCTAACATAATTTTGATAACGTAGAGCATAATTTAGCTTTTATTTTAGATTACGTACATCATAATTTCGGATGTAGTGTATATAACGAAGATATTTCATAACATGTATCATAATTTCGATTACACAGAAGATTAACTTTGGTGTAGCTTATGTGTAGCGGGTGTTTTTGTTGTAAACTTGAGAAAATATCAAACTGGTTATATAAAGGTGAGGAATTAGAATTCTTTTTTCTTATAAGATTGTATTCATTTTTTTAATTTCCATCAAAATAGAATTTCCTTAATCTAAAAGCAATTTTTATTTTCTCTTTTTTTTTGCTAACTTTAATTTTACGATTAAGTCTAGAATAAATTTTTTTCTTATTATGTGTCAAAATCTAATTGGTAATTTTTTTACACGTGTCAAAATCTAATTGATTAACTCAACACTTGTCGCGATCTTGGGAGTTCAGGCTTACAACAAAGGCAAAAAAAAAATTCAATGTATATATTTATTTTATCGTAAATTTTGTTTCTAAATTTATGTATAAAATATTTTCGCGGGTGATCTAATTTTATTTTCTATTTTACTAGATAAGTACTTGCATATATGCGGGTTAGTAATTTAATATGTTATAATCTGTGGAAAAAAAAACTAAAAACAAAAAAATAGAAAACAAAATTTAATATGTTATAACCCGTGTAATTGACATAGTACCAAATTTTGGTTTATATAGATGTAATAAATTAAAAAAAAAATTCTTTTATGGTTAATAATTAATATAATTTTTGTTTATTTTTTTTTGGATTTATATATTTAAGTCCCACTCCGATATTTTTCAGGGCCGGTCGGGCTTTTTTGATATTCCTTTCCTAGTGGTTGGTTAATTATTAATTTTCTATAAGTTCCATTTGACATGTCTATTATGTTAGTCGACATAAATATATAAATCAGCTAAGCAAAGCGGTCAACGCAAGAGGCTCGGTCTGTTCCGAAGGCAGCACGCTTTTCTCGAACGGTGGTGCGTTTTGTGCATCCTTTTCCGACTAAGCTTCTCCTGTCTGTCGAAACCCTAACATTGATCGGTTTTGAATCGCGATGCCAATCCGAATTCCGCCGGCTTCTTGGGATTTTCGCGGTTTCGTATTTTGTTTCATCTTCTTCGGCTCGTTCCCGGGTAAATTAATCTGATATCTGAGTGATTTTAGCTTCAATTTCGAAATTTTTCTTGTGCTCGTTGCTCGTATCTTAATAGGCGATGCTTGTTTTTTGATCGTCACAGGAACAATTCTAACACAAGAAGTTACACTAGATTCGATTCGGATTTTCACGACGCACGAATTGTTCTCGACTAGGCCTACAGTCTATTTCCAATGTAAAGGAGAGAACAAGACGGTGTTTCCTGATGTGAAGAAACCGAATGTGTCTTATTCTTTCAAAGGCGAAGAATCCTGGCAGGTTTTTTTTTTTTTTGTTTCCCCCCGAAATGTAGATCAATAGTGAGATATCTGGTTTCTTGCTGATTTTGGTTTTGATTATGTATCAAAATTTCGATATTTGTTTGATCTTAAACCAAGGAAATAGAGCTGCCTATCCCCTAGTTCCTAGCTTATAAAGGGCGACTAGATTGAAATAGTTGGTAAAAGGGTTTCTGCTCCTTTGAGATCAGAATAGGTTTGCCTTATTTTGGAGGTTATTCGTCACTGTCTTTTGAGACATGTTCTGTTTTGTTTTTGATTTTTCAGCCACTAACCGAACTTAACGGAACAAAATGCAAGAGATGTGGAATCTATGAGGAAGACACCTTTAAATATGATACATTTGACGAATGGGAGCTTTGTCCTTCTGATTTCACAGCTGAGGGTAGATACACACACGTCAAAGAGAAAGAATTCAATGCTACTTTTCTCTGCCATGGATGCTCACAAGTCGGAGCTGGTGAGTTACCAAGCAATACATCTTCCCCTTAACATCATTCGTTGCATGAATACAATCTCCTCCAACCAGAACAAAACTCTTCCATGTGTCTCTATGTTCCGCTCTAGCAATTGTGTTCTTGGGATGGGATGAATGTGATTGGGAATGTCATATGCGCTTTTTTTCATTTTTGCAGGTTCGAATAAAGAATCTGGCTCTGAGAAGGAAGAAGAAAGGCGCGGAATGCATCCTGCAATTGTGGTACTGATAGTACTACTTGTGTTAGGTGTAGTTGCGGTGGGACTTTTGGTAGGTTATAAGTATTGGAGGAAGAAGAAACGGCAGCAAGAGCAGGCCCGTTTTCTTAAACTGTTTGAAGACGGTGACGAAACCGAGGACGAACTTGGCCTTGAAGATACCCTATGAAGCTAAAGGTCAGTGTGGCCAAGTAACTGAGTTATTGTAACTCAATGTCACCTTTATGTACATACACAGCTCCTTGATCTCATAAACATTTTGTAGAGAGGAGAAAAAGGAATCACAGTGATCAACATACAAAGTAACAAACATTTGCTTCATCCAAAGACAAAATCAGTGCCGTTTTTATCTTTTATAATGTTGGGCAACTAAAGAGGCTAAAAGAATTAGGCTGCCGTTTAAGTCGAGAATATTTTTTTTGACATTTTTTAGAAAATAAATATTTTTATTTTTCACAAGCTATTTTAGTAGAAACAAACTGAATATAGAAATAAAGCACAAATAGTCGAAGCTTTATTCTTACAAGAGTCTACAAACGAGAATCTTAGAAACATGTCTTTGCTAAAACAAATTTGTAAGGATAACACTGTTTGAAAGCTGTCTGAAGACAAACCAACGAGTCAACAAAGAAATCATGTCAAGCATTTTCACGCAACGAACCTGAAAATATCAAGGAGAAAGAAAGGGGAAGGAACAACATCTATAGGCACACAAGGCTACACTGAGGCTTAACCTGTTGAGGGCAATGAACCATCAAGGTGACTCACTGCCTTTAGGGGAAGAACGGTTAGGCTCAGACTCATCATCAATGGGACTCCTGTCTTGACCATCAAGTCCAACAGGACTTTCTTCACCTCCCACAATGGGACTCACAGAGTTCTTGCCATTACCATTCTCTTTTGGGCTACCTTCATAGTCTGATCCGTCTTGCTTTTCACGTTTTGGGCTTGCATCTATGACTCTTCGGTCTGGACTCAGGCTTTGGTCTTTTCCTTTGGGAGATACGGATCGCTCCATTGCCTTAGGACTGCGTGATCTATCCTCCACGCTTCTCTCTCTTCTCACTGGCGATCGTGATCGACTGATGAAACAAAAGTGCATCAGTTAATAAGAAAAGACCTATAGCTTCATGTAGAAATAGCATTGTAAACATCAGAATATCTCTCTTATTTCATGCTTGCATATATAACCAACAAAGCTGACAATCATTTCTACAATGCCAAAGAGAATAGTTGTCTAGTCCATGCTAAAGGCTCAAACTAACACAATTTCAGACCACAAAGATCCGAATCATTATAAGCTTCTTACCAACAAAATCATTATTGTCTGGTTAAGTTTTTGTCCTCTCTTATACTCCATACTTGCATTTATAACCAAGCGAGTCTCATAAGGGAAAATAATTATCTAGAGCATGCTTTAAAAGCTCAAACTAAAACAAGTTTCCAGGACCAAAATTTACCACTGACCTGTAGCTACGACCCCGACTGTAACTACGGCTACGGCTTGGGCTTCTTCTGCGGCGAGGGGAGCGGGATTTAACTGGTGACCTGGAGTAGCTTCCACCCTGCCTGGATTATTACAATCCAAAAGGATATCAGAAGAAGCTTAAAGAAACTGTGCCAAAACAAGGGATTGAAAATATATAAGTACCTGGCCTTCTTTGGACTAGGACTGTTTTTGCAGTTTCTCTCAATGTGTCCTCTTTCACCACAGCGGTAACATTTGTTCTTCCAGTCTCCTGCTGTGCAGTCTCGAGCCCAATGACCATCAACACCGCAGTTAAAACAGCGACCAGAACCTGGAGGTGGACCTCTACTACCATTATCCCGAGAACCACGAGGTGCCTATCATAAATTAATGATTTTTGCAAGGCATCAGTAATTTACATCAAACCAATGAAGAAACCAGTAATATAGAGACAAAAACAACTAACCCCTCTCGAAGCCTCCACAGTGATGCGACTTCCATCAAAGTCTCGTCCATCTAAGTAATATCTTGCGTCATCAGCATCACGAGGATCGCTAAATTCCTGTTCTCAAAATGTGAGGGCCAAAGATAGAATGCACAATATATGTACGAGCATGACTAACTTGAAGAATCAAACCCTTGGATAAAGGTGATAGTATACTTACAACAAAGGCATAATCGCGCTTCATATCAACATCTCGCAATCTGCGGAAATTGTTGCCAGAAAATCAAGGCCATCATTACTTAAGGTACTTCCAAACACCATTTTTGAGATTCAAGGCCATTTCCCCTATAAACATGCAAAAAAATCTACAAACAAAATCGCCGATGCACTCTCTATACACCTGGCGAGATTTTCCACCAAATACACCAAGTCCACCCACTGATCAAACATCTCCAGGTTAGGCAAACCCCCAGAAACCTTCAACAAGATCATTCAAGTTAAGAAAAAAAACACACTAAACCTAGATCCATAGTTTCCCCCCACATAGATGAAAGTTCCAATGCAAAGTTCCAAAGACCGAACCACAGAGAGTAAATTAGCCCTTTTGATTCTAGTGTTAACTTTGGGTACAAATCCACTGCGAATAACAAACAGAATCATTCCGGATTCATACCAAAGAAAAACAAAAGTTCAAACATTAATCCTCCCGAGACACGAAAACAAAAATAGGTCAATCAAGGGAGAAAAAAGATGATTAGTTACCTTCCGTATCTGCTAAAAAGACGCTCAAGGTCTCTGGTACGAGTTCTAGATGACAAGCGGCCAACATAGAGGCGAGTGTTTCCATAGCGATCATCAAAGCGAGGCATTATCAAGCTGCAAATTTTATAGAATAATCTATCAGGCGCATATATGATATGGCATATAAATCTCCAAAATCAAGATAGACAGAAAGATATCTATAAGAACAAAATTTCAGCGAAGAATCGAGAAATCGATTGAAACATGATAATTGCGAGAGCGAAGAACAATAAATCGGGAAAGAAGGATCCAATAATCACACAGATTCTGCAAACCTGGAGAGTGCGAATCGCAAGAACCCTAATAATTTCGAAACGAAGGAAGTGAACCGCGGACAATACTGCTAAAGTCTTGTTACCCCTAATCCTATCGTATAAATGCTGAAACCGAACGGTAGAGATTGGTTGTGGTCGTTTGAATCGACGGTTTAGATTTAACAGGCTAGATAAACGACGATGTTACCGATATATATGAAGAAGAAAAAAAATGCACACGTGACTAGAATATTGGGCTTAACATTACATTTCACAAGCCCATTAAAAAGGATAATTTCGTTTTGTTTTTCCCGCATCATATAAGGCAAGATTAATCGGGTTGACCACAAAAATAAATATGGTAAGATTATAATCATAAAAGGAATAAGGAAAAATATATGTTACCGATTCTAAGACCGAGATGATGTCACCGACTGCTTTTTTCCAACGAACCGAGTCGTTAGATCTTGGTAGAAAACTTTCTAAAGTTGAGACTGATTTTGGAGAGCAATGATTTTTTTTTAGAGCAATATTATGGATGGCTAGGATAATAATCAAGTTATTCATGTTTTGTTCGTTTGCATGCCGCATAAAGCTGCGGCTGCAACCAAATGGTGTTCGTTAAGCACATTGTAATAGATCTTGATTACTACACTACGGTCAATGAACTGAAAGATTTGGGAAGTGAAAAGCTAAATCAGGTGTTGGGGGTTTAGGATTGAAAGTTGGTGGTACTCTATTGCAGCGTGCCGAGAGACTTTTCCGAGACTATGCGATCTACTTGATGAGACAGTCGAAAAGACCAAACAGAAAGCGAGGAGGATCATGAAGCACATGCCAAATCAGAAGGGGATGACCATGAGGACGGTCAGGTTTACAATCCGCTGAAATTGGCAATTGGTTGGGATGTGAAGCCTATACGCTCTTCATGGCTTTATCCAATAGTTTAAATACGAGATATGTGTGAGAAACTGTATCTATAAAGGAAGAAGAGCTTTTGAGAGACATTTTAAAAAACCACAAACACCAACATGGAATGCGTCGCCTAGGAATCCCAAACACAAACAACTTTAACCAAATCACTTCAATAGAGGAAGCAGAAGAATTGTGGAACTTGAAGAAGAATATGAAGATCGTGAAGGTAAGATTTACAATAACAAGACTTACTCTGATCTTCAACGTCAATGTCTCAACTAATTTGATCATATTCATGGCTTTTAGAGGCTCTACTTGATGAAATCTTCTCTCTCTACCATGTCACTTTAAATCAAATTCAACCATTCGTCATGTTTTGTCTAAGTATCGTCTCTTTTTCATATTTTCCCCCTTAAACACTTCTTATACTTAGTGATCAGCTTGGATTTGGTGTTATGTTCTAGAATCGTGAATATAAAAAAAAAAAAAAACATCATCATTAATGGATTAATCAAGACAAGAAATTTACAAATAGTTACATTTTTCGAAAAGAAAAAGAAAATTAAACATGACAAACCTTTTTGTTACTTTGACTCTCTCTTTTTTCAATATACAGAAATTAGATTGTAAATCAGCGCCTCTTGTTCTTGCTTCCGATCAAGAGTGTGAAGTAGAAGAGAACCCTAAAGAAGAATCCCCAAGCGACAGTAATCCACAAGCAGTTCCATTTGCTGATCTCTGTGATCCCTTGCTGCTTCAGAATGTCGATTCCCGTCGTCACGCACGTCTCCGCCGTCACGTTGATCCCCAGAACGCCGCTCATGCTCTTCAGGAGGCTGATTTTCACGGCGGCCGGAACTTGTCCCAGCGGCGAATTGTCGAACATCTGGATCCCTCGAACGAAGCATTTCGTCGGATCTTCGAACTCGTTCTGCAGGACTCCTTCGTATGGGTATTTCACGAGTGAGAGGTAGTGGAACCAGATCCAGTAGAGAGGGATTCGATCTCGGGAGATGAAGAATCCGGAGAAGAGGAGGAAATAGGCGAGGATCGCTACAACCACCGTGAATCCGATCATCACGTGCGAGACGACGCCGGATAGGAATGTCACGAATGAGCTTCCGGCCCAAAACGCTGCCAGGATTGTTAAGAAGAAGAAGACAAATCCCTCCGAATCTCCGGCGAGACCAACGGCCCAGAAAGTTGTGGCGGCGAAGCTAGCGGATAAGATTACTATAGCTGGGATTGAGATTATTGTGTGAGCAAGGACGTATGATGATCGCCGGTAAGCGTTGTAAGCTGTTTCTCTCATGAATATGTAGCGTTCCTGTAGAAAGACTGGTATTGCTTCTGCACAGGTATAGAATGTTGTGGACATGGCGAATGCGAAGAACCCTAAGCGTTCTTGTATACCTCTTGGGGAATTGTCTAGTTTCCAGAAAATTGTGGCTAGAATGATTCCGGTGACTAGAACAGCTCCTAGGCGGATTCCGAAAAGCTCGGGTTGTCTTCGTGAGTTTAGCATAGATCGTTTCCCAATTACAAGCATTTCAGTCCAGAATGGGTTTGCAAAGGTTTGAAATGAGGATTTTAGGTTTGCTGCTCTGGAGACTAGTTTCCCCCTCGAGATACTTGCGTTGATTGCGTCTTTGAGAGACGCATTGGTGTTTCTTCTGCTCTGGCTTGAGCTTTGCTTTGCCCTCCATTGCTTGTGGAACTCGACTAGGGTTTTTGTTCCTTCTGGCGAATCTTCCAGCTCGCGGATAAGATCGAGTGCGAACTCTGTCTTGTTTTCGTTTTCAGGAATTGGGTGACCGTATTCTGAGAAGAATCGGGGGATATGTGTCGGGGAGCCGCTGTAAACTGTGTTTCCCCTGGAAAGGAAGATTAACCTATCAAGCAAGCCCAAGATTCTGTAACTCGGCTGATGGATCGACATGATTACTATGCTGCCACTCTGTGCGACTCTCTGAAGCACTTTGACAACCATGTAGGCACTGGTAGAGTCGAGACCTGAGGTTGGCTCATCGAGAAAGAGGATGATCGGGTCATGGATTATATCGATTCCAATTGAGACCCGTCTCCTTTCTCCTCCAGACACACCTCTGTGTCCCTCATCGCCAATCACGGTTTTCGCTGCGCTCCTCAGGCCGAGCTGGTCAATCAGAGCTTGAACCCGCGCCTTCTTCTTCTTCTTAGACAACGAGCTTGGAAGCCTGAACTCCGCAGAAAACATTAAAGTTTCTTCCACGGTGAGCATCGGGAAGAGAAGATCGTCTTGCATCACATAAGCCGATATGACTTTATGCAGGCTGGATTCAAGAGCTTCCCCGTTTAAAGTAATAGCACCGCGTAGGCTCTCTTTTGCAATCCGGTTGGCTAATGCGTCGATAAGCGTTGATTTCCCTGACCCGCTTGCTCCAAGAACGGCCATCATCTCTCCTTCCCGGGCTTCACCAGAGATACCATTCAGCAGCACCTTGGTATTCATCTCCATATCAGTACCATCAAAAGGCGAATTCCCGCAACAGGGAATTGGCTTAAACTTCTTCGGGGTCTTCACGCTGTAAATCAAATCTTTGAAGGAAAGAACAAACGGAGAAGAAGAAGGCAGGAAATAAGACGGAACCGAGGGCCAGAAATTGGAGGCAACAGCGACATCCAAAGCCCGACTCTGGCCGTTCTGCTCATCTTCCACACTCATGAGAAGCTCTGCAAGTGTGATAGACACTTTCGGTGTGTTTCTCTGACATCTCCGAAGATCCACTGAATTCTGGTCATTGTAAAACAGAGGAAGGTCATCGCCGTTGACGACCCGTCTGGCCGGAGATAATTTCCCGAGGAAACCAGACATCACGTGAATTATGTTATCTGGTTAAACCTTTTGACCTCACAGGTAATGTTTTACCCACAAAATAGTTTTGATAGAAATGAGACTTTTATAGGATGTTTGGATGGGAATAATGAGATAGAAACTTGTCAATTTGTTTGGTGATCTCTAAATATCTAACTTTGGGTTTTGTAGCTTTTGATATATACACACACGTAGCCTTTTTTTTTTTTTTTGGGTATATGGGTGTATGTAAAAATAATTGAAGTTAAGAGTAGGTGAGGAGTTGGGCAAATCCATGCCCATTCACAGTTTTCCATCTATGTATGGATACGTCTCTTTCTTGGGGCTTAAGGTACTCTGTGAAAAAACCTATTTTAATTGTTTTTGCTCCCAAAAGTAAAAGAGATTTTTACTTCATGGAATAAACACGCAATTTTATGATGGAATTGTCCTAAGAAAAAAAGATGGTTTGGTTTTTTGCTTAAGCAGTGAATTTTTTTTAACCTTCGTAAAGTTAGTAACTAAATGAATAAAAAAGAAACTAAAACCTGAAATGAAATGAAATTTATTATTATCAATATCAAATCATCTATAAATTGGAATTCTTTTAACATTTATTGTAGCGGCATTAATTAGATTTTTTTGCAATTGGTTAATCAAAATATACTCTCACAAATTAATTAGGATTTTGGCATGGTACTATACTAGATTAAAGAAATGCATGCCTAGGGTTGGGCGTTTTAACCGTATCCGATATCCGGATCCAAAAAATCCGGTCTCGAACTCGATTCAAACTAGAGACATACCCTAATGGGTCTTACTGTCTAGGTACTTCGGGTTTCGGATAATACTCGACTCGAACCGAAATCCGAACTAGTACCCAAACAAATCCAAAGCTAACTAAACCCATTAACCCCATTTGTACCTAGTCTCGCCGGTTCTTTTCATTTTTCGGGGTTTTCGAGCATTTCAAATACTTTAAGGTATTTTTGGGTAGTTTGGATAGTTTTTTTAATGGGGTTTTCGGGTAATTTGGATACTTTTGAGTACTTTCAGGTAGTCTGAGTGCTTTTGGATACTTCCGGTTTTTTCGAACACTTTCAGGTATTATTGGGTATTTCGGGTAAACTGAACCCGAACCAAATCAGACCAAAAAATTATAAATATCTGAATGGGGTTTAAACCTCTAAATCTGAAAACCCGAAAATCCGAAATACCCGACCCGAATGGATACCTGAACGCCCAGACCTAGGCATGCCATTATGCGCACTGAAGCTAATGGCGTGTAATCTTTCAAGTATTTTGTGATTAAATCATGTGTGAGTGAAGCCTTCAAACAAAAAAAAATGTATAAGGTGAAGTCATATGGATTTGTACGGAGGACTGGTGTCACAAAAAGGAAATGGAAGGGAAAATTATGGCATCCAAACGTGGAGACGTTCGGCTTCTGGTTATATGTTGTAGAGCTACACACGAAAACCCAACAAAAAATTGTCATTGGGAATATGTAAAACAAAGTCTAACGTGACGAGTTAGATATAATTAGGCATATGGAAGTTTGGTGTGGCTGTTATATCCGTTTTCTTGATTATTTTACTTTCATTAACCCATTCTTACAAGAAATCTTACGAGTTAATAGAAAACTATATATATATATATATATATATATATATAGACTACCATCCATCATGTTGATTTATACGAGGCCTGTCTGGCTGTCTCTATCAACTTGAACGAATGAAGCACATATTTTATGGAATGTACACTTAAAAATAGAGATGAATGAGTTACGAATAAAGCTGTTTAGTTTAGTAAGACTTTTTCTTTGAAAAGTTTGTTTTGGAATTTTGTGCTTGGTAGAGGATAGTTTGCTAAATTCCCCAATATAAAAGTTAACTTTTATAGTTATCATCCGAAAAAAATACTCTGAGAAGGTTAATTGCATTTGAACTTTATTTATGCTTAATGGGGTGTTAAAGAATACTTTGAAACAAGTTATATTGTACATAACTTATTTATACAAAAAAAAAAAACTTATTTATACCTCTCCTTACTGAGTGAGATAGGGAGGATTTGGAGTTAGGAGACGAATTAGAGTTTAACGGCTACCGGTAACATTCAATTCACCCAAATGGGCCTTCATAATGTGCCGCTTTGGGCCATCTTGCTTCTTGCAGTTAAGCCTGTTATCTAAAAGCCTCGAGGAGTGTTTTTAAATTTGACTTAAGTTTTGGATAGGTTTTATGTTTAACGGTATATTTTTTATTTATTTTATAACTATGATTTAACCCGTGCTAATTATAGTGTGGAGTAATTTTTTAAAAGTAATTATTTTGAAATTTAAGAAAATTGTTTTTATCTGAATTTTACAACATAACTAACTAATGATTATAGATAAAACTGTCAATTTGTAATAATTTGTCTATTTAACCCGTTTTGCACTGAACTAAAATATTATTTGAGCTAATCCGCAAAAATTTATAATCTTGAAAACATAACTCTAACATGCATTAAATGACTCTAGTTCGACCCAAAAAAAAAATGATTCTAATTTTTTGTGGTTACTCTATGAACTCTTAAAAGAAATAGTTTTTTGTGTATAACTTTTTATAAAATTAGTAAAATATTTTTTTTGTTTAAATATATATTCAAATAAAATATAATAAATTATAGTGAAAAATATAACAAAATTTTGAATAATTTTTTTTCTTTGAATATATATGTATTGATTATTATTATAAAATATATAGTATTAAATATAATTAAGAAATTAAATAATAAATAACTTTTTAATGTAAAATATATACTTTCTATATTATAATCAATAATTTTAAAAGATTATTATATCTTTTCTTATTTTATTTATTTTTTGTTATTTGTAATGGCATTTCATGTAATAACTTATAAAATAAAATTTATTTTTAAAAATGTCTTATTAAATAATATTATAGAGATAGATGTCATCAAATTAGTTCATCGGTATTTCAAACACAAATGAATTGGTTAATCCCTTCCAAAAACAAAAAGAATTTGAATAGGATATAAGTAAATTAAGTAATGACATAACTTAATTATCACATTTTAATTATAAAACAGCCAGTAATGAAATAACTTAACTACCACATTTTCATTATGAAGAAAAGATTCTCATTTAGAATTCGTTGGAAACATATATTTCTGTAACTAAAAATATAAAAGGAAAAAAGAAAACGAGATTGCAAAATGGCGCATCAAGTAATCGCCGTGTAACTACCATCGCTCTCATTTCCTCTTCTTCTTCTTCTTCTTCTTCTTCTTCTTCTTCTTCTTCTTCTTCTTCTTCTTCTCAAACGGTTGAATCTGTCCAGATCCAAACCTTTTTCCCGGCAATTCTGAGATCTCATTTACCGGCGACGAAGCTCTATCGGAGACGATGAAGCAGCTTCACAAGCAAATGAGCTCGAAGCGCGACGAGGAGACGATTCCCATGAGCCAATCCAGTCCTTACTCTCCCAAGGCCTTGAAGCATCCCAGATCCCTTCCCAGATCGCTCCACTACCTCTTCCGTGAACAGCGACTCCTCTTCATCCTCGTCGGGATCTTGATCGGATCCACTTTCTTCATCCTCCAGCCTTCTCTCTCCCGTTTAGGCGCCGCCGAATCCACCTCGCTCATCCCCAGATCTGTTTCCACCGCCGTCGTGGATAATTATTCGCCTTCCAGGATGAGTTTTCATTCAGGCGGTGGTAAAACCGGTCGGGTTCCCGTCGGTATCGGACGGCGGAGACTGAGGATTGTGGTCACCGGTGGAGCTGGATTCGTCGGTAGCCATCTCGTCGATAAGCTTATCGGGAGGGGAGACGAAGTGATCGTGATTGATAACTTCTTCACGGGTAGGAAGGATAATTTGGTTCATCTCTTCTCGAATCCTAGGTTTGAGCTTATTCGACACGATGTGGTTGAGCCAATCCTCCTCGAGGTGGATCAGATTTACCATTTAGCTTGCCCAGCATCACCTGTTCATTACAAGTATAATCCAGTGAAGACTATCATATCCTTTTGATTGCTTATATATTCTGCATCGTTTTGATCGTGATTTGCTTCCTAAATGCCACTTCTGATTGCATATCCACCGTTTCAATCTAGGCAGCATTAGGTTTCCAGCTGCAACACAGTGTTTTTTCTAGTAAATTGCTTGCACGTAGAATCTCTTGCAATTATTATTATCTTCCGTGATGAAATGCGTTCATTGGGACAATAAGTGGCTGATCCTTGATGATGGTTTTACAAGACAAATGTAATGGGCACTCTCAATATGTTGGGTCTTGCAAAGAGAGTTGGGGCAAGGTTTCTGCTCACCAGCACAAGTGAAGTCTATGGAGATCCTCTTGAACATCCACAGAAGGAGACGTATTGGGGAAACGTGAACCCAATCGGTGAGTTGGAGTCTTCTGTATTTGCTCCTGAGTTCATTAGATATGTAAACGAGAGGTTGGTCATTCATCCCTGATATCTTTTTATAGGTGAGAGGAGTTGCTATGATGAAGGAAAGCGTACTGCAGAAACCCTAGCCATGGATTATCACCGAGGTGCAGGTGTGGAGGTAAAACTCTGATAATCATCCCATGGATTGTATATTGCTAGCTCTTAGCTCACTTGATTGAGAAATTATACAATTTGCAACTCATACTCATTCACACATGGAATTTTTGTATCTATTAGTTTCCAAATCAGCTCCTTGCTGTTTATCAACATGTTTACATTTAATGATGTTGTTTCTTCTTTTTGTATTGATTGTTGGAATGTTTAGCACTGATGTCCATATCAAGGATATATGTGTCGTCTCTAACTACTTTTTCAAATTTCAGGTTAGAATTGCCCGTATTTTCAACACGTATGGACCCCGAATGTGCCTTGATGATGGGCGTGTTGTTAGTAACTTTGTTGCCCAGGTTTAGCTCTTTCATCAACATTAAGCAACTCTTTATCTTTAAAGCCTTTAAAAAAACAGTCTCACAGAACGATGTTGTATATCTATGCAGACCATCCGCAAACACCCAATGACTGTTTATGGTGATGGAAAACAAACTCGAAGCTTTCAATATGTTTCTGACTTGGTAAGTTAACAACCTCTGTTTCAGTCCATTCTGCTGTATGATTGATTTCTCCAAGCAGTGTAAAAGGATATATTACCTTGATATATAACAAGGTCTCTCTTTCTAGGTGGAGGGACTTGTAGCGTTAATGGAAAATGATCACGTAGGACCATTCAATCTTGGTAACCCAGGAGAATTCACAATGCTTGAGCTTGCAGAGGTTTGCTTTACTTTTGCCGTCTTCCCTTTTCTCCCCGCCACAAAAAGAAAATGAAATCCAAGTGGAAAACTTTAGCTCTGGTCAATCGGGCTTTTGGTTTGGTTCAATTCCTTTTTGGGGGTATTGCAAATAGTAGTTAGTTGCGAACTAGAACCGAAAGGTTTGAAGTTTTTTTTGTTTTGTTGAAGAATTTTGGTTTTGAGGTTTGAAAATTGCATAAAGATTTGGAAACGTCTCAGTTTTGGCATCATAATTAACAAGAAACGCAATATGAGATGGGAACTTTGTGTGCAGGTGGTTAAGGAGGTGATCGACCCGAGCGCGACCATAGAGTTCAGACCGAACACAGCGGATGATCCTCACAAGAGGAAACCAGACATAAGCAAAGCAAAGGAACTACTGAACTGGGAACCAAAGATCTCGCTGCGAGAGGGTCTGCCTCGTATGGTGAGTGACTTCCGTAACAGAATCTTGAACGAAGACGAAGGCAAAGGTCTCTAAGTCACAAAGATAGTAAAATCTTCTTTCTTCTGCAATGATTGATATATGTATAGTCTCTTTTGCAAGAGCTCTGCTAAGTCTTTTTGTTCCTTCTTCTTCTACTTTTTTTTATTTTTTTTGTTCTTTCACCAAGACACAAATTACTACTACTTATTTGCTAATATTCTTTTCTTTTTTTGTTTTGTCTTAAATGGATTTTGCTAAGGCTCAATTTTCGTGGAAGAATAGTATATTTCTCTCTCCGTTGGTTCATACAAACATTAGGTTTTTGGAATGTTTTTAAAAGACATCTGATGGACCCTTCTTCTTCTGTAAAATATGACTCGGTTGTTTGTTTGCGTTTGCTGTGTTTCAATAACATTTAGCATTTCAAACCAAGAACTACATGACCATCAGTAAATTACTATCCACACATGACCATCCACACTAATAATACAAGATTCTCATCTGTGTACACACAATTGTCCATGTCCACGTCGATTTGGATTTCATATATTTAGATTTCTTGTTTTTTTTTTTTTTAGATTTCTTGTTTCACATCAAAACTATAACAAAATGGATCTTAAAATGTAGGAAAAATAAAATTATCATTCATTGTTACCAAAGAAAATGTTTTATGTCTTTCATGTTATAAAGAGTAGAAAACAAATCAAGTAGGGTAATAATTTTTTTACCTAGATTCTTGACCATCTAAGATCTTGCATACATGACCTTGCGGGACAATTTCCGATTTACAAAAAAGCAAAGTGAAGCATTGGGTAAATTGGTCTTTTACTCTCACAAAAGTACACCAATAGTTGAAAATGGCTTATTGTGTAATTGTTTCGTTATTCTGTAATTGTTTCGTATAAAAATAGAAAAATGTTTTCATATTTTTTTTTAAAAAAAATCTGAAATAAAGAAAACTCGAATTAATGGAAGCATTTATGTATAGAATGCAAATGTAGAGTAGAGTGAGGTGCAGATTGAGCTACAAAAATTGAGCGGTAGGAATTTTTGTTTCCAGTTTGAGTGTTTGTTCGATAGAGTTGATTCAGTCTGTTAGAAGTTGAGATATAAGGAATCAAATCGCTTTCATAAATTACTAAAATTCAGTCTCCATGTACCTAGTTAAAATAAAAACTTGTAATTAAAGTATTTCCTCTATAATACCCTTTTCCACTTCTGAACAAGGACTGATCGGTCGAATTCAATTCGCAAGCATTTGAATATATCCAAGGAGAATAAATGTAATGTAGTACATAAATAACCAATAGTGACATCTCAACTTCTAATGTGTTTTATGTGGACAATACAAGAGCGTTTCTACCATCAACTCACTGTTACTCTCATGTGACACACTGACGCATTATCAATTATACACACATATATTTTGTAACGTATAGATGATTGTTTGTATATATTAATGAGCTTTCTTTTTGCAAAGCTTCTATCATCCCCACCAAAAAAAAAACACGAAAAGGCAGCAATATGTTTTGTGCATCGCAAGCATCGACGGCTACGGACGAACGGAGCGTCACGGCACGAGCCATAGACCGTCACAATCCGATTATCAAAGATGGTCGGAGATCTTTCACGGCACCGTGCTCTTCCGGCGACGATTACATTGCACCGTACCGTCAGCTCTCTAAAATGACGAGAATACCCTCCTCCGGCGATGGGAAGATTATTCAGGTGGATAAGGCCGGAAGGAGGAGCAGCTCAGGGTCGTTGTTGAAGCTACTAAGCAGTGATAATATTAGCATAGCGAGGAAGAGTTTTGGGTGCGTAGCGAGTGACGTTACCAAAACCCCTCCTGGTTCTACTAGGTATCTTCTTGGATCCGAACCGGTTTCTTTATCCGGGTCTAATGGTAAGGATGCGGTTATAACAATGGAGGAGGGTGAAGGTTCTGGGGCAAAAAGAGGCTCTGGTGCTGCTGCCGACGTCGAAGAGAAGGTGAAGAAGACTTCTTCTAATTCTGGTTCAGACCAGGCAAGTAATAAAGCAAAGTTTGTCGTTTACCGTACAATGAGTGGCATAAAAAAAAACGAGAGAGATATGAGGTTGTGTAATGCTGCAGGTGGTTGTTCTTAGAGTGTCTCTTCACTGTCACTGCAGAGGCTGTCAAGGCAAAGTGAAGAAACATCTATCCAGAATGCAAGGTCAAATCCTCTTTCTTTTTTTACCTTTTGAGAGATTTTTATGAGTTTCTGCTATAATATTCAACCAAACTATATATAATAAAAAAAATCTATAAAACTACATGAAAATAATATATTATTACATTATCCTGAACATATTGTATATGATAATGTAACTATTTATAAAAATGATATTTTGGGTTTGGTACGGATACCCAAATCCAAAATTTGACTCATTCAAATTTACTTTGTTTTGATTTTACCTATATAGCTTGAACAGCAATTTTGTCTAGCAGGAGATTGAGAAATGTGGATCCAATTGGAACCGGTTTAGGTACCATTGGTTAAAGCTAATTATTAGAATGGGTTTTTGGCAATAAGTAGGTGTGACATCCTTCAGCATAGATTTTGCTTCAAAGAAGGTTACTGTGACTGGAGACATCACTCCCTTGGAAGTATTGGGTTGCCTCTCAAAGGTCAAAAATGCCCAATTCTGGACACCACCTCCTTCCTCACTCCCTAGGGCAAACTGAAAAGATCACAACACACACTTTTGTGTATTTAATTTTCTCTCATTTTGTTTGAATCATATCAATGCTACACATGCTTCTTTATTCATCACCTCATATGATGAAACTGTCATTACATATTGCATTTTCCTGTTTTTTTTTTTCCTTCAAAGTATGTATTAATAGAGATTATGTAACTTTCTAGAAGATTGCATCTACTACAAGCTCTGCTATGAGTTCATCTGTCAGCATTTCCTCAATATCTCTACCTATGATTTCAATGTCATCTTCCAAACTCAGCCACTGCAACCCCTTCTCCTCCACATCATCTTTGCTTGCTTTCTCTTCTTTTCTTGTGACCAAATCGCGCAGAGTCTCTTGTATCCTGTTTGTATCCCATTTCGGGCTGACCCTTTTGGGTTTAACCCAAGGGTGTGGATCCGAATACTGCTTTAGTATCTGGATAAGCTCAATGCTGATCTGATCAAAAAGAAACTTCCTTTCTAACCGAGTCGAGGTTTTCACGCTGGAGTACTTCTTCTCGAGATCTTCAAACAAGGATGGATCTGCAGGTGTTTCCATGACATTCTTGTGGTCTGAGTCACTTAACCTGGAGTTGGCTAGAAGATCGACCAAGTATAATGACTTCCAGTCTTCTTCTCTGTCCTCCTTGCTGATCACAGTCTCATCAGTTATTGTTGATGACTCCTGATCTGTGTCTTCATCACTTGAAACGAGCATGCCACCCTCATTGTAAGCAGCTGACTCTAGTTTGAGGAGCTGAAGTTGCATCCTGAGCCCTGGAACGTAGAGATAACGGTTAACACGTCAAACATTTATATGTTCGATCTACCCGAATTTGACAACCACTAATTTTGTCAATTGATGGTTCCACTTGCACCTTAAAACAATTTCAAAGATACAGAAACATACTAATGTAAGAAAGAATCTACAGACTATCAAGCACTGATTGACTACCTTGGAGATCGGCGCTAACACTCTCAAAGCATTCGGAACTCGATGAAACATCATCATCGAAAGAAGCTTCTAGAACTGAGGCCGGACTTGGTTGATCTCCTTCCTTTGAGCTTTCACGAGACTGTGGTTCAGGAACCGAAGAATGATTCACATCCTCAGTTGGCATCCTTGAGATATCCTAGAACATCAGTAAATAATTAGATATCTGTCGTAGCAACATGTATATTCTTGTTTAGCGATTGAAATGTAAACTGATGCTCTAGAGCACAGACCCATGATCTTGAAACATTATGCTCACTTACAGGGTCAGTTAACGTGGTGACAGTTGACAAATCTCGAGCTTCAGAAGACATTGCCGTCTTGATATCATCAGAAGCTGAACTATCCTCAGTGTCTGAATCTGCATCTACTGAGAAACTGCAACGTGCTTCTCTTTTAGAAGGAGACAGCTTCTCTTTTTGAATCCCGTCGTTCATATAAAGAAATTTGGTTAAACTTGGGCTGATGTTGTTGACCTCTGGCGAACTATTGTATGATGAATGAGATTTATTACTACCAGGTCTGGATTTGCTTGACAAGAAAGACTGGGACTCCCAGTGATGAGAAGAACTCCCCTTCACTAATCCATCTCGATTGATCAACTCCTTAGGAAGCACTATAGTGTAACCATAGGTGCTTTCCTGGTTCATGATGGTTTTGGATTTTGAATAATTTCTTGAGCAGGATCCTTTCCAACCATCTTTACTGCTGATTCCAACCGGTTCTGGCAATTCAGACCACTGAACATTGTTCTCACATCTTTTACTAATCCCCTCTTCGAAAACGAGTCCATTAAAACTTGCTGGTCTTGCCTCCCTATCTGAAGTTGCAAGCATTTCAGCTAATGTGCCGCTTCTACTAATTTCTATCTCTTGCTCATACTTGTGTGTCAGCTTCCATCTCTCTGACAGTCTCCTCTTGGCTTCCCTACTCACAGATGATGTAGTTGACTTGGAAGGCAAAGATCGATGGTAGTTCTTACGGTGAAAGGCGGTTCTTGTTCTTGAAGTTACTAGCACTAGCTCTGATTCACTTGCAGAATCACTCCCTGATGAGCTTTCATCCCCTGCATATCCTCTGAATCCTGAAGTCTCAAAACTCATGGCACTACCATTGCCACAGCTCGTCTTCCTTTGCCTAGACATTATTTTGGACATTTCTCCAGAATCTCTTGAACTCTGTCTTGAAAGGCGGACATCTTCATTACTTTTCTGCCTGCCATGATTGCTGGTGCATGGAAGCCTACGATCTGCTCTGAACTCATCGGAAGAAGAGCTTGGCAATGCAAAAGTTCTACCAGCATAACGTGGCTCACCGAGGTTAGGTTTCAGAACAACAATATTGGTTGGCTGCAACTCGCTTCTCTTTCCCAGCTTCTCATTTGGTAAGTCAAGTGTGTCATAAGAAACATGCCTAGTATGAGAACGGCTAGGACAACCACCACCACCATGCTGATAAGGCGACCTATGACTCTTTCGTAACGAGTCCCTATCAACTTTCTGAGTTTTCAGACTATCCACTAGCCTCTGGCTGTTTGGAGACTTCAGAGATGGCGCTTGACCGTAATGTGGCTTGTGAGGTGTGCTTTGAAGATAATGCAAATGTTTTGTGAATAATGAATCTGGATGCTGAAGAAACTTCAGTAAGAGGTCCTTGTTAGAGTCTAGAGCCTCAAGCGCGTCATTAAACTCTTTAGAATGACGAAGTTTGTCATCTGTTGATAACCGCTTAGCCTCCATGAACTTCTGCCGTATAAAAGCCATCTCTGCCTGGGTGAGATTAACAGCGTTCACCCTTCCCTGATGACATAAGTTTCTATTGCTCTCTGCCATCTTTGCATCCAAGACTTCGAAAACATCTTTAAACTTTTGCTCACCCTTTGAGCTCCTTGGAAGAGATTTATAACCATCATAAGAACAGCCTCCAACACTCCTGCCTTGCTGATTCTCCACAGACTTGTGTTGTCTATGGGGAGAATTCTGAGGTGGCAAGACATCGAGACCCATCAATCTGGCTATAATGCTTGGTGATCTCCTTTTAGATTCTTTTTGCTTCAACATTTCTTGTGCTAACAAACTTTTCATCGGTAACCCAGTGCTTTGATGAGCAAAATCTTGCTGCAACTACAATATGAGCAAGAAGTCACTTTCAAACAATTCCCTTATATATCTTAAAGAGTAACCATACCTTGTTTTCACTTAGAGCTTCACAGTGACAAGAACTAAATTCAGAAGATGACCTTGGAGACTTGAGTTTCTGAGTCTGTTTCTTTCCTGAAGAAAAATGAATCCACTAATGAGAAAAAAGATGACTTCTTTAGTGTTCTCAATTGATAAAGCAATCGACTTTACAACGGGAGAAACTAAGAAGAATCAACAAAAAAAATGGGAGACAAAAAGAGTAATTAGTAGCACAAAATGTGGGGGAAGAACATAAAAACATAATAAAGCAGGAAGGGGGTTAAGAGCACTCATTACATGTAAATGAAAATCATAGCCACTGTTTGAAAAAATTGAAATTTTAACAAACAAAGCAAATCATGACACTACCAAACAAAACATCACCCTAAGATTTGATTATTATAATTTTTTTTGTGTGTTTCTCTCTTGTTTACTTTATACTATATCATAAAAGTAGCTATCTCACTCATCTTCTCTACCCACTGCTTTAACTGTAGTTTTCCACAAGAAACAAATTAGCATGTTTTCATCCTTTTCTTCTTTTTCAACAAAATAATAATAATCGATTTCTGAATTTTGATTCTTGAACAACCCCAAGAAGGAAACAACAAAAAATCAGTAGATGTTATGTTTGGTTGGCTCACAAAGAAAATCTCAGAAGCTTTACTAAAAAGAGAGAGAGAGAGAGAGAGGATAAACTGTAACCTTGAGGAGAATCGGGCAGTGGCGAAGCTAATCGATCTCGGGAACTCAGGTCACCGAATCGAAATCTGTTCATGTTTGACTCACTCGAAATTCTCCGGGGAGAACATTTCACGGGGAATAATTAAACACGAAGAGATGATGAATCTAGATCGGGAAACTTTCTGGGGCAGAGAAAACCAGAGGAAGATTCCGAGATAGAAAAAGAAGATGCACTCGAGATTATCGAAGGAGAAAACGAAGGATTACACAAAGAAAGTGAGTGAGTGAGAAAGGAAGAAGAAGACGACAGAGAAAAGAGGAGGCTTCGGAGTTATTTGAAAGTTCAAAAATGTAAAAAAAAAAAAAGGGTAAGTGTGAATGGTGCGTGTTTGGTACTATACTTCTGTGCATCCGTGAATTGCTGCCACTTGTCTCTCCTCTTCCATTTTATTCTATTTTAATCAACAAATTCTTGGAATACTTTTCTTTGGTAAATTATATAATTCTTTTAAAATATAGTTGTTTAGGTGAATCAATTGACATATTTAACAAATTGTTGATTCTCAAAACTTTGGTTGCATATATGATTTTTTTTTTTTTTTGTCAACAACTTAAATACTTATATCGGTTCAGTAAACCAAACTGGGATACCGAATTTACATAAACAAAATCTAATGGGTAGACACGAGCATCTCGTGCTAGTTTGTATGCATATGTGTTGTTTGCGTATGGGATATGTGAGATTGAGAAAAAGATGAACTCCTCTTTACTCTTCACAAACTCCTCCAATTGTAACGTAAAAGCCGGTCACTCCTCGGATGTTCAGATGTAGACATCATTTTCACCAACTCAGAGCAGTCTATTGCAAAGGTTATTGCCGTCTTCTGGTTTGCAATCATACAATGCATTGCTCAAATAAGAGATTCAAGTTCTACGTGTAATGAGGAGATACTTCGTCTCAAATGATATAAGTTAGTTAGTTGACCACTTTGTGTTAAAAAAAAAAAAGAACCGTACGAAAAGAATATAAAAGAAGAATGCTTAATCTGGTTTATGTAATCAACGTGGAGGAAGGGGTAATATTTGTTATGGGAAAGAGTATTTTAGGTAGAAAGTGTTTCGAACAATTATGTATTTTGGTAAAAGCTCAATTGAATGTTTGATCTCTACCTTTAATCAAGAATCTCTTATATACTAACGTTTATATTACCTCTAATTAGCCCAATTCATGTATCTACAAGTCTTCCTCCAAAAAGATTAGGTTAGGCAGAGTTGAAATCTATTCAAACTATATGTTCCTTTAATTTATCTTCTTAAATCTATGCTCATAGAAATATAAAAATATGTATTGAAAGTGACAAATTATAATTTTGCAATTAATTAATGAATTAGTTCTTGAGCTCACCAGATATAAATACTACTATAAGACTAGCTAGAAAACGACAGAAATTCCTACAGCCTTCGCTTTCAAGGTAATTAATCTGTCACGTTGCTCAAAAATAGGTCTATTAATGTACGTCTATCAAACATTTTCCCCTAAAACAAACAGTTAACTTATACACTTCGCATTAATTTTACGGTTAGATTATATGGATAAAACTACTCTCGTATTAATGGTGTTTCATGTTAGTATTTACTATGCTTGCATTAATTGCGTTTACTAATGAAGAAACTAACATTAACCATTCTCTTTCTGTTGATCTCTTATGTTGGAGTATAAACAGAAGATCCTATATATACACACACATATATATACACACATTAACACACTATATGTAAATATAAATCAATTCAAAATCGAACGGAAAATAACAAAAACTAAAAGCAAATGATCTTTAACTTTGTCTTTTTTCTTTTCATATTTCAATCTCCCTTGAGATATGTTTTTTTTTTTTTTACGTTGATGTATACAGAGATAATAGATCACCTATATGCCTACATACACGATCAGTACTTTTATGATTGTTATTTTTACAATCAGTGAAACAAAAATGAAATTACGTCTTGGTGTACTCTATTCGAAATAACATACATTTTTTTTTTTTTTTTATTAAAAAAATCGACTTCTGGGAACAAAACTAATTAAGTTTGGACTAAACGTTTTCCAACTTTGTAACCACTGCACTAAGTTTGGAATGTTTCCAAAGCTATTGCGTGTTCTGAAAATTTCGAGGAATTGGTATTATTTTTGTTAAATAAACAAATATTCGTAAGAATTATGAAATTTTATAAGGTCGTCAAATATTCGTAAGAATTGTGAAATTTAGGATCCGATATATATAATTTACTTCGATAATTAGCAGCTTACATGTGATTAAATAAATGAATGAACTTAATGTTTTAGAAAAACATTGTTGACAAGCCAAGATTCTTGTTCGTAACTACTAACTAGTACTCGTAAGTCAATAAAGTATCAATAAATAACAATATTAAAGCTGAATACAAAAACGATAAACATGTAAGTTACAATAATTTAATCATGGAAAAGTTTTCAGGCGTAGAAAAAATTACAAAAAAAAACAGTAGCAAAAGACAAAAAAAAGAAGAAGGGTAAAGCAGATTCCTTGACCTATGCTATCATAAAAAAACTATTATAACGGTTAGTACTCGTTCGATCCTATTGCATGTGGGTGTAATTTTAAATGTTGTATTGTATATCGAAAAAAAATGGAATTCAATATCACTTAATCAAAACACAATTTTGCAACTGCTTGTTACTAGTTTATATAAGGTTGGTTCTCGCAATACTGTACATAGGTACGACTAGAAAGTCAACGCGTGAACAATACACAAAATATTACTTATTTTTCCAGTTTTTATAAAATGTTAGTACATAAACAATATTTTTATAAAGTGATCGTATATACAAAAATTCCAATAAAATCTATAAACCTACAACTTTTTAAAATTGTTTGAAGAAAAACCAAAGTAGAAAGAAACAAAAAAAAAACAAGATTATAATTAAATTGAGTTTTGGATGAGATTCACATTAAAAATGGGGAAATTATAGTATTTTCCAATTACGTTTACTAATTACTGTAAGTCTGTATGTATATAAAAATATTATTATTTCTGTTTTGTGACATGTTCGCAGAATTTGTCTTTGCTTACTGATATCAAACGTCGTTCTCCATGAAATAACAGGACGAACATAATCTATTCTTTTCAAACACTCACAATCTTGTTAGATTTTATCGAGTGTAAGTATTATGCAAATTTTTTCACACATATTAAGTTTAAGGCATGGGACTAAATTAGGTAAATTTGTGATATATTAATTCACTAAAGAAAATTCTTTTATATTATAATATAAATTTGGTTATATTGTTTTAAATTAGGTGAATCTGTGATATATATATATATATATATTAATTCACTAAGGAAAATTTGTGATATTATGATTCAAAATTACAATTTTAGCTCGAATCGTACATTGTCTCAGTCGACAAATCTGAAAAACAAGAATATCAAGCTTACGATGAAAAGACGAATCAGTGCAAGAGAAGAAGCAACGAAACAATGCCAATATTGAAAGATTTAGCTAAAAACGACAATCTCATCAAATTGATATTGATTTCGAAAAAGAAAAATAACAGAATCTCGTAACAGATAATACTTTCGTTTCGAAACAAAGTGTGTAAATTCAATTCTTCATCGTTCATCGTGAGAATTATTATAACTTTATTGTAATTTTGTTATACCAACTCTTGTATCTGAATTCATATCAATAAATCAAACAAATGTTAAAAAGACATAATTGTGATTTGTATATGAATAAGTTTTTTCTTACATAATTTTATTCATAGTTAACATTACAATCTTACCAATCATGATTCAATATCTTTAAAATTCTAAAGATATGAAAGTTCTACCTCGAAGCAGTAAAATATTATATCTAAATTTTTTGAGAAAATGTCCTTACAAATAAAAAATAAAAATTTCCGAACGGTGCTTTTTAAACACTAGTATCTATCATTAACATATGTTTTTGACTAGATCGACCTTAACTTTGGATTGGATGTTCAGAAAACCAAGTGAAACGATGCTAAAAACAGGCAGTTAGTATTTAAACAATGAAAATGTGAATAGTTTTTTGGGTTTTAATGTTAAATAACGTGAATAGTTATTTTTCTAAAGCACTGTAAGAACTTTAAATTTCACAATCAAAGATTCAAAATGATTAAAAGAACTAAGTTGGTGGTAGATTGCCATTAGTCCACTGGTCGCTTAGATATATATAATTTTTTTTGAACATATTCGTCGCTTAGATATTAAGGGCTATAAATTTGATGCATGTATATTATAGAATCAAGTTTTCGGTGAATTCATTATGCTATAAGTTTTTTTAGCCATTCGTTGTAGTTTCACATATACTTGTACTATTAATTTAGTTAGTGTGGTTTATTGATGTTGTTATGATAATAATTGAAGAATCGGGATGCATCGATCCCATAATATCTAATATAAACAAGTACATACATGTCGGTTTAGTAAAAATCAAGCTAATATAGTTTTGAGAGTGGAAGTGAACCAACCCTTTGTGAAAAAGCGGAGAAGAAAAAGACGACAATGTGATTGATTACTTGAACACTCTTTTACACCCACCTCTCTAATTAATTTTGACTAAGTTCTCAATATTTTTTTCTCTTTAACTATATATGAAAGATATAATAGTTTTATTTGTTTTGTTTTGGATAGTCGAAGTAGATCATGTGTCTGAAACCAGACTAATCTTCCAAGTATGTTTAAAACCAGAATAATCTTCCAAGTATGTTTAAAAGTACCATCGGATAATATCACTCGCTGTAGGATAAATAATATATATTCTCAAGTGGAATGCTATAGTTCTTAAAATATGTTTATGCTGTTTAACCATTTTTGTTAATTTTTTTCTGCGTGAAATCAATTGTAAATAACGATTGAGTTAGTCATTTGAAGTTTTGAATAATAAGGAAATAAACGAGGAGAGGGGTCTATACGACACAAGGAAGAGTAGGTCAAATACACATTTATAACCTATGATCAAATATTACGCATTTTGTTTGGCTTCTAGGTGACAACGACTCTATTTATATAACCTATGATCAGCTGCCAACAACGTCTTACTTTACGCATAAAGTATATATGCTTTAACAATTATAGATTTGTTTTATAACAATAATCATTAAATCAGAGTATGAAGAAATTTAATACGTAATCTATAATTTACTTGATAAATAACTAAATACAGTACATTGTAAAAATTTGAATGTACTCATACTTTTAAGTAGAAATGGAACTTATGATACTAGTTAAATAAAAATACTAAAAAATCGATATGAAAACATGTGATTCGATGAAGTATCTTAATATTTTCTCTAATAAAATCCCTAGATGCAAACTAGAACTAAGTAAATAACCAAAATCTGTTTGGTTTAGTTTTGGCACTCTTGATCCTACGTACTCGCATCAGACGAACACGTACGTAAGCTGGTTTTTCAAGAAATTGTGAATCGGAACCAAAGAATGTGTTAGAGAGAGAGAGAGAGAGAGAGAGAGAGAGAGAGAGAGAGAGAGAGAGAGAGACTAAATCTACTGCGGCTGGGACCATGAAGACAATCATACCCCCAAAAGAATCTACTGATATTTGAGTATTGGTTTAGAGGACCTAACAAACCAGTCATTGGACTAATTTCCCAATCGATTGATGGGATTGTGGGGACCTTACCGAGGCAAGAACATGGGTAAATGAACTTGGCATTTATAAACTTCACCTACATAAGAAGAAAGATCATCATCGTTTGTGATTGTCAAAAGTGTGGTCCAGTTATGACAACTTCATGGAGCAAGAGATCTCTATCAAACTTATGACTCCATTAATATGAATCACAACTTGGCTCTTTGAGGTCGATTTCCTGATTATCCACAAAACTACTAATAGATGCAAGCAATACAAGCATGTACATATATATGTGCTTTGTGCATTTGGTTACTTGAATAAGCAGCTATTCGAGATTCAGTTTGTTTTGTCGTGTAGAAAGATGTTGCTGATATAGAAAGAAACTGCGGAAACCTTAACATACACTAGGAGTTGATCCACACATTGTAGGTTCTGTCTAGGAACCATCTCAATAATATTATTTTTAAAAAATACCATTAAACTCTGTCCATTTTCATAAATACCATTAAGTAGATTACAAAGTCAATGATACATTTACTTCTACCAAATACAAGAGAAAAGGGACCAAAGGAAGTCAACGGAAATGTTGAATGAAAGCTGACTTGGCATGAGAAGGGAAAGGCTCTACTTCTACCAGAAGAAGGTTTTTCGTTTGTAGTTTTGGATTATAAATAGGAGAGTCGAGAGTTTTAGTCTTTATGCTTAATGTTGTATGTTGTTGGAAGAGTCATGATGAGACCTTCAATGGCGATCACCATGAGATCGCAATACGCTTGAGCATCTTTGTAATTCAGTTCATATAATCAATAAAGAGAGAGGTTACAAAGGAGTTCCGATCATCAAACTCTATCAATTGGTGCGGTGAGCGTGGACGTCGACTCCAATCAGGTTGCCATCAATAAAGAGAGAGGTTACAGAGTTTACAGAGGAGTTCCGATCATCAAACTCTATCAGATTGCCATCCAAAAACGATCCGTCAAGAATGACATCAGCTTTGGCGAAGTTTAGATTTCGTGGTAGTATCAAGTTCAATGCCATTGCAGGCGTTTCTACACGTCTTCTGCTTGTATACACTACTTCAAGGCCGATGGTGGAAGTTCACAACTACAACTACCCATTGCTTTTCGGGACATTGAGAACTAACAATGGTTTTGAAACTCTCACACAAGAGACGGCAAGTATATTAAAAAGAATTGTGCCAACAAAACATCATCATCCAAGGCAATGTATTAAGGCGAAAATATGTACCTAAGCATCTAGACCATGTGCACAGGGGATTGTGGTTCTAATCCATCATTTAAATCAAATAAAGTGTTCAACTTATGATCATTATATAAACCAACTAAAGAGGCAATCAAGAAAGAGTAAGCCCTGCACCAAGAAAATCATCATTTTTTCCAAGTCTACTAAGCATCATCAACTCTCTGATCCAGCCATCTCACGCTGCGTCTTCTCTGAGAAAAGCTTTGTTGCAATCATATTATCCATAAAATACTCTCTGTAAGGATGGTTCTCGGGTACGAGTTTCCGAAACTTGTCGAATTGTTCCTCTGCCTTGTCTTTCTTCTTCAGCAATGTGTATATGATTCCTTGACAGAGATACGGCCTGAAATCTCTTGGTTCCTCCTTCACAAGCTCTTGATAAAGCTTCAATGCTTCACTATGCTTCCCTTCAATGACCCGAATTTGAGCCACGAGTAGCTTAAAATCCCGAAAATCGTTATCATTCTTGCACCTCAACATTGCTTCCTCAATCCTATTCTCCAGCTCTTTCAAATCAAGACCTGCATCGGAATAAGCCATAAGAAGGCCGTGATAAGCTTCAACGCGAAGCGGATCTTTAGCCAGAATCTCTTCAAATCCAGTCTTGGCTGAATCTAGATCTCCACTGTAGGTGAAGATGTTGGCTTTCAAAACTGGCCATTCCGATTCCTCGGGTTCCAGTTTTATCAGACGATCGATCACTTGTACGGCTTCTATAAGCTTTTGAGATTTGATCTTTACCTCCATCAAGGAACGCAGAGACTCCACATCAGGAGGGTGAGTTGCCAAATGCTCTTCAAGCGCTCTCTCTTCTTCTTCCAAGGTAACGTGTTCGCTGCTTTCCACTGACGGCGGAGGCGCGACGGGAGCTGCAATCGCCGGCGATTTGAGCTGGAGATTGACCAAGAGCAGAGCCGCCGCGGTTGTAAGAGTGATGCATGTGGATTTGATGAGACGGAAAGGTGTGGATTGTTGGAGAGGCATTCTAGAGTCTTGGAATTTGGAAGACGAAGCTTTGATTGAAGCGCAGCATTTGACGGAGGAAATTGGTCGGATTGAGGGTCTGAAGGGGAAAGACGACGAAGAGGCGTGGGTGAAGGAAAGGTGGAATGGCTGGTGATGGAGCTGTAACTTTCCCAGAGACTCCATGATTGCGTAAAGAGATAAACCTTACAAAAGCCCTAAACTGAAAGTAAAGAGATATAGGTGAGGAAGACGATTCCGAATATGCTCTCCTTGACTCCTTGCTTGGGATGCTCATACAAATACGGCACCGTTTTTATTTTTTGAATTGATAGGCCTCACGCTGCCTGCATTTTTAGTCTGGGGCCTTTAAGTTAACCGATCCAAAATCGAATAATGGTTTCGGTTCGATTGGACCGGCGGATAAGGTATTTAATCATCAAATATCATGAAGAAGCACACATTGTAACATTGACTTTGAGTTGTAAGTAACTGTAATAACTCCTTAAACCCGCCCATGGAACAACCGTGGTCGTGGTCGGAAAACGAACCCAAGAAACAAAAACAACAACATACAAGAAAATAAGGCACAAGCCTTTCTATCTTTCTTTTTTTTCATTTCTATACATGAAAATATGTAATAAGGCTACAAAAAAAAACAAAAACACAGGAAAAGTGAAGAAAACCAGAAACTGCAGATTTATCCAAACATTTGTCTGCTGTTTCTTCTTTTTAGTTCTTGTGATTGTATAAAAATGGATGAGGACTCGGGTTAAAGGGAATGCTCTGTTCCCGGCTTCTCGTGAAGAAGGGATGGTTCAGTGCTTCTCTTGCCTTGAGCCTCTCCGTTGGATCATAGCGAAGCAGCCCTTGTAATAAATCTATCAGATCGCCTGCCGAGTGATCCACGTGCTGCATTATCAGATTCTACACACAAAAAAATAGAAAATGGTGTTGCTACTTTCTATATAGCAGATAAGCGAATGTCAAGTCCAAAAGTTCATCACTGAGAGATTACCGGTAAGCGAGGAAGTTTCCATACTGCTTTTAAGCTGTCTCTTGATGTCGCACCTTCAGGCCAATCTAACTTTGCACCTCGCCTGAAGTATTTCTCAGAGCGCCGGCTGCAAGAACCGTTTTGATTTTGATATAAGAAATTACAATTCAATTCATTTTTCCGCTGGTATCTGATGCTGCTAATAGGATGATCTTGTTGTTCTTACTCGGCTCTGAGCACCATATGAGGAGGTAATGGTCCTAGGACCCTTTCCATCATGGCCAAATGCTCCAAGTTTTCATGTGTTTGGAAAAGCGCCTCTCCCTGCAAGTTTTGATCCAGAAGAAACATCTCTTGAGACACGGTGAGATGAAACCCAGTGCAACGAAAACATGTAAAGAGAAAGTTCCTCACCGAACAAAGTTCAACAAGTATGCAACCAATACTCCACAGATCACATGGATAGTTCCATCCAACTCCTGCGATAACATCCCAAAATATTAAATACAGATAGCTTTACAAAAATATTATTATCTAGACAGATGTGACAAAGTCATAAATGTTTACCTAAGATTACTTCTGGTGCGCGGTAATGCCTTGTGGATACAATGTAGTTATGGTCTTGATGTTCAAACGTTGTACTTCCAAAATCAATGAGCTTGATGGCACTTGACTTGGGCAGATTCTTGAAGTATGACCCATCTTTCGTGGGTCGTGATAGAAACTAGATTTTCATGACCACAAAGGAAAAAGTCAACCAACTTGAGTTATACAAGTTTCTTCAAGGTGGATATCATATAAGCCATGAACCTAAATGTGTCCAGGTTGGAGGTGATTGATTACTCACCTTATAATCAGGTATTTTGATATATTCAGAAGATACCAGAAGAATGTTCTCCGGCTTCAAATCCGTGTGAATCAGCCGTAAATCGTGCATATCTGTCAGAATAGAATGAACCAGGTCTGAGTACATTGGTAAACAAAAATGGCTGCCTGAGCAATTTGGATTCCATGCAAATTGCAAAATTAAAAGGGAAACATGAACTAATGACTATTAATGCCTAAGTCTTGTATTAAAAAGAGAAATCAAAATCAAAATGATTTATAGCACTGATGGACTACTATATAGAACTATAGAAGAATGGGCACACACATGCTACAGACTCCAAAAGTTGTCTGCCAAGCTCCCGAACAAGGTCAATGGGAAATGAACGGTAGCTGTTTTTGCGGAGAAAATCATATAAGCTTGGCCCAAGCTTCTCAAATACCTGTTGAAACCATTTAAACCCATCCGCAAGTTCTTTTTAACTCACATAATATTTGGGCATGAAGGAGATTGTATTTTCCCCTCAAACTTATCAAATAAAGGTAACAGTACTTACAATACAAATATGATTACGATAGTCAAACCAATTCCGTATTTGCACACAACTGCAAGGAATTGAAAAGCTTATACCAAATGCAATAAATTTAACACTAACCACGAATTAGTAAGAGGAAAGAGATCTTCTTACCGAGAACCACCAACATCATGCCTTGTAAGCCTTTGCAACACGTCAATTTCTATCATGGCAGCTTCACGATACTTGTTTATGGACCGTATAATTTTGATTGCCACGACTTCTTTGCTTTTATTATCAAAGCATTCCAATACTTGTCCAAATGTACCTGCCAGAATACAATCCAATGGATGATGAAACCACCAATCCTCTCCAAAAGATAATGGGCAACCAAAAAAACATAATGAAATCCTACTCTGTCTTAAAGCATGCATATTGAACAGAAAAACAAGACTAACCACAAGGATAATATAATCATTTAAGCAAAAATTAACAAACCTTCACCCATCTTGCTGAGAATTTGATCTGCACGCACAACAGAAGAGGCATGTCAGTGTAACGTACTTAACCTCCATGATAAAGTCGGTGAAACAGATAAGATGTCGAAAGACTCTGTAACATAAGACTCACAACGTGGAGTCAAAGTATCTCCAACCACAAAGACATAATGGCCGTCTTTATCATCTGGTCTCCAAGGAGGAGAGCCCTGACGAGGAAGGCCATTATAAAACATGTTTGGGTAAACCAAATTGGGAACCACTCCACTCGCAAACTCTGGACCATAGTACAACGGAGGATGAAATACCTGAAAAAACAAAAAAACTCATGAGCTGAAAATTCGCATCATCTACTTAGCTCAAGCTCAAACTTTTAAAGTAGTTAAACACAACTCGCAGTATGGCCCAAGATCGAAAACACAGACAATGAGTAAAATCAAATTTCAAAAGGATCCTGGGCTGTGGAAAAACTACAAAAGAATAGTTTTTTTTGGATATATGTGGACAATTCGTTACCGTGGGTGGAGGAGGAAGAAGAGGCGCAGCATCCCATGCCAATCGCGGCCGTTTCCTCGGCCTCTTATCGACATTCCTATGAGGGAATTCAACATTCCGCTGAGTTTCCAAGATCATCGCGATCGAGCTAGCTTTCTCACGATGCAAACTGCTTTGCATAAAGGGTTTACAAATCCAGAGCTGAAAATAAAAAAAACAAAGAGGAAAGGGATAATTGTCGGATGAATTCGAATCGAAATAGGAGATAAGATTCTGAAAATCGAAAACCCTAATAATCTTCAATTGGGGGATCTATCTCAATAGATAACTAAAAAAAGGTGGGAAAAGTAACAGAAATCATAAAGTAATGCAGCTCAGAAACTAACCGTAAATCTCTCTCTCTCAGATTATATTTTGGATACGGCCGAAAATTGATCGCGGGAATTCAGATCGGAGATACGAAAAATGCTATCTTTTACTCAATTTTGTAATTGGAGAAGGGAAAGTATTTAACAGCGAAAGAGACTGAAATGAATAATAATGGAGAGAGAAAACAGACGAGCGAACCAGAGGAAAGAGACGACGAAGGAGAGAGAGAGAGAGGCTTTCGAAGTTTTAATGGGCTTTCTCTTAAGGCCTTTTCATTAAATATCTGTCGACTAAAGAACGGCATGAAGTCTATTATATCCAGGGGAACAAACAACGCGGCGTTTAGTTTCTAAACATGAAAACAACACGATGTGTTTTTCATAAGTCTCCCAATATGGAGGAGAGTCGAAGAAGGAGAAGTCTAAAGCAGCCATGGAGATCGCCGCCACCACCACTGTCTCCGTCGCGCCGCAATCGCGCCGGTTGTGGGATGCATTTTCCAGGAAGCTAGGATCTTCATCTTCTCTTCGGTTTGGCTTCTTCGAGAGAAAATATTGCGTTGGGAGCTCTAGGCTTCGCGTGTCTGCGGCCTCCATGGACGCCATCACTGCCGAGAAAATCTCGCCGGCGGCGAGCTTCTTCGACAAGAGAGAAACCGGAGTTCTTCATTTCGTGAAGTACCATGGCCTCGGCAATGACTTCATCTTGGTATATTTGTTCTCCGTTGATATCTCAATATGGCAAAAAGAGTGAAATTGACCAAAATGTTTCAACAATCTTAAGATTTTATTTTGAAAATTGGGTTTTTCTAGGTGGATAACAGAGACTCATCCGAACCTAAGATTACTCAAGAGCAGGCGGCGAAGCTGTGCGATCGAAACTTTGGTGTTGGTGCCGATGGAGTGATCTTTGCAATGCCAGGAGTCAATGGTACCGATTACACCATGAGGATATTCAATTCAGATGGTAGTGAACCAGAGGTGTGGCTACTTCGATGATGATGAATGTCTGTTGATATGTTATGAGTGAGTTGTTGTTGCGCTTGAAGCCATTAGCATTCGATTTTGTTCTTGTAGATGTGTGGCAATGGGGTTCGATGCTTTGCCAGGTTCATTGCTGAGCTTGAGAACTTGCAGGGGAAACATAGGTATGAGAAACATCTGTTGAGAGTTCATGCTTGCTATATAATCTCTAACGTCTTTTTATTTGTTTTGCTAGTTTTACAATACATACCGGTGCTGGCCTAATTGTTCCAGAAATTCAAGATGACGGACAGGTAAATCATTCTGATTGATGTCTCGTATTAAGTTTAGTCATATTCATTGTGATTGGTTAGCTAAAGCCTGGATTTTTTTTATCTCTTATTTGTTATTGTTCACAAGTTGTTTACTGCATTGTGATTGATATGGGTACAGGTTAAGGTTGACATGGGCATACCGATTCTTAGGGCACAAGATGTGCCCACGAAGTTGCCAGGAAACAAAGGTGAAGCTGTTGTTCAGGGAGAGCTAGTTGTTGATGGAGTAAGCTGGAATGTGACGTGTGTTAGTATGGGCAATCCTCACTGCATCACCTTCGGTACAAAGGGTGGACCGGTGCGTGTTTGCTTGCTGGACTTCAAATTCTATTATTTCTTGACACATGGAATTTCTCATCGTTTGTAATTTTCCTTTGTGTCAACCAGAATCTGAAAGTTGATGATTTGAACTTGCCAGAGATTGGTCCAAAGTTTGAGCATCATGAAATGTTCCCAGCTCGAACTAACACAGGTTAGATTCATCGACAGATCTGTCCAGATTTTCATTGAGATACAGTGATACTTCTATATCGTTTTTGGAATTGTATCTCTTATCTTACAATTCTTTGCGTTTTATCTGCAGAGTTTGTGGAAGTCCTATCACGTTCTCATTTGAAAATGCGTGTCTGGGAGCGCGGAGCAGGTCAGCTAACTCTTAGTCAATTAACGGCACTCCCTGATTCCTTAGATGCTTAAGCATACTTAAAACTGCAGGAGCAACTTTGGCCTGTGGAACTGGAGCTTGCGCTCTGGTTGTTGCAGCAGTCCTTGAAGGCCGAGCCAACAGGGTAAGTTTGGAATTTCAGAACTAAAAAATTCACTTTGCAAAATGGTGATACTTTTCAGATTACACAATGGTATGGAGCTCCTAGTCTTCCAGATAGATACGATTCATGATAGTTAAGGGAAACAGATGTTGTGTACTAGATAAACACAAATTGGATAAGCGTTTTTTTTCAGAAATTTCGAACCTGACTGTTGTGATGAAGGATTTACATCCTAGCCTGTAAACCAACTACATGAAACAAGATATGATTCTTGAGAAAACTCTTCCATTGTACGTCTGTAAGGTTTCTCAATCTGATTTTCTTATATCTTATGAGGCGAACTGCTATTGTGTGATGTGGTCTTATTGCAATCTAATTGCTAGATAAGTGGTACATTAAGTCAATGCTACATTGATCTCGAGCTTGTTATATATTTTTTTTGTATTGATCACGGTGGAACAGAAATGCACGGTGGATCTACCGGGCGGACCATTGGAGATAGAGTGGAAGGAGAAAGACAACCATATCTACATGACGGGTCCTGCAGAAGCTGTCTTCTATGGATCAGCGCTGCTCTAATGGGTCTTGACCGTCAATGACTTGTCTCTCACTATTGTCGTTCTTTTGGGGTCTGCGTGTTCTAATTTAAACGTGCTAAGCTCTTACCTGCCCCACCTAGATGTGCTTCATAAATTCTCATGTACTTTTATTATTTTCAGAGTAAAATTCCAAACCTTTTGAATATTTGCGTTTATGTTCGTAATATCACTCCCTTTACGCTTATGGTTAAACTTGTATATTCAGGCAGACCAGATACTATCGAAGGCCATGGTTGCATACTATGGTTAGGAATCAGCACAACAGAACCGGTTTTAGACCCCCTAATTATATAACACAACTCTCATTTGTCTCATGCACTAACATCAATTAGCCCATCGCAAAAAAAGATATGTCAGCGTGGTTTTACAGCTTGGAAAAAGCCACTGTCCAAGTCACTTCCAGGAAGTAAAGACAAAGGCGAGGGTACATGAGACGATGAGGACGATGTTTTGGTGTAGAGTAATGTCGTTGTTTCCGAGAACATATCGGTTTCTTGCACAGATTGGCAAATACTTTCGAGTTCCTTCACCACTTTTGACATCTGTGGTCTCGTCTCTGGTCTATCCTCACAACACCATAACGCCAATCCCGCCAACTTCATCACTTTATCTGGCGAAGTTTGTCCCATCCGACTATCCGCCACTGACAGAACCGTTCCACATTCATTAGCCATCTTCACCTGTATCACATTTTACAGAAAAAGGTCTATAAGAAAGGTGTTGCTTCATTGAGGAAAACAGTAATCACCCATATTATCTTGTTTGCTCAGTCAAGAAAAGTACCTCGCGGATAATATGTGTACCCTCAAAGAACGGGTGCATTCCAGTCAAGAGCTCAAGCAACACTACTCCAAAGCTGTACACATCGCTCTTCACCGTCAATTGCTGAGTCATGAAGTACTCTGGATCCAGATATCCCTGTGCATATATAATAGCATGTATTGTTTTGTCAAAACCCACCGGGTCAAATATCGTCTAGTGTGCCAGATTGGGACTCACGGGTGTTCCTCTCACTACGGTTGATACATGGGCCGGCTCACCATCTCCCTCCCCAAAAGTAGGAGCCAACCTTGACAGTCCAAAATCAGCAACTTTAGCATGAAGCTGACAGTCCAAGAGTATGTTGCTGGTTTTAATATCGCGATGAATAACAGGCGGGTTTGCTTCAGTGTGAAGGTAAAGGATCCCTTTAGCTGAACCCAAAGCCACTCGTGACCTCATGCTAAAGCTCAATGTTTCCGTAGCATTAGCTGCATGGCAATGTAAAAAAACATTGAAACATTATAGCATCGAGATAGGCAAACACTTCTAACAAACATAAAGCTAGTTTCAAATCTTGAGAAGGAATATTTCTTGCCTGAAAGCCAATCACGCACATTGCCATTAGGCATATACTCATATACCAGCATCTGTGCATGATCCAAATAACACAGATATATGGATTAGTCGGGAAATAAAGCTATTTAACAACTGCATATGACAAACTATATGTACCTGTTCCCCGATGTCACTACTGTAGCCAAGCAGTGACACAAGATTTCGGTGATGTAACCTTGAAAGCAGATCGATCTCATTCAGAAACTCTTTCTCGCTCTGCAGAGAAGTTTCTTCTCCTCGTTTGATGGCAACTTCGGTTTTATTTGGCAAAATGCCTTTGTAGACCTTTCCATAGCTACCTCTACCGATCAATGTGGAGCTATCAAAACCATTAGTTGCATCCGACAGTTCTACAAAACTGAATTTCTTCACCCCTTCGATTTCCCGAGATATTTCCCTGACTGGAAGACATAAGAAGTTTCCTGGTTAAAGGACAAAACAAAATGAAACAGAGCCATTGGTGAGAGAGTTGCTTACAAAAACGTTTTTTGGTGAGTGTATGTGAGTTATCACGACGTTTCCTAACATATACAAGTGTTGCACTCACTGAAACAACAGTTGCAGCAACGATAGAGCCTGCCACTATCATCACCCATTCAACCGTGCTTATCGCACTCTCTCGAGTTGACAAATCAGCTGCATCCAAAGATTTAGATATATATATATAGATATAGATATATTATTGAAACAAATTATGTCATTTTGATTAGGTGCAAAAACTGTATGTACCATACGGTCCTTGAAGAGGGAAGTCGAGCAGCTCATAGGGTCCAAAAAAGTCATTACGAACAAAACTCCATGACATAAACCTGTCCCTGATACGTATGACTTGGCTAACGTTAAATTTGGTTTCGCCTTTGGGAATTAGCTTTAAGTACATCCTTAGACGCAGCCTGTTCTCATCAACAACTCTATCAATTGCTAGTTGATGAGTTTCCAAGTGGAGGGACGTGGTTATATACTCCACGAATTGGTGTTCAATATATGGAGTGAAGAAAAAGAAGCTACGGCTCTTTAGCCTATAATCGATCGAAAGAGGCGCTGTACAAAAGCAGATTCCTGAGGAAACTAGCACGTTCTCATAGGGACATGACACATTACTGCATGGTGGTTTTGAGTTTGTAGATGTTTGCTTTTTCTCTCCGCAGATATGTTGGAAGAGTTGTTTAACAGTGGGAATGCTTGTACTTTTGCATATTGGGTTGCCACCAAGACTTTTGACACAAAACAAAAAAAAAGAGCTTTATTAAATTAGACAATGTAATTTCAAAGGCAAGAGAGTGCAGTTCGGTCCAAAATTCTTAAGTGTCCTTTAACTTGCTACGAAATAGGAACAAAGAAACTCACTATAGAGAAACATTGTCCGGTGTTGTCAGGTTTCCTGTTGCATCAGAGAAGTTATTGTTCCTGAGATCACTGTGCATGCATCCAAAAGAAGTTTCAAGCCTCTGCGAATGAAGTATGAAAACTATTTAAGTATTACATAATAAGAAAAACAAAGAGTTGAGGTCATACACTTGCAGCTTGTTATCCTCGAAAGACTTGCTCTCCCAAATAGCTGTTGGGACAGAACCAGATAAACTGTTGTTCTCAAGTGAACTGTTACAAACAAAAATATTACAAAGTACTCATAGATGATTGGAAACTGCAGAAAATAAGAAAATTCAATGAATGTTTTACATACAGTAATTGAAGAGATCCCAAATCCGAGAAACTTTGTGGTATAGATCCAGTAAGGTTGTTATAAGAGAGTTCACTGCAGAAAAAATCAACGATTTAAGTTGAGTAAAGTGCTACTAGGAGTAAGATTTGGAAATGTGCATACATTGTTGTCATGTTGTCAGAAAGCTTAGATTCTGGTATAGTGCCTGTGAGCTTGTTCCAACTTAGATCTCTGTAATAAGAATTAGTATTGTTCCCTAAACAAGGCTCAAGAGAGCTCAAAGACTAGCAAATAGAAACACACAATTTTACAGATATACCAGACATAAACACTTACAGGTAGCTAAGATTTTGTATCCTGCTTAAATCAGGAATTGATCCTTGCAGTCGACAGTTCCTTAAACTTCTGCCAAGTGGAAAAGATGAAAGAGTAATTCAAACTAATGGAGAAACACAAACCATTTGAAACTTACAATTTTACTAATCTAGAAAACGTTCCATAGGCCTCGGGAATCTCAGAACTGTTGAAATTGTTGTTATCCAGCTGACTGCATAAGCAGAATACTTATAGTTTTCAAAATGTTATAAGAAACAAAACTTATAGTTTCCCAGTTAAAAGGCACATACAGTATGATCAAGGATGGCAATTGAGCTAACTCTACGGGCAAAGTCCCAGTCAAGTTATTATTGTCCATTATCCTGCGAGATTTGTTCCATCAATATAAACACTTTTAAAGACAAAATCAAAGAGTGATCTAACGAGAAAACAAACAAAACTCACAGGTGAGCAAGGTTGGTCAATTTGGATAGCTCCACCGGAATTTCTCCGCTTATCGTGTTATTGTTGAAATGGCTGAAGATCCAATAGCCACTGGTGAGTAAAGGATGAACTGCTGATTTTGCTATGAAGAAGATAAACAACTTACAGATGTTTTATGCTTGTCAAGTTTCCAAATGCAACTGGAACTGAACCTGTTATGTTGTTCTCATCTACTTGGAGCCTGTTTAGGTTTCTAAGATTACCAAGTTCAGGGGGTAAACTACCCACCAATTTGTTCCCATTCAACAGTCTGTCCAAATAATATTTTCTCTGTACAAAGCCTTCTTTTAAAGTGAAACTAAACAAAGAACGAAAAACCAGAACAACAAGGCAATAGAAAGTACATCATCATGTGATCCAACTTACAGGAGTCTCAAGGAAGAAATGTTTCCTATCTCCAAAGGAATACGCCCAGTCAGGTTGTTCCACATCACATTACTTGAACAAGGTAACCCAAGAGAAAAAGGTTTTTCAGTAAGAATTAAGGCAACCAGAAGCCAGTCAGATGAATCAAATGAAACAGTTTATCATCTTACAGAATTTCGAGATACGATAACTGGCCAACTTCAGAAGCCAGCTCTCCAGATAAATTCAGCCTCATCAATTGTCTACATCACAGTGACAAGAGGTGTAAGTGCATAATATTGTCCTTGCAAGCATTGACGCCTGGACACTGCATTAGTGATGCATACCTTTTCAGGAGAAGAATACCTCCATTCCATAAATAAAGACAAGAAAATACATATGTAACAAATGGTAAAAGAAGAAGGACATACAGCTCCTGGATGTGAAAGTGACCATCATCATGTGAGCTACTGAAGCATGTTATGCCAGTCCAGTTTGTTTTGCATGGGTCACCCTTTGCCCAGTTACTTAAATTTCTCATAGGATCAATTAGACTCCTTTTGATCTCCATTAAAGCATGTACTGCAAAATGGATGAAAAATGTTAGCAAATATCTGGAAAGCAGTCTCCACGTTGTAGAATATGACATATAAGATTTGGGAATGACCAATCAAACAATGAGAGGAAGACTAGTGACCATGTTTATGCAAATTGACATTATTGTTATATGTATATGTCAAATGCGGATGAACATAGGCTTATCAAGTTCATTTTTTTAGAAGATGTGAGGTTATGGTTAAAAAAATGATCACCTTCTGAAGGATCTGTTCTTGAATCAGCAGGATGAAGCAGAAGGCAACAAAATGTCACCAGGAATATTACTGAACCGCATGTTCTTGAATTCATCACGATACCTCGAGAAGGAAGACAGATCATACTTTATTCTGTTGTAGCACACATAAACATACTTGGGATGAGTTCACATCTCATAAGAATATATTCTTGGTCAAGGCCAATCTTATAAGTTATGATCATCAGGTCACCAGAAGAATAGCCAAGAAACGCGTTTGGCAGAAAAATACTTCATGATGACAGTGATCTAACCAGTTAACAAAACATACCAGAAAGCGACTATACATAAGAAATTGTCAACAAGGTTATATATATATATATATATATATCCAATGAAATGAGGTTTGAAACTTTCTTATTATATATTCTTTTACAGAAAAAATCAACAATCTTCCAAGTTGTCAATTTTATAATCATTTCAGTTAAGACTGGTTATCCACTTAGGCTGACCTGTTCTTACAAGTTGGTGATTTCAGCTGCAAAGTTGTCACCCTTTCCCAATCTAAGCTGTTAAATTGATCTGGTATACGAAATTCTAAGAGCAAGCCAACACGAGTAAATATCTTAACGAAACTTCGGCTTATATGGTGAAAGAACCTTCAGATAAAACACAGAGAACGGCAAGTAAAAACCTGTCTAGGTGATGGTGGAGCCCTTCTTTTTCTGCCAACTTCTATGCAGCAAAAGTCAACTAGATCGAGGTCCTCGCAGTTTGAACATGCTCAAGCTTCTCCCAAAATGTTCAACGAGCCAACAAAACTTGAACTCTTTAAACACCTCGTACATATTAGGGTGCAAAATTTACTATGAGAAACCAGCACTTGCTAGTTGCCACTCAGCTAAGCATAGACTGATTTCTGATACCAAACCATGTCTTTGATGTGATTGATGGTGATCCAAAAAGAACAAAACACAAAGAAACATAGAGCTCCTTAACACCAGAGATTTGATAAGTTATCAGAACTGATTTCCCTGATAACTCTCTTCAAATTTGAATAGAAATCAAGAGCAAACCATATAACAGAAGCAAAAGTAGCCCTGGGGAATGAATGAGTTCAAGAGCCCAAAATACCTTATCTGTTTCTTTCCCAACTATATAGAGCAGTTGAATAGCTGTGGATTCTACTACACATGATCTCCAACTATCAAAAGACAAAACCATCTTGTTGTATTAATGCCCTTCTTATCAATATCCATTTTGATCACCACTTCCCAGTTACTTAAGATCCTCAGATATCAATCAAATCACCAAATACGTCATGTAACCCAACTATTTAAAATTCTTAGCACAAGAAGAAAACACTCTTCTTCACAGGCTATGTTATAAAGTCCAAAGAATGTAGTGTCCAATTTCGAAAGTAAAGAAGAAATGGAAAAGAAAGCGGTCTAAGCGTTTCCGATTTCATCTTCTGGCCCATTTATCTCATCCATGGATTATTGGACTCGAGCCCAATGATCCCTAAATTTTTATTTTCAACAATGATCACACCTCCATATTCTTTTTTTCCTCTCTTTTTTTTTTTAAGTAAGTTTGTTTTATATCTTCGGATAATATATTTGTAATCTCCATTTCAATACAAAATTGAAAGAAAAAAAAATGTTATCTATAGTTTATAAAGCTATTACTAGTGATATGGTGTGCGGGCTCCAAAGTATGACAAAGTTATATTATCGAACATGGAATCTGAAAATCATTTACAAAACAAATAGATGTCTTTAAGATCATGAATTTACCTACCAATTCGGTGGAAGAAGAAAAAGAATAGAAAAACCATACAAATGTTAACAAATTAGGCGCAGCCAAAAAGAAACATAAAAAAATATAATTTCTGTAAGTTATGTTATTTGATGTCTCGATAGACGTAGATTGAGACACAATGTCTAAGAGTACAAATATTAACATGATCTTACATACATCTATTAAAAAACCGCTAAACCAAAATATGCTTTCTAACAAAAAATTAAACACGAAAAATCCACGATCAATTATTGCGAAACCCGTATGAAGACACAGAAGAAATTAACTAAAGATGTATTGTATTAAGATTTAGTTACTCATAATAATCAATTATGAACATGTGAGCAATGGCGGCTCCTTCACTGGGTATAAGGTATGAGATTAAAGGCAACCAATATCACCCTTTTATATGAATTAATTTGTAAAAAACGTCTTATATTTTTTATTTTGTTAAGGTCCAAAACAAATATATTTGAAAATATATTCGAAAATTAAACAGTGTTATCGATAAAAAGAAACAAACCTGAAGAATGTGCACGAATAGATTTGAAGCCTCAAGTCGCATTACATCAAACAAAATCATTACTAAGACAGTAATGTAAGAAAATAATCAAAAGACAAAGGAACGATGTGCTCCTGTTAGGCATGTCCATTTGAGTCCAAACCCGTGGGCCTTGCCCCAATAGACAGATTTTGAGATATTTTTTTCATGATTATCGTATATATGATATACTTCAATATTTTCTATATTTATCTTTACTAATTTTTATTTTAAAATGGAAATTTTTTTCAAAGCCCTAGCGTCTTCGTGAGGCTATATATACCCCTACAATACCCGTCTCTTTTATACCAAATCCCCGAGAAGGTCATACCAACCACTTTTTTTCTTTGTCTTTTGTTATTTGTTCTTTGGCTTTCGTTTGATGTGTTTTTAATAACCGAAACATTACGAAATAAAAGATTATTACTGGAAACCTTTGTTAAACTTTCCAGTAATAACCCTAGGTTCGATAACATAATTAGCCATCTGAGTAACTATCAATCGTGTTCAATTGCACAATAGACCTTTTGGATCAATGTTTCTGAGCAACATTATGAGAGCACCTACCTTCAATGCCAACTTATGGTTAGGAAACCCAGAAGTCTTGACACTGTTTAGGAACTTTTGCGTGTAAACCATGTCATATGTAGTACTTCTGTAAGGAGTCTCGATACTATCAGAACATAGAAAAACTTTTTCATCACTTACCGAATGAACAAACATGGTTACGGTTAAGGCAACACATAAACATATATAAATACTAATGACACAATAGAAGACATGAAACAAAACACTATTACTTGGTAACTGCGGTACCATATAATTAATCATTAATCATCTCAATATAGCCTTCTCCCTGAAGAACTTAGGATCAGTTCTCGTGGCAAACTAATCTCCGTAAATCTCTTTCACAAATGATCTAACAGGATCGTCGCAATCCATTAGCAACAAATCTTCATGAATCTTGATTTCAGACTTACCACTGTTAGACTCGCTCAAAGTGGCCTTACCGTCTTCGATGTCCAGAATCCACACCAAAAAAGATTTTAGATCTCCTCACCATCACAATTAAAATCGAGGTTTGTATCATCACAAGTGCCATCAGTTCCTTCACAATCATCGCCTTCGTCAAGATCATCATTATCAGCATCGTCATCAGCATCATCATCATTATCATTGTCGTCATCAGCATCATCATCATCACTTGCATCTTCCTCACCACTACAATCAAAATCAGAATCCGTATCGTCATCGTCGCCATCAGATGCTCCACAATCATCATCGTCAAGATCATCAAAATCATCATCATCACCAAAATCATCATCAGATCCATCTTCTTCTTTGTGTCCATCAGAATCAGAATCAGTTTCCGTTTCACCATCATCGCCATCGGATTCTACATGATCACCATCTCCAAGACCAACATCATCGTCATCATTATCGCCTTTCTCATCATCACAATCAAATATATTGTCCATACATAAACCATCACCACCGGATCCTGCAAAGTCACAACCAATTTACAAATTAATATATCTATATGTATACATATATTTCGACAAAAGAAAGAGACCTTGAAGTACACGAACGAATGAAATCTCATGACTCAATTGAACATATGATCATAAAGATATTGTCGTACACAAAAAAAATCGTACAAAAAATATACTACCGTACATTTTAATTTTCGAAAAAAAAAATGCAATCATAAAGATATTGTCGTACAAAAAAGAAAAGCCCTGTAAACAAATCAAACTATAAAAATAACATTAAAATAATAACAAATTAAAAAGCAAAAGAAAACAAAAAAACTCACTGATGATGATGTTCATGTCCAATTTTCGACAAACAATATCACCGAAAGTCCTAAGATATTTATCGGGCAAGTCGACTTGGAAATCAACACACTTCTTGACGGCAGTAGTTCGAAGAAATTTGAGCTTGAAAGGAGCATCACTCGCCTTGTAATCACCGGTATAAGACACAAGATCTGTGGTATCCAGAACCACAGATTCACCCTCTTTCAAAGCACCAACAAATTTTTTTACCAATGCATCATCAACGTAACCATGAATCCTCGAACCCTAAAAAAAAACAAAAATCATGAAAATTAGAGCAAGCACCATCGATAAAAAAAAAATAGTATGATTATATATTTTTTTCTGAAGGTACGACAACTCATAACATAGCAATATCAAGATATGTTAATGCCAAATTCTATATATGATGATGTGTGTAGGTTTGATGTCGTGGTGAATGAGGAAGTAATTTTCGTTTTAATTTGGGGCGTATTAAGTTCAATGATTTAAACAATATAGACAAAATCAGCTTTTAATTTTGGTTACAAATAATGTTATTAGTTGGTTTGCTTATGGATTGTAATTTTCGGTTTCTTAACTAACCTATCGTAAACCATTCCTAAACGACCAACTTATAAATCGAAATCAAATAACTAATGTCGGTTTCTTAACTAACCGATCGTAAACCATTCCTAAACGACTAACTAATAAATCGAAATCAAATAACTAATTTTGATCTAACCGATCGTAAACCAATCGAAGAGCTAATTGAAATCGACATACCGGGTGTGGTTCGATTTAAGTTACAAAGACACGTCATCAGGATACAAACGAATGAAAATAAGACACATAATATAAAAAAATCGATCTAACCGATCGTAAACCAATCAAAGAGCTAATTGAAATCGACATACCGGGTGTGGTTCAATTTAAGTTACAAAGACACGTCATCAGGATACAAACGAATGAAAATAAGACACATAATATAAAAAAAATCGATTTAGGGAGAATCGATGTGAGCCCGCCACATAAGATTATGACTTCACAAATAATAGTATGATCATACGTAGAGATATATATTAAAAAAAAACTATTGTATTTAGATTTCGTTTTTTCTAGTATTTTACAAAGAACAGAACATATAATATTAAGTCGAAAATCTATATAATACTTTTTAACAGATACTCCAAATAGATCCAGAAAAGATACGAGTCGCATATGTACCAGTCAATCTAATTAAAAGTATCACACAAAGTTTTGATATTCGTTTTTGTGTTGAGTCTTGACGACGTATAACCATATGCATCAATAATAGGGATATATTCATTAATATACACCAAATTTGAAAGCTTACGGCGATGCTGACGTATAAATAATAAGTCGTCATCGATACCAAATGCTAATGCGGAGATCGAGCAAACAAAATGCTTATTCGAATTTGAAACTCCAGGGAAGAACTAATTAAACGTGTGTTATCTACAAAAGTCGTTTGTCCAATTAAAATCCAACTGACTTTCAAATACCAACTCTTTAGTCTAAAGTCTAAACCATAATCTAAATCCGGTTTAGATACCGTCACGATTCCATCATTGATGACATGACGTGTATTTGTGTGTACATGCAGTTTGTAGATTTCGTGTACAAAAGAGTTTCTAGGTGAAGAGTAGTTGTTGTTGTGAGAATAATGCAATCCGTTGACTTTTAGTTTGACTTTACGAATAGTAATCTCCACGTGCTCATTCATTTTCAATGCAGAGTGAATAAAAACAAAAATAATTGCTTATCAATTTTAGAAGCCAAGATAAAAATGTGCAACTACTAATAATATATTAAAATTATTTTAGTTGATATTTTGGACGCAATTGCATTAGACTTACTTGTTCCTTATGTTAATTAGCCGATAAATATTTAACATGTTGTCCGAAGTCAAATTAGTAATGCTGCTTAATTAATTTGAATAGGAGACTTTTTTTTTTGGTCCAATCACAAAAAGTCAAACTTTCCTTATTTTGCTTATAAATAAAGAGAAGATACTCTGCTTTTTCTTCTCACGTTTTCTAGGTAAACCAACCAAAACCTAAATCTTTTTAATTCGCTCTTTTCTCTTCTCGAGATAAAACAAACCGAAAAACATGAAGAGAGACAGGTCCGATTACGAAGAATCCATCAAGCATTTAGACATCGTAAAAAGTCTAGTGATGTTATCTCGAAGTTTCGTGGTTAAACAAATTGATGCAAGACAATCTACCGGAAGCAAAACCAATGATAACCGCTTCGAATGCAAAACGTGTAACCGGAAATTTGATTCTTTCCAAGCTCTCGGAGGTCATAGAGCCAGCCACAAGAAACCTAAGCTGAGTGTTGACGACCAGGAACAAAAGAAGCATCGTAACAATGAGAATGATATGCATAAGTGTTCTTTCTGCGGTCAGCTGTTTGGGACAGGTCAAGCTCTAGGCGGTCACATGAGAAAGCATAGGGCGAGCATGATGACCGAACAATCGGGTATCTCTTCTGCGGTTTTTACCAGACCGGTTTTGAATCGATGCAATAGCAGCAAGAGGGTTTTGTGCTTGGATTTGAATCTAACTCCATTGGAGAATGACATTGTTTGTATCTTTGGCAAAAATTTAGTTCCACAAATTGATTTGAAGTTTGTAAATTAGTTTTTTTTAGTTTTGAATTTATTCTTGTAATGTTATCGTAGTTTACCTCTTTCTTAACATTCTTTTCATTATTTCTGTCATGTATGTATACAAAATTCAGTAAATGTATTTCAATTCCAGCAACAATAGTAATAAAAATATTTGTAGTAGTTTTTTTTTTTTTTTTTTTTCATCGGACCATTTTAAAATGTACATGTTGCAGATGTTACGAAGGAAGCCCATATATTCCGATGCGAATTTGAAATAATTTTAAACTATTTCCCCTTCTGTAAATTTATGATTAATCTATTCTTTCACAACAAACAGACTTCAGTTTTGTTTTTTTTAGTATTTACGAATGAAACATTTAAAGTGGATAGATAATATAAAGTCGTACCAGTTTCACATATGATCAAGTAGAAAAAAGATTGTTGGCGTGCGAGTGAATGAGAATGTGTGAAAAACTGATATTAGCATAAGTAGAAATATGTGTCGTTCACACTATACCATCAAGGGAAAGAGAGAATTTCAAAGAATACGTAGAAAACACCTTCTCGTATAGAAAAGCTTAGAGGATTTCCTTTTTTTTTTGTTTCTTCCAAAGGTTAAAATGTAGTATGTTTCTCATCAGTAGCCAGATTCTCTCCTTTGATGGCGTCGTGGACCCGGTTTTTACGAACCGCAACATGCTGATTTCTGAGTGGCTTGAGATGTCCCTGCACCTTGGTCGGGTTGGTTGATTCTGATTGTTTGTGGCTACAAAATGATGAGAAAATCGACAATGTTTAAAACTGTTTGATCCACATACTAAAATGTGATTTTTAACTAATTGCAATGTATGATGATGAAAATAAATTCTCAAGTTGAAACAAACCTCAGCCCTTGCATCGGTATCTGCAAGTCTTTGCTTAATGTCTTTAGCAATTGAAAAGAAAACTTCCTCAACGTTTAAGTTAGTCTTGGCACTCTGCAAGAGCAAACTCATCAACGTTAACAGGATGAAAAGAATGGACAGTTTCCTACATAACAAAATCTAGAACCACAACGTACAGTCTCGAAAAACTTGATTCCATATTCATCTGCAAGAGCCTGGCCCCTAGATGTTGGCACAGCCTGAAGGAAAAAAAACAAAAAACAAATCAAGTGTATTAGCCAAACAAAATCATGTAATAAACAAATCATGATACAAGGGAAGAGTAAATGAGAGAGAGACTCTTTTGCTTTCATCCATATCAGCCTTGTTCCCCACTAGAATCTTGTTGACATTATCAGAAGCGTGCTGCTCAATGTTACGGATCCAATTCCTGATGTCTGGAATTGAAGAAAACAAATGATAGAAAAGAACAAATTAGTTGATTAGTAAAATAACAGATGGAGGAGTATAAACTTTAGACCTATCTGAAAAGATTGTCAGTAGCATAACGTCTAGCATAGAACTAACTGAACTGCAAGTTAATAGTAAAGAAAGTAATTTACTGTTGAATGACGATTCATCGGTCACATCATACACAAGCAAAATGCCCATGGCACCACGGTAGTATGCTGCAGTCAGAAACAAACCAGTTAGGTGAGTATTCCAGATCCCCACCATAGTGAGGAAGCCAAGGATGGATAATAACAGTAAAGCAAAGTGCATATTCTAAATGAAAAATCAAAGAGAAACCAGTTGTGATTGTGCGGAACCGCTCCTGTCCTGCAGTATCCCATATCTGCAGCTTAATTTTCTTCGCATCCAGCTCTATAGTCCGTATCTTGAAATCAATTCTGTCAAACAACAAAAAATAAATCAACTTCTGACAACAAAACTACATAGAGCACATGATACCAGTGTCATGCAATGAAGAAATCGTACCCAATAGTTGTAATGAAACTGGTGGTAAACGAGCCATCTGAGAAACGCAAGAGGAGGCAACTCTTACCCACACCTGAGGAAGAAAAAGTTAGATAAAGCAGAAACTTTTGAATAGTCCATAAATTGAAACGTAGTGAGACAGTTACAGCATTCAACAAAAGGAACATTCAATCAATTTAGCTCAAGGAAAGGAGTGTGGGTTACAGGTACAAAGTTAAGACTAGTCTAAACCATTTGTCCCCAATACATCCAAGAGAGTTCATTACATCACTGTTGCGAGTGATTCGCTCGGAGATTTTCCAGCCTAATACTAAACTATGAAGAGATGTAAGATGAACATCAATATGCTCACAAGTGCGGAAAATGGAACGAGATCTTAAAATCGTTTGAGCACGCTAAATCCGAGGTCTCGGAATTTTCTATAAGATATCAACAATCTAAGCGCTGATGGAATTCAAATCTGAGTAACTGAGTAGGAGGTATTACTAAATCCCATTAGGCTTAATTCGAAAATGGAAGATCCAGAAACTCAAATTCACTGATGCATCGATCCTTCATACTAAACTTAAAGCGTAACAACAAAGACAAATCGCGAGGATCAACAAAACGGAGAAGAAACAAATAGAATATAAAATGCACGGAACTCGCCGAACGAAGGCAGTATTACGATCTGAATGAAGAGACCTACCGCTGTCTCCGATCAACAGAAGCTTTATGAGGTAATCGTAATCAGCCCGAGCTCTAGCAGGAGGAGCAGCCATCGGGAAAATAAAAACTGAGCAAAAGGGGATAGAAATTCAAATCGGAAGGGTACCAGATCTGCTCGGAGAAGATGAATCGTCAAAACGGTGATGTAGACAGTAACCGGACGCCGTTGAATTTATTTTTTCCTCCCGATCGGCTTTTCGAGGGTTCAGAAGAATATTGTGATTTCAGCGAAGAAGGAGAAGGAGAGGGTGGACCGTTAGATCTTGATCGTGATGGAGATCTGTGTTAGCCAAGCGCGTGGTCTTCGGTTTCGGTTTCGGTTTGGTTAAATTGTGATGATATCAATACGTTGCCGTTTAACTGATTTCGAACAGCAGGCCTTGGGCCCAAGATATTCATAGAAATAAGGGTTTCGTTTAACTTTACTGATCCAACCCAACAAAATTGACGGAAATCTTTTTTCATATACTGTATGCTGAAGAAAATACGATTCAACTTGTGCTATACGATATTTTGATGTATTATTATTATTAACTTAGCTTTTGCAACAAAGCATCAAAAAAAAGAAAAACTTAAGAGCATTTTTAACCCGTGTTGGTTAAGAGAATTTTTTTTTTTTTGGGCTAAATTGTAAATATTCATTAAAATGAAATGATTAGATGTTATATACAAATTGTGTTAACAATTGATCGACCTAAAATTTTGGTCTCATGGCAAAAAAAGAATAAAAAACATGGAAGCAAATTCAATCGGTACTTTTCCGACACTGAAACTCAAAAGCAACAAGTATTGAGTAGCGATAAAAAAATTGAAAACCCAAGAAAAATAAGAGACTGAGATATGGTCGAAAGGAGAAGACACAAGTAAAGACCGGAAAAACACTCACTTTGCAAATTAGAAGCTGTTTTATCCGGCAGCACGAAAAAGAACTATTTCTCTAAAGAGTCGGAGGAGGCCCGGAATTTCAATATAAGTTTTGTGACTTTCGTCCAATATTGTTCATATATATTTTACCGTATAACTACAATTGCGTTTAAACTTTTAACCTTTTTTGTTGCTAAAATTAGTTCTCAAATTGTACGTACGTGTCAACCTTCCGCAGAGACAATGCTAATCTTCTTCTTTTTTTTGTCTCGTTCCGAGTTAAGGTGACTAAACTATTAACTTAACCCAACAACTATAACTCTGACATTGAGTAATTGTATAATGGTAAATCATAAGAAAATGACATAAAACCTCATTTCAAGTGGCATAGTCACAATAGCCCCATATGACCCCTAATTACGTTGTCATATGGGGCTAGTCACAATAGTTATAGTTGTTGCATAGTCACAACCTTCCTCATTTCAAGTGGCATAGTCACAACCTTCCGCATTTCAAGTGGCATAGTCACAATAGCCCCATATGACCCCTAATTACGTTGTGACCCCATGGTGCCAAAACTTTCATTACATGTTACTTTGATGGTTTCGGTGGATTTATTCACTGTCCAAAAGTTTGAAGACCAGGATTCACGAGCAAAATAATGACACTCTAGTTAATACCACCAAAAGTACATAAATTTAAAATAAAAAAATCACGTGGATATGATATTAATTGTTACTGATCTCACAAACATATTTGGATATATTCACATCAATATCTTTACGTCATTTGTATTACTTAGAATCATGAAATAATGCAAATTAATTATAGGAAACAAGACAAGTAACGTAGTGGATTCTTCAACATCAACAACCACCTCATCATCGCTTGGCGGTCATTCTTAAGCTTTCTCCGGTAGTATGCAATATATTATGTATGAAAGGAGAGAAATACTCGGATTTTCACCTCCATCTCTTTGTCGCCTACCATCATTCGCCAATCCATATTGATCGAACTATGAGGAACCGCCTCCTATCCTTTCTAGCGACATACCAGCACTCTCCTTCTCTCCTTGAAGTTTACTTTAGTCGTATTTTTTATCCTTTATAATTTGTAATATTTGACTGTCAAACTTTGTTCCTTTGATATTGGGTTTAGCTTTAGTTTATATAATGAGTAGTATAGATTGTAACTGTTTCTAGAGAGATATAAAATCTTAACATTAAAACCAAAAAATAATAATAATAACGTAGTGACTCTTTGGTTACTTGCAGTTTTTAGCTAGCATGTAGTGCTTGTATGTTCTAAATAAAATCTAAGCGTTTACAAAAACAAACCAATATTTTTCTTCTTTTCCCGTCTCAATAAAATCCTTGTGATTAGGCTCTTCAAAGTTTTTTAAATCCCCTTCACTTGCAAATCAACTCAAAAATCGAACTAGGAGAATCCTCCAAGGTGACGCAAAGGTGATACATAACTTTTTGTTTGTTTGTGTGTGTCTTCGGTGTTAAGCAAATAATAATCTCAAGAATAAAGCGTGGATAGGAATATTCCTACAATGATCCAACGTAGCATCTATATATCTACTGCATGGAGCATTCGTTACTCAATCCCCATCCAGCGATCATCCCCTGCGGACAGGTCCACACCTTCACTTCTCACAGCCAATCAGAATTTTCGTGTCTTCGAAATTACACGATCCATTTTCCCTTTTATAAATGGATACGAAGAGTGTTTCCATTGGTACATTAAAGGAAATCTAGCTTTAATTAATATCTTCCTTGAGATAACGAAAAAGTTAAATCATATATATTGGCAGATTTGTTTTGAATGTATAGATTGCGCGATTATTACGTGGAATGTGATTGTTTATTTCATTTAACTCCACTTTAGAAGATTATCAATTATTCAATTTATAGCCATAACAAATAAAACCATCTAACTTTGACTAGACAAATAGTCAAAAACATATGATCCTACCTACACGCCAACACCATTTGATATTAGTAATTGAAAATTTGATTAATTTGGGAACGCACGTGTATATTAGTGGGACAAACATAGTAGATGATACTACCGAATCATTAGTTCAAATTTAGGAAAGTGTAAAAAAATAGATAAATGTATAGAATTTCAAAATTTTCTATATAGAATCTAATAAGTTGAGCGATTCTTATCCTAATAACATTATTATATTATGTAGCAACGCCTACTTTTTGGATTATTATGTTTATAAAGAAAAGGAAGACGAATATTCACTTGAAAGATTATATATCCTTTTTTTTTAATTGCCGTTTGTAATCCACCGACAGAGAAATTGCCTGTCATAAACTTGAACACGAACTTTCGGTGCACTCGCTAACACCCGATCTCCGCTCCAGCATATTCCCATCAACAGTAGTTAACGGAGACTTAACGTGGACTCCTCGCAATCCACGTTAAAACGTGTAGCAGACCTTACCTTGACCCCACGGCCGTTAGGAATTCCGTCTATGTCTTTCTCTCGATCATCCAATAATATCTTTACACGTGTACACTTTCGGATCAGGACATATTCTTCCCTCTGTATCTTTATTCGATTAATTTCCAAAATTAAAAGGTATGTTTTTGTTAATATAATAAAGCTTTTTATTAAATTTCCCCGGATTTATTATATTCCTTTTTCTAAAATGGAGCCTTCAAATAGCAGAGAAGCAGAGAAGCAGAGAGAGAGAGAGAGCGGGAACGCGTATAGTTTACAGCTACATTCTCCTTTAGCTTTCCTCTACTCTCACTCTCTCTCTTTGAATCGGTGCTTCTTGGGTTTGTTCTTCTTGAGATCTGCGCCTGTGTTTTCTTCTTCTTTCGACACATTTGCTCGGGAGATTGTTCGATTCGCTCAGGTACGGGATTTCGAAGTTGTCTTTAATCGGATTTGTTTCTTCATCTCGCCGGGTTTCTAGGGTTTGGGTGTCTTAATCCATGAGCGATAGTTTTCTAGGTTTTCGAGGAGGGGGCTTTGTGACCTGTAGATCTGAGTTGGGTTTCCGATAGATTCACCGCTTGTGATGTTTACATTTCTAGATATTGAAACTCCATAAAGGGAAAATGTTTGCTCCTTTCTCACTAGTCCATTGCCGATTTTCTCCATAAAGAGAGTGTCCTGTTCTTTTTTGTCTTTCTTTTTATATAGATAAAAAATTGATTTTTTTGTCCCTTTATAGACATGGTTTTGGGAACGTTTTTGTCGGTAGATACATTTAAGAACTCATGAACTGCTGCTGCAAAACTACAATTTATGCGTTTCTTGGACGTTTCTGTAACTTTCTTTTTAAAGATTTTGGATCTTGTCTCTCTGTGTCAAGCATTGCCTTGTGTATTCAATTGTGCAGACGTGTAGATCTTTGGTATAACTCATGAACATATGGCTTTATCTTCAGATTTTAGTAAAAATTGATGCCATAGTTTGTGCTGGACAATTGCTTTTCCGTATTCTGTTGCTTCAGAGATGCATATATATTTATGGTTTTCTGTTTGCTATGTGCATCGTTTGCAGCAATGTCGCCACCGATTGAGGTTACTACCAAAACTTATGTTGAGAAACAGAGGTCAGTTGCTGCACTTCCTCCTCTTAATGAGAGGATACTTTCGTCCATGACACAGAGGTCAGTTGCTGCACACCCATGGCATGATCTGGAGATAGGTAAGCTATACGTAACAGTTTCTTTTCTTTTCGGTTTCTAAGGTGATTTTGCTTTGCTTCTAATATTAACCCTATTCATTCTTTTTTCTTATTTGCTTTGTTTTATAGGTCCTGAAGCCCCAGTAATCTTCAATTGTGTAAGTATTTTTACAAATGTTCTTGATGATTGGTCAGCAAGAGTTCTAAGGATTGATATATTTTTATTAGATTGTCACTAAAACTGCCATTATGCGTATTTGGAGATGCTGCACTTGTTTAATGTTTCTACAGAAATTATATATTTGTATTCGTAACTCAAAGAGATTATATATATTTGTCTTGAGAGTTGAAATGAGTCTGATGTAGGATATGAATGATGTCCATTGCCTGATTAGGAAACCAGTTATGGGTTTAATCTTGAGATATTTCTGTGAGAATCATTAACAAAGCATGTGGATGTATTATTGCAGGTGGTTGAGATAGGAAAAGGGAGCAAGGTGAAGTATGAACTTGACAAAACTACCGGTCTCATTAAGGTAACTTCATTGCAACAACTTACTTCGCTGTCCCATTCACTATTAAAGACGGTACTATAGTCTAAACATCATTTATGTTCTCAGGTCGATCGTATTCTTTACTCATCTGTCGTATACCCACACAACTATGGGTTCATTCCGCGTACCCTTTGTGAGGACAATGACCCTATTGATGTTCTTGTCATTATGCAGGTAATCTAGTTTTCTTTCCCATACAATTTGAGAACTTGTATAATTCATCATATAATGTTTATTGTTTCATCTGTACATCTGATAAGCTTTGAAAAGTTCAGCAGCTCAACTTTTAGCTATAGGCTCTACTGTATAGCCTAGAACTGAATGTAGCAGATTAGAGATGTTGTGAAAGCTAGGCTTATAGAAGTGTCTCAGCATATTGTTTAGAGTGTGGATTTTCTAGGGTTTGGTTGGGCATTTGGTAAAGAGTTTAGAGTCTCTCATTAATCAAGTCTCTTTGGTTTGGTGAAATTGAATAAAAAAGCAGTTTCACAGCTTCTGTTCTTGACAGCACCACTAGCTTCTTCTGAGTCTGACTTAATTGACCGATATTAAACTCATGCCATGTGAATCATATTGAATATGTTGAACAGGAACCGGTGATCCCAGGATGCTTTCTTCGGGCCAAAGCTATTGGTCTGATGCCAATGATTGATCAGGTTAGAAAAAAAATAACATTAATGTCTGTGTCATTTAATAATAATGTCCTTATAAAAGCAAAAGAAGTTGACACCAGATGCTCTGTATGCTATAAAGGGTGAGAAAGACGACAAGATTATTGCTGTGTGCGCTGACGATCCAGAGTATCGTCATTACAATGACATCAAGGAGCTTCCGCCTCATCGTCTGGCTGAGATCCGCCGGTTCTTTGAAGACTGTGCGTGTTCTTTCTTCAACTTTTGATATGAGATTAGGGGGGAACTGAAACTAAATACTCTTGGATTCTTGTTGCAGATAAGAAAAACGAGAACAAGGAAGTAGCAGTTAACGACTTCCTTCCTGCTACCGCAGCCTATGAAGCAGTTCAGCATTCCATGTAAGCCTTCATAAAACTGACTGAGCATTTTGTGTGTGTGTGTGTGCAACCTAACATAACTAACTAATCAAAAATTGGGTAATAACATGTAGGGATCTGTATGCGGATTACGTCATGGAAACCTTGAGACGGTGATATCTCTCACAACCCAAAGCAATAAAGAAAGTCTTACAAGTGCATATTCACATTTGTTTTCTTGACAGATGTGAAGTGAGTATAAAATACATACATATATATGTTAGGGTTCTCAAAGGATAGATTTGCGTAATGTCCTTTGTTGGATCCGGTAGATGATGCCGAAAAATCAAAGAAATTAAGAACGTTGGTATTTTACCCATTTTGTTTGTTCTTCACTTTTATCTTTCGAGTCATTTGATAAAATTGTTGAAAGTTTTTCTTTTATTAAATTCAAATCTATGAAAATCCGTAATTCACCAAAAAAATTCTACTTCCATTTGCTTTTTGGATTCACTAGGCAATTTCAGATATTATTTTGAGTTTTGACATGGAATCTATTCTAGTTATTTAAAAAAAAAAAAAAAAAAAAATTCCATTTCCGAAACTTGAAATATGATGCCTACAAGCAGATATTACCATTTTAACCTTCCCATTTTCTGAAAATTGCCGAATTACTCACGTTTACATCTAAAGTGATCCTTTAATAACAACAGTGTAACAAAAACCCTTTCCTATCCCTAAAACCCGAGTCTCCTTAGGGCAGAAGACGAAAACGGAGGAAGAAGAAGATTGATTCGCGATTGACCATGAGCTCCTTCAATGGAAACAGCAATATCGACAACCTCCTTATCCAAACCCTACTTGGACGCCTCCAAATTCGTCCCCCTAACTCCCATTTTCTCTCTCAATCCCTAGACGACCTCCTCTTCAAATCCGATGACAGCGACGGCGATGATGACGGAGATGGTCAGAACAGTCTCGACCGAGAAGAAGCCAGGCTGGAGAAAGAGCTAATCCGTGTCATCGTCTCGGGTCGGAGCGATTCTCTTAAGCCGAATTCAGGCCAGGCCGTGACTGTCAACGAACACCACATCTGCGTTGGGTACCACGAGGATGAGGAATCCGATTATCGTGTCTGGGAGTGGCACGGGCATATCATGCTTTTCGACGAAGAGAACGGGTACACGCCAGAGTATATCTACGGGAATTACTTCGAGAGGTTGCCGGTGAAGCTTCCCAACGGCCGTGTTGATAAGGAGAAGAAGAAGGAACCGAAAGAGGAGGAGGTGGAGAATTTGGGGCTGAGAGAGCTCATCGATGGCGGTGACGCTGCTCGTGGAAGGGTTCTTCACAGGAACATCAACATCGGTTCCTCAAGGTTGGTTTCTTATATCTGCCTTTTAATTTTGATCATTCTTTGTTCCTGTGGATTCTGTACAAGTCGCATGGTAGTCTTTTTATGCTGAGAATTTGTTAAGATTCCATAAGCTGCTTTTCGAGAGCGCAATCAATTGTTCGTGATCTTGCTGGTTTAAGAGATTTGGTGAATCCAAGTTTTGAGTTTTAGTGAGAAATGTAACCGTGTTCATGTTTTTGGGATGATTAATTAGTTTTCATTGATCAAATGTTGGCTAATCAAAGTTTTGGGTCATGTATAGTGTATGAATTCAGTAAGAAATATAACAAAGGCTCGTATGTTTGGGATGATTTTTTGCTGTTAGTTCGGTAATAAGGCGGATACAAGCTCGGTTAGCTACCTGCCGAAATCTGATTCACTCTAGGGATCATGGTCAAAGGCTTTAGCTTGCTTCTACGATTTCTTTTTCATTTCAAGACTATAGTTGATAGAAAAAAACTGGAACCTGATAGTGTCTGACCATTTCCGATACTGAATTTAGCACATGTTGTTTCTCGAATGTGGCCAGAGTTTTTGTTGTGGTCGCTGCATTTGTGACTTGACAAGGTCATGACAAACGATCGCTAAATATGATGAATTAACTCTCCTCACGGCATATTATACATTTTGCAAGTTTTTCTTCTTTACATTCCCTAATGAGAATTCTATGACGGTGTGATAAGATACTACTCTATAGTATTTGTAGTGGTAGATCTTATTCTTGCTGTTTCATATTCCGTTTGCTTATCATCATTTTCCAAGTATCGGTTAGATTTTACTCTTGGTATTACTTTAAATTCCAGTTGTTGCTTGATTATCTTACGTTAAAATCTTGCAAAAAAGTTTGAATCAATTACTGAATTTACGTGGTTCATTTGAATTGGCAGGGTCTAAGTTCCTAGGAGTGGCTTGGCAGTGAGAGGTCACATTGTTGGGGAAGTTTACAGATGTGTGAACAACTCGCGGCAACAAAACATAAGCAGCTGGTGAATTTGCGGGTTCTGATCCGTTCTATTTAAACCAGTAAATCCATGGGTTAATCTTTTTTCTTTAAGAAATTCATATGAAGTCGTTTCTGATCCATATTTACAATACATGTTGATGAACAGAGCAAAGATTACAGTTTTATATGGTCATTGGCTTTGAAATTTCCCCGTGTTTGTTTATTTTATGTTCTTGGCTTGATAAAAATCACTCATTTTCTACTACTGCTTGCAGCTGTAATGGAACTTCAGTTTCCGCCACGGTGAAATTGTGAATTTGACATGGTAGAGAAGATAGTTTAATACATTTGAATTTGAGATGTTAGTGCAACATCGTTTACCACTATATTTGACCATTATTCCAATGTGAATTTGAGATGTTAGTGCAACATCGTTTACCACTAAATTTTGACCGGCTATCAAAAAGTATTATACATTTGGACAGTCATTAGATTATATATTCTCGGAACTATACATTAAAAATTTAAAACAAATAACGACACGAATAAAAGGCCCGGTCTTGATATAAAAAGCCCATTGGAAATTTGGAATAATGGTTAAATGAATAAAGCCATGAGAAATCCTGTCCGTTGACTTAAAATCTTGGATTTATGCCACGTCATCGATCCGTGTGAAAAACAGATAACCAATGAGAACCAATGAGAGCCTCTATATAATAAAATCTGCTTCCCCATCATCATCCATAGACGCTTATTTTCATTGAACAGTTTCCTTTAAACTCCCAAATCTCAGTTTTGATCAATGGCTCCTAAGGCGGCAGAGAAGAAACCGGCAGAGAAGAAGCCGGCAGACAAAGCGCCGGCGGAGAAGCGACCAAAGGCGGAGAAGAAGATCTCGAAGGAAGGCGGAAGCGAAAAGAAGAAGAAGAAATCGAAGAAGAGCGTCGAGACTTACAAGATCTACATCTTCAAGGTTCTGAAGCAGGTTCATCCCGATATCGGAATCTCCGGGAAGGCGATGGGGATCATGAACAGTTTCATCAACGACATCTTCGAGAAACTCGCTCAGGAATCTTCTAAGCTCGCTAGGTACAACAAGAAGCCGACTATTACATCCCGGGAAATCCAGACGGCGGTTAGACTTGTATTGCCCGGAGAGCTCGCGAAGCACGCCGTTTCTGAAGGCACCAAGGCGGTTACCAAATTCACCTCTTAGGGTTTTTTTTTCCTTCTCTTAATTCTCGTACCAATGTTTAGATTGATGGGTTTTCTTTCTAGATCTTTGGTGGCCGATTGTTTGGAACAGTCTTTGATTAGTGAGATCTTTGAATGAACAGGTTCTCGTGTTAATGGATATCGTTTTCTTTGTTTTTCCTTCGGCTTTTCCTGATGTTTCTTGTCTTCATCAAAAGAATTGGGATTTTGAAGTTTGTAGGTTTTAAAATCATCCTCAGTTTCGTTTACACAAGAAAAATTAAGTCTCAATTGCTCAATTTGCTTTGAATCATGGATCGAATTTTGTAGAGATTTGGGCATTATGTTAATCAGATCTCTAGCAAATAGTATGGAATACAATTTAATACTGAGATACTACAATTACGTGTGTAATCGAACATTTAGTTTCTGTGTGTAATCATATCCTCGGATCTTTAAAGTTCCTCTGGTCTAGGCATTTTCCACACGTTCCGGTAATTGCTTGAAACCAAACAGAACCAACCCTCGAGTCTTTAGCAGAAGATACATAAATTGCAAAGGAGATAAGACTACAAGATCATCCCCGACAGAAGCAAGGACCTGAGAATCATTCACGACCCAAAATCTACTTAATGATCCTAGATAATCTCATATTCCAGACCTGAGAAAAGAAAACTAGTCTTCCAATTTGGCTGCATGGTCTCTCTCTCAATGACTAGTGAAGTAAAATAGTAGTGAAATGCTGTATCTGTGGTGTTTCTTGTAATCCAACCATTAAAGGTCCCAGTCCAGAGGAGCATGGCAAGCCACTCGATAAACCGAGCTGCGTGTCATGGGGTGAAGATGTGTTATGAACAGTATGATCCTCAACAATCCATTATGAGAAGGAAGAGTTTAGAGAGAAATTTTTGTTGGAGGTTCTGTGCCGAAGTCTGTAATCCCCAGGTCTGGAACCACAACATGTAATATTAATTTTGTCCCAAGCTTCACTCAATCCTTTAACCTCTAGGCTTTGGTTAAAATATTTTTGCAGTCGAGCTAATAACATTTGGTCAAAGATAGCAATTACAAATCGAAGAAATATAGAAAGAGAGGACAAAAGCAATTTTGATGGCGGATCTATTTGTTAGATTAGTCGACATATTCTTCATTAGTCACATTTTGGCAGAGATTTGCATAATCTTGGGCACTGTGATGGCGGACGAATGGTTCTTTCGAACGAATTAGGTAGGCCGTGATTTTCTAAATTTAGTGACGATGTTGATTATTTTGATGTTAAGGTTTATCAATAAGATAGGCCGTGATTTGATTTGTAAACAACACACATCACTGGGCTTTTTAGGCTCTTAAAACTATCTTGGCCCATATAAATTAGTGTACACGTGTACCGGTATGATTCGATCCGAATAAGGCGGCCACGTCCTTCGCCTTTGATATTGTTGACCTTTCTTTTGGATATAAAATGTCTGTACGATCCGTCTTCTCAGATTAGCTCTCTTTTTTTTTTCCCCGTCTTCCTCGTTTTGGATATGTTCTCTCTGATCCGATCTCTCTGATGATCCGATCTTAGTGTTTTTTAATTGTCCCAAGCTCCTCTGAGATCTCTGCAAGTCTTGGGATTGGATCCATAGCTGTTGGGTTATAGGGTTTCGAAGAGCATAGATATAATGCGGCTGAGCTCCGAGGCACTCCTTTCTTTGGTTCCTTCGTTGACTTTTTATCATTCTGGTTTATGTTGTAATCGTTTGAAACCTCTTGAAAAGAGTGATTGGCGTGGTAATCTTCGTTGAAGTTTCGCTCCTTCTTTTTCATTTCTCTCGTTTTTTTTCTCTTAAATCTCTTTTACACTTTTTCTTCCCTCTTTCGCCTTCCGTCTGCTATTCACCGTTTTCCGAAGAAGAAGCTTGTTTTTGACGTTTTGGGTACTCGATTTGCGAGGTATATGAATCTTTCTCCTCTGTGTCTTTCTTAGCTTTAGTGTTGTGACTCTTTTTTAGTCCTGTAGATTAGGTTAATCAATCTGCCTTTTTGTTCTAAAGATCTTTTACTTTTGAATCTGTTCGTCGCAGTAACTTCTGGATATGAGCTCTGTCTGTGGTAGCTTGGATTATAAAGATGCAGAGTCCCACCTTGAGAGCAGCTCTGTTTCGACTCCCAATAAATGTTCTAATGGGGCAAAGCATATCTCTTGTATCGGATCTGAAGATGCTCAAGAGTCTGATGGGGATGATAGTGGTTATATACACCAAAATGTGAGTGAAGAATCCAAAGACGAGGCCATGACCAAATCTATACCACCTCTCAAGTCTTTGGATGATGGAGGAGAAGACAAGAACCTTGCCACCGCATTGCAGGACATGTTCTCGGAGAGGGTAAGTTACCCTGTGCTACTAATGACACTGCTCGCTATTTACCCTATGCTTACCCTCTTTGGCATACACTGTAACATCATATCCTTTGAACTAAAAAAGTTCCTTGCAGCTCTAGGCTTGTGATCATTACTTGCAACATTTACAACCAACCCTTTAGTATTTATTAGTAGATGCACAAGAATGCGGAAGATTTAGACTTGAAATCATCCCTGCATGGACATGACATATGATTGGAGAACTCAAAAAACCGACGCAATGATCTGAGAAATCCCATATTTCAGACATGAGAAAAAGAGTACCATTCTCGGATTATGGCTGTGTGATATATCTCTAGGCTTGTGATCATCACTTCCCCTATATTTTGGTCGTTTTTTTTGCACCTTTTAGAACCAAACAATGTAGCCTTAGTCGTAGCTGCATAAACATATGATTGGAGAATTCGCCAAAACCTGACTTAACTTTCTGGAAAATTCCGTATTTCAGTCAGACATGAAAAACAGTACCATTCCTTGGACTTTGCTGTGTGATATATCTCTCAGTGGTTTCCCTGTTTATGTTGGCTGCTTCTGACTAGCGTGTTTCTTGTAATCCAACAACAGATGACTGTCATCCCAGCCATTAAAGGCAGTCGAGAGAAGCATGGAAAGTCGCTTGAGAAGCTGAGTGTGTCATGGGCTGAAGATGTGTATGATCCTCCACCCTCCATTGTCTCTCACACGAGAAGCAAGAAACAGCAACAGCCGAAATCAAAGAGCAGAGACAATTTGAAGAAGAATGGAAAGAAAGGACAAAAGGGAAGCAGCATTTCATCATCATCCCGTGGCAGCAAAGACAAGAAGCAGTCTTCTTCTTCTCGCAGCAAACACAGTCGTGATAAGTTTGGTTGGGCCACACAAATGCCTCTCGTAGCTGCATCTTCTTGAATGCTGTTGGCATGACCAAAGGCGCATGCGTCTTCCTTACTCTGTCGCTTCCCTCTCTCTCTCTCTCTCTCTCTCTCTCTCTGTTGTTTATAAATAAAACCTTTGTTGTGAAAACTTTTCTTGAGTTTCAGAATGACTTTTTGTTGTTGTTCGTACGGTATGGTATCGATTTTGATTTCACACGTATTACCACTACTTTTGTGAAGCTTTTCTTCCCAAACTTGCTTGCTTTGATTGTGTATGTGTGATTTAAAGACGCTTTGTTTATTTGAAGTAATGTAATTAATTTAAAATGACAGTAAACTCACTCAAAGAAGAGAATGAGAAAAGTTATGTTGCAAAATGAGCGTCATACATGTTATCGGATATATACCATGATAACATTTGTCCCACATATTCTTTAATGCGCAGAGATTTGACGGCAAAGCCCCTTTGACCATTTGTCCCACATATTCTTTTTCTCTATCTCATCAGAACCTACAAAATTGCTGCAACATTCCACGGATACAACACTTAGACAAGTTAAACAGTACTTGGGTCTGAGCTTTCCAGATGTTCAAGAAAACCTTTTACATAACAGCACAGAAAGGAACAACATGTTGGCGGTTTTGTATATTTGCTTTAGACCACTCTTTATTTAGTTTCTTTCCTTTACAAAACATCTCACTAGGTCTGAAACCTCTCTCCTGTGTCAACCCTATCTTCTAATGTTCTTTTGATTAGAGTTTGTACAAAAAATTTAACAGAGGTACACAAGAAATGACCCTTCTGCAAAAACAAAACAATAAGTGGGTTTTTAAGGAGCGAGAAAGAGGGGAAAAAAAAAGGAAGAAAGATCCCAAAAACCCAAAATCCGGATGGAGCTTTAAAAAAATCTTCCAAGAGAGATGGTATTATCAGATGGGTGAAGTTGATTCCAAAAATCTCGGCACTTTCTTCTCCAGCATCGATGTTCCCTTGAAGATTGTAAGTTGCACTTCTCTCTGGTACTTCTGCAACTGCAAACACAACCACCATTGTTAGTCCTCTTTCATCATTTCGTAACCAAAACTGCTCAACCCGGAAAGTTATCTAAGACCAAACTTTACATACTTGCGGTTCAGTCATCTTTGTGAAGCCAAATTTCTTTGTCCAGATAGACTCGGCTTCTTCAGCTGCTGGGAGAAGCAAGTTCTCAACATTCAGAGAAGAAAGAAGATTCTCAACGCAAGCAAACAGCCCTTGAAAGTAGCCCTACGGAACCATAGCCAAATTGGTTTTGTTACGAGTTATTAAAAGAGAAGGGATAGAACAAGTAAATCCGACACAGTAAAAAAACATGACATGTACAAAAAGCTTACCCTTCCTTGATACTCTCGGCTTGTAGCTACAATAGGAAGCTCAGCAACTTTTTGACCAAATATCCTAAGCAGCGCAGCAGAAACAACAAGGGAACTAAACGTGCATCATAAAAAAGAAAAAGAAACAATTAGGATCTCGATCGAGATATTCAGAAGTGAAAAAAGAAAATAAGACAAATCCATCAAGAACACAAAACATACTTGACCATCAGGACCAAGCAGTACATTCCTCCAAACTCCTGGCCTGATATATTTCTCCTGTAAATTTGTTGGGAGAATGACATGAATGATTACCAACTATCAAAATATGAATGAACAGGGAAATTGAAATTGGTTTTAGCGCAGTGCAGCTTACCCATAGACCATGACAGGAATGAGATCACGACCAGACTTTGCCACTATGGGATCGAAACACTCCTGGAAAGTATGTGTTCATAAAGTAAATTTACAAGCCAGATAGAATATCAAAATGATTGTTTATAAGTAGCATACCCTGAAGATAGCAGACGCTCGTGAAAGCAAGTCTTGATGCTCTTGGTATCGGTTTTTTCCACTAAGCATCCTCCATTCCACGGTATCTCCATTGTCGGTATATATTCCTTTTTCTCTGTACTTTCTGCTTATCGTGTCTAACAAAAGCATGGGAATAGTTTGTGGCCCACAGGAAACAGAACTTTGAAGAGCCGTGTGAATCCTGCTGCAGTCACTACAGCAGAACCATTTATCTTGGGGGATTCCCTACAGCATTCAGGAAAGAAGTTGAGACAGGTTCAATGACCTTGTGAACACATACCATGTAGAGCCTTACCGAACTTACTTTCAAATCACAAAGCTCATTCTCCCTGAGACAACCGACGTGGTACTCTTTCTCACACTTCAAGAGAAAGAGGGAAAATGACCATTAGACAAAGATAGAAGTTGTTAAAGAAAATCTTGAATAAAAGAGACCAAAAACAAGAAGAGTACCTGGTCACAGAGAATAACTGTCCTATCATCAAATTTCCCGACGCTAAAATCATGGGACCTGCAGAACATGCAACCACCAATTTCACTTTCTGACGGGAGTAGAATGACTAAGCAGAGTGGAGAAAAAATATATGACGGACGCACTCAAACTGAATACAGGTATACAACCAACCTGCAGAACACGCAACCACCAATTTCACTTTCTGGTGCTTTAACAACTCTTGTCGGTCTTATAACTATCGGTTTCATGTTAGGATCAGTAGCAATAGCCGTTTTACTAGAGACAGGTCCATCATTGCAGCTTGAACAGTACCAGGTACCTTTGGGCATAGATTGAAATTTCAAGCATGCTGCATATGAAAAGGATCATGAAATATTAAAATCGGAGAACAACTCAGGAGCTGATATCAAAGCAATGTTGATCTTGAAAAAAATCGTCTTTTAAGAACTTCATTTAGAACTTGAATGGAAAGAGAAATAGGCATATATATCAGTAATTTCTTTCACGTTATACTTGAAATTTTTTTCCTTGAAATCTAGCTTAAAAGTTCTTACTAAAACAAAGACGTTGTATATTCGCAATAGCAGAATGAACGAGCAAGCCCACCTGTATGAAATGCTTGAGGACATCCAGCACAGAGTAGCAAATCTCCGCCATCGCCACAAATAGAACACATGTCATCACTGTCACCAGTTGTAATGACATGGCCATCCGCCAGTGACAGGGCTATGTCATGCAACGACAATCCAGAAGATATGCATATATGACGATAACTGCAAGAGAATCAGATACTTCAGACAAGTCTTACAACATTAGTGCAAGAACACATTGTTACTAGATAACTCACGGTTGTCGCCTAATCGCCATTCCAGCATGCGATTCGAATTGTGAAGGGCTGATCTGTTGTTAAGAAACACAATGAAATATGTATGTATCATTATACTTGGAAAAGAAAATGAGTATGACGGCCAATTTACATAGTCACAGCATCCAGCATTTTACCTCTCTGTCGCAGCAGCTACATACTATACCACTTCCTTGCTTGTAACCCCGCAGTAGATTCTGTACGAAAAGCAAGTGTTAGCAAAGCCAACCAAACTTAAATTTGCACTAAGCATAAACAGAATAATTCATTACGCCTACGATAACAAACCTGTCCTTTCATATAGTAAGCCACTTCAGTCCCATCTGGTAGCCCATTCGGCAAAAACAGCAAACGGTGTAAATCATTGTCCCTAACATATGATTGCAATTTTTTGTCATCACCGAGGGATTGCAGCTAAAGAATGAGTGTGAACAGGTACTAAAATAATAAGATTCAAAAACACAATAGAAACCTCTTCCTATTGCCGCCTTCAGAAACTTTCTTATGGCAACCCAAACCGAACATATGAGAGGCAAGCCTACAGGATCAACAACCAAGTAAATTTCCTATTTTCTTTACACAAATTCTCCATAGGTAATGACACAACAGTAATCGATATCTAAGCAAGAAAATTGAGGTACGTACTTCTTTACTTTTGGCTTCTGTTCGTCTAGTGTGATGTTTGTACATATTTTCTCTCCAAAATAACTGTTCTCTGGGAAACATGGAGTAGAGCTTTGACTCTCATCAAGAGATCGACCAGAACCAGGATAACTGCAACTTTTATAGTAGTAACTTTAACCATGTTAACCCTCTTATTAAAATGAACAGCTAGATAAAAAAAAAAGATCCAAATACAAATCTGTGAAAAATTCCAGAAAAAGTAATAACAAAAGTAGGAGCTCAAAGTACCTGACATGGGATTGAAACGGATTCTCCATGGTATGATTCCGATCATCTTCAGCCACGTAATTATTCTGCTGGAAACTTTCTGAAGAACAGAACAGCAAGTCTGCGATGTTTCAGAAAAGTCAATCTATGGATCAGTGGGATACAACAAAACTCTTCAGAAAATAAGAATACACACGAAACTCAATAGAAAGCACTTTTAAAATGCTGGGAGCTTTCCAAAATACAATGCAGAGTAAATCCACCAGGCGATTTAGATACCTTTCCAAGCCTGAAAGCCCTCCTCACTCAGAGCAGAACCCACCACTTTCCTTATACACTCCTCAAGAACATCAGTAGGAGCAATCTTCAGCTCTTGAATTATGTTATAAACCGACCTTCCATTCTCCAAAAATATGTGATTATTAGGGTGCTTCGTTTTTCTACCAGCATGCTTCTCGAACTCATAGGCACCTAGAACCTTCCCACAAAACAAAGTACGACATAGTTAAAAATTCAGAAATTGCACGCAGTACAGCCACACAAGAAAACTATAAATAAACTCAAAAAAAACACTTACTTTCGTGAAATTGCACGCAGTACAGCCACACAAGTACCCACCCGAGTGGATTATCCCGTCAAGCTCTCTCTAATGACCATTAAAAGTAATATAAGAACATATATCACCTACAAATCATCGTAACAAAATGAGAATATCCAAACCTATATCACGAGAAAACAACAAAGAAGCAAACTTACCACAGGTGAGGTTGAAATGTACTTCACCCGAGCACCATCGAGAATACCCGTCAACAATAGCTTCTTCACATTAGATAGGAAGTTGCTAGAGACGATCTTCTTCGACATTTTCACACCTAAAGCTGAAGAAGCACCCTCCCATGTAGGCTCCTTGATCATGGGCAAATCCCAGAAATCCTCCTCCTTTGGTTTACTGAGCTTAAACGTGATTTTCGTTATTCCGGTTGTGCTAAGATGCTTCGGGATCTCCAATACGAAACTAGACGATACCGCATCACTAGGTTGCGATGGAGAGCTATCTGCTAGCGACGTGCCGTATTCACTGTGTTTCTCATCGCTTATAGTCTCATCGGAACCAGAATCACTACCAGAACAAGACCCAACGCGATCACCTGAACTCGATTTAGCCGGATGGCTAGTGATATCCCGAAAACTGGAAGTATTATCCACCGGAGACGCGACGGGGTTGGATATTTCCGACCTGATGTCATCGTTTGAAGACTCCTTCGCTTGTCTCTTGTTGGAATAAAGCTCTCCTTCTACATTATCTTCTTCAATGCACAGACGGTCTCTCTTCAATTCGTTCTTCGTTGATGGATTCTCTTCAGCCATGTCTCCTTCCATTGGCATCTCCAGACAAACTGCTTCTTCTCCCATTGTAGAAAGTCTGAGATTCACAAGATGGCATTCAAGAAAATAGCCTTTAGACTGTGACTGAGACTGGTAAGGCTTGAAAACAATTCAAAGTCTGGGGCTACACTGATATTGAAAATCCGATTCGGAAAACACGTATACTGGTTCTAATCCAAATCGGAGAAGAAACTGTCTGGTGATTTGGGACTTTTTTAAAAACAAAAAAAACCAGCCTGAATGTATGGATTTAGTAACCCTATTTCACACCTATGTAGGAGAAAATCAAAATATTCACACCGATACTCGTAAGAACAGAACGGGGTGGAAACCCTAAGCTCGGAAGAATTTACAGAATTTTGTTGTTGTTGTTGTTGTGGATCTAAGATCTGCAGAAAACGATTGAAAAATCGATTTCGAAACAAATCCGAAAGTAAGATAAGGCGAACTAATTAGGGTTAGGGTTTCGGAAGTGAGATAAGAGGGAAGAGAGAGAGAACGTGCAACGCGGCAACGAACCAGATGGGAAAGCTTTATTAGCGGTCCTTATTTAACTTTTAAAAGAAAGAGAGAGAGAGAGAGAGACGATACGATGACGAAGACCAAAACTAGTTTTTTTTTTTTTTTTCAGTGGACAAAACTAGTTACGTTAGAAATATATATTTTTCTGTATTTGAGAAATATTTTGAGATATAATCAGGTAAATAATATTTTAAATATACTTTTCCGAATATACCATATACATATACAAAAATTATTTTTATGAAATATACATATACAAACATTATTTTTTATGAAATATACTTATACTATTTTTAATATACTTATACAACATTATTTTTTATCACTCACTATTTAAAAATACTTATACAAATTATAATTGATACTAGAACTATTTACTAGAACTATCAAATTAGTGTATTTAAATAGAGTTTGACTGATAATTGATACTCAAATTGGCCCGGTTCGTTATCCCCTAACTCATACATCATAGTGTAACCAAAGCTATTGAATATGTTATGAGTTCTCCAATATATATATACTAATGGGAAAATTTTCAAACTTCCAATGTAGGATATTTGCTAGTTTTTACTTAGCCAAATTTTAAAACTTTACAAAACTTCCGAGTCACCCACTTTGGACCTCCATTTTCCATTCAATTCTACTCTAATTTTGATATGTGAATACACTATCTCATAGTGCTCACAGCGACGATTACATCGTGCTCATAATCATGTCATTCCGCAAAACTAATTGGCCGGAAACGTGACCGGAAAGTTGGCCTTAGCCACTTGTCAAAAACGAGTTCCAACAATCTCACATGAATAGAAATGACTCTAGACACTAGACGACCCGACAAACTTGACAGACTTGACTACCTAGACAAGACTCGACAAAAACGACTTTTGAGAGTATAAGCGAAAAATCCACTTGCTGCTTTGTTTCCATTTCCAAAGTTCTGGTAGTAACCATTGCTCTCGTTTTCATTCTGTTGATTCCAGCTTGTTGTTCCTTCTTTAGTGTATTCTTCGACCTTCTGTGTAGCAATTGCCATAACTCCTTTCATGATCCCCATGTTCTATGTCCTATCTCTATTGTCTTATTCGCTACTACATTTACTGTTTCACTCACCTTGTGATCATACCCACCTTCCTTAACCTGCAATAAAATGGTTTCTTTATCTGATTTTGACTTCACTTTACCAAAACTCTATTGTCAGCAGTATTATGGTATAGAGAGAGCATCGAAGAGTTGTGCTATATACAGAGTTATAATGAATCTCACTAGACATGACACTAAATCTATTATTACATAACAATGTCGAAGATGGGATAACCGGCGGCCAGATGAGAGATTAAGCTAAGCAACAACTTATGTAAATCAGCATAGATACTAGATAAGGAGACTAGAGATATTTATCACGAACTCCATGTTGACCCAGATCAAATGTAGCCTTTCTCATCGTCTTCATCATCTCATCATCGTCCTTCAGGTAACACCTCCAATGGTGCTATCAAAATAAACTCCACAAAATCACTCATCAAATGGGACGACGAAATCACGAACCAAAACCGTAGATTCTTCAGTTTCATCGAGATTCACGTTTTCCGTTTTTCCTTTGTTGCTTATATCGAGTCGGATATTCGATTCTTGGGTCGAACTGAGATGAAGATGATAGAGAAAGAAAGATCTGGAGATGAGAAGAACAAGGGAGAGAATGAAGATGATAGAGAAATAAAGCTATGGAGATGAGAAGAACAAAATCTGATTTCTTACATTTCAATTCAATACAACGTATAGATCCATGATTCAATCGTAATCGTTGGTGGAATCTATGATTTCTTAATTTCAATTTAATATGAGCAATTCAATATGAACCAACACGGTTGAGTATTACCCTCCTCGCGAAAACTATCACCAAACCAAGAATGGGTCAGAATACCTGTTGAATGATGAGTCAACAATCAATAAAAAAACATTGAGAGGATAGAGAAAAATATACAACAAAAGCAACCAAATACAAGCCAATCACCAAGAGAAATACCTGCAAAAGAGTTAAAGGCTCCACGACCCCACGTTCAATTTGGTTGATAAGTTTTTCTCCAGCTGATAGGTTTGTGCAAAACTTGTGCAAAACCATTCTGCATCACGTAGCAGTATTGATGCGCTCTGAGGCTGTCTCAAGAGAATATTGAAATTTCCTCTCTATCTCAAGAAGAGGATNCATAAGCAATTACAAAAAAAAAAAAAAAATCATGAGAGAAACAAAACTAAACAGATTGGAGTAAGAGATAGAGAGAGATCTTACAAATGAAACCAGACATAGGCATATGTAATGGTTTGGAAGGATTGATCGAGAGGATTAGAGACTGTTTGGTTGTTAAAAACAAAAATTAATTTGAGGATGAGAGACTTCTGATTGAAATTGAAAGGGTGGGTTTTGCTGCTTCTGCCGACGAGAAAGTTAAGATCTAAACTTGCTTTTCAGCCGTTGGATGGGCAAGGGCGGATCTAGGATGTTATTAGTACGTGGAGTAAGGAGTCTTCGACTATTACCGCAGTTGAGAGATAAGGATTCCTTTCAAATGAAGCGAGATAAAAGAGAAAAAAATATTTATTTTTTTTGGGCTTCACAATGAATAATCCATTGAGCTATGTTATTAGTAAGGTCTAGTATTTATTGAACTAGGGATTCCTGCATATTATTAATAAGTTTTGACTACTTTAAATAATGACCCTAACACATTGATTATACACGTGTGACCCCTAAATAATTCTTACACAGAATACTTATAGTTTACAAAATGTTATAAAGGCAAAAAAAAAACTTTTAGTTTCCCAGTTAAAGGCACATACATTATGATCAAGGATGGCAATCGAGCTAACTCTATTGTCCATTATCCTGCGAGATTTGTTCCATCAATATAAACACTTTTAAAGACAAAACCAAAGAGTGATCTAACGAGAAAACAAACAAATCTCACAGGTGAGCAAGGTTGGTCAATTTGGATAGCTCCACCGGAATTTCTCCGCTTATTGTGTTATTGTTGAAATGGCTGAAGATCCAATAGCCCCACAGGTGAGTAAAGGATGAACTGCTGATTTTGCTATGAAGAACATAAATACTTAAAGACAAACTTACAGATGTTTTATGCTTGTCAAGTTTCCAAATGCAACTGGAACTGAACCTGTTATGTTGTTCTCATCTACTTGGAGCCTGTTTAGGTTTCTAAGATTACCAAGTTCAGGGGGTAAACTACCCACCAATTTGTTCCCATTCAACAGTCTGTCCAAATAATATTTTCTCTGTACAAAGCCTTCTTTTAAAGTGAAACTAAACAAAGAACGAAAAACCAGAACAACAAGGCAATAGAAAGTACATCATCATGTGATCCAACTTACAGGAGTCTCAAGGAAGAAATGTTTCCTATCTCCAAAGGAATACGCCCAGTCAGGTTGTTCCACATCACATTACTTGAACAAGGTAACCCAAGAGAAAAAGGTTTTTCAGTAAGCATTAAGGCAACCAGAAGCCAGTCAGATGAATCAAATGAAACAGTTTATCATCTTACAGAATTTCGAGATACAATAACTGGCCAACTTCAGAAGCCAGCTCTCCAGATAAATTCAGCCTCATCAATTGTCTACATCACAGTGACAAGAGGTGTAAGTGCATAATATTGTCCTTGCAAGCATTGACGCCTGGACACTGCATTAGTGATGCATACCTTTTCAGGAGAAGAATACCTCCATTCCATAAATAAAGACAAGAAAATACATATGTAACAAATGGTAAAAGAAGAAGGACATACAGCTCCTGGATGTGAAAGTGACCATCATCATGTGAGCTACTGAAGCATGTTATGCCAGTCCAGTTTGTTTTGCATGGGTCACCCTTTGCCCAGTTACTTAAATTTCTCATAGGATCAATTAGACTCCTTTTGATCTCCATTAAAGCATGTACTGCAAAATGGATGAAAAATGTTAGCAAATCTCTGGGAAGCAGTCTCCACGTTGTAGAATATGACATATAAGATTTGGGAATGACCAATCAAAATGGCCGGTGACTATCAAACAATGAGAGGAAGACTAGTGACCATGTTTAGGCAAATTGACATTATTGTTATATGTATATGTCAATATGCGGATGAACATAGACTTATCAAGTTCATTTTTTATGTGAAGTGGTACCTTAAATTTAATAGAATTATATAAGATGTGAGGTTATGGTGAAAAAATGACTTTGTCTTAAGTTTGTTTGTGGCCCACAGGAAACAGAACTTTGAAGAGCCGTGTGAATTCTGCTGCAGTCACTACATCAGAACCATTTATCTTGAGGGATTCCCTACAACATTCAGGAAAGAAGTTGAGACAGGTTCAATGACCTTGTGAACACAGACCATGTAGAGCCTTGCATAACTTACTTTCAAATCACGAAGCTCATTCTCCCTGAGACAACCGACGTGGTACTCTTTCTCACACTTCAAGAGAAAGAGGGAAAATGACCATTAGACAAAGATAGAAGTTGTTAAAGAAAATCTTGAATAAAAGAGACCAAAAACAAGAAGAGTACCTGGTCACAGAGAATAACTGTCCTATCATCAAATTTCCCGACGCTAAAATCATGGGAAAAAAAAAGAAATAGTATATATGATATACTTTTAGTCGTAAATCGAATAACACTGTTTTTTTCGCATAACTTTGACAAAGGAGTTGTCACTTAATCGTTGTCAAGCCGTTGCCATTTTTTAAAATACTGTTTTTTTTTTCCTAATAGTGGAAAACGAATTAAGAAGAAGATACTAGATAGCTCAAGTAATTAATAGCTTAACAAGAACGAAGAAGAAGATTAGCTCGAGTAAGATCTTAACGCCTTATTCTTCAACAGAACAGAGCGAACGAACTTTCATAAAAAGTTACTAAGAATGCCTTGGCTTCTCGTTACTAAACCCTTACTTATTGAATCTGATTTGCCTCGATCGGTTTCTTCCAAACCCTCTGAACAAAACTGAGGCTTCCAACAGGATAGAGAGAGCCAGTCTCATTTTGGGTCCTGAGTTTAGCATAGCTTATGTAAGTAAGTTACTTGTGTAAATTATCATTACAACCAAACAAAAAATAAATGTTATAATTTTTGTCATCTCGCTGTCCCTCTCTGCTTCCCAAAGCAGGCTCTTGGAATCTGCAGATTATGATCATCATGCTATGCACAAAGTAACATAAAATAAAACAGAGCATAAACCAAAACAATGTAGCACCAAGTCCTTTATACAGACCCCAAAATCCCTCTTCTCTGCAAATGGTATGGAAAGCATGCCCAACACCCTGATAATAGATTGAGCTTCTCTGGAAGATCAAATATAATGTATATTCAGGCCAAGGGAAGACAAGGTATTTAGGTAATAAAGTAGATAACACAATTACCTGTGCAGAAAGCCGTGTCCTAACAAGATCGAGAGGGTAAGTAGCTGAAGCAGCTCTAATTCCAGCCAAGCCCCACCACTTACAAATCGCACTAAAACGTCCAAACTTGCATTTCCTTTATACCTCTGCAAGACTGGATTTGAGTACAAAAGCTGCAAACGAAAGAAAAAACAAAAAAAAGCGAGGCTGAGGCTGAGTGACAGATCAGCATGAACTAGTACCGACCAGACTCTTAAGAAAGACTTGAATGCAACTCACAGTATTGTATTCTTCATATGCGTAGAAGTTAACTGCAGAATAGGGAAGCCGGTGAGCAACAGTAACCAGGTTTCCTTTCCAAAAAGCTCTAAAACCCATTAGATCTGACTCAGAAATAACAATTTGTCATGCGATTCCTCACGCATTATTCATGTTTGTGGGTATAGGCATGGCCAAAATGGAATTGTAACCGTATTTCGGACCGTAACCGTATTTCGGACCGTAACCGTACCGTTTTCAAACCGTAACCAGACCCGTAACCAGACCATAACCGTGTCAGACGGTTAAAAATTGTAACCGTTAACCGTAAAAATATATTAGTTATGGTTAAAAGAATTATTAACAGTAACCGTTAATTAACCGTAATTGTATCAAAACCGTTGGTTAACCGCAAGGTTAAAACCGTAAAATTTTAACCGTAACCGTTTTAAAAATAAAATTATATATACTAATAATTAACTAATAATTAAAATTAGTTCTGTAAAATTTAAAATTCAAAGAAAAATTATGTATAATCAATTTACCAATAGCAAATGCAAATGCAAATCTAAAAAACAAGAAATATTATTTAAAACTTAAACGTTCTAAACTAATTAATATTTTTTTTAACAAATATAAAAAATATTTTAACAAAATAGTTTTATGATAAAATATATAAAATTAAAAGAAAAAAAAAACAAATCGTGGAATTATGTAAAAGGTGGAATGAAAACTAGTTTATAAAATTTATAATTATTTAATTATATCTCGTTATATTAACCGTTTATTGTCATCAAGTAACCGTAACCGTGTCTAATCGTAACCGTATTAACCGGACCGTATTTAACTGTAACCGTTTTAACCGTATATTAAACGGTTAAGGTTAAAAAAAAAAAATTAACCATAACCGGTGATTAAAAAATCTTAACCGCAGTCATGCCTACATGGGTATTATCATTGCGGGTTGCCCTCCAAACCCATGTAATTTCATTTCAATGGTGTGGTTATATATATATAAAGAAATAGCTTTGGCTTAGCTATGTGGGACTTTTGATAAGCCAGCCTTTTTGGTAGGTTCAAATTGACCCGGTTTATAGACAGAACCGGTTCGACCAAAAAGACTCAACCCAAATCCTTAAACCCCTTTGATTGATTGTCTCTTTCTCTCCTTCATCTCAGAAACTCCTAACAATGGCGTTCTCTTCTTGTCTCAAATTCTATCCCTTTTCTATCTCCCAAGCCATAACCCTAACTCACCAATCCTTCTCTCTCAAGCTCACTCCTCCTTCTTCCTCCGTACCTTTCGCTTCGCCTCACTCCTCCGCTCTCTCCTCCCCTGACGTCAAGCTTCTCGACTCCCTCCGTAGCCAACCCGACAATTCCGCCGCCCTCCGCCTCTTCAATTTGGCCTCCAAGCAACCCAATTTCTCCCCTGACCCCGCCCTCTACGACGAGATTCTCCTCCGGCTTGGCCGGTCCGGTTCGTTCGATGAAATGAGGAAAATTCTGCAGGACATGAAGAACTCGGGCTGCGAAATGGATACTTCCCCTTTCTTGATTTTAATCGATAGTTATGCTCGATTCGACTTGCGCGATGAGATTCTAGTTGCTGTTCATTGGATGATTGACGAATTCGGGTTAAAACCCGATACCCATTTTTATAACCGGATGCTGAATCTTCTCGTTGACGGGAATAATCTCAAACTTGTGGAGATTGCTCACGCGGAGATGAGTGTTTGGGGGATTAAACCGGATGTCTCCACGTTTAATGTTCTCATCAAGGCTCTGTGTAGAGCTCATCAGCTTAGACCCGCAATTTTGATGATGGAGGATATGTCTAGTTACGGTCTGGTTCCTGATGAGAAGACATTTACTACCATTATGCAAGGCTACATCGAAGAAGGTGACTTGGATGGAGCTTTGAGAATCAGGGAACAGATGGTTGAGTTTGGGTGTTCTTGGTCTAATGTGAGTGTTAATGTTATTGTTCACGGTTTCTGCAAGGAAGGGAGAGTCGAAGACGCGCTCAATTTCATTCAGGAGATGTCGAATCAAGGCGGGTTTTTCCCGGATCAGTACACGTTTAACACGTTAGTCAACGGTTTGTGTAAAGCAGGGCATGTGAAGCATGCTATTGAGATCATGGATGTGATGCTTCAAGAAGGGTATGATCCAGATGTGTATACTTACAACTCGGTGATCTCGGGTTTGTGTAGATTGGGAGAGGTGAAAGAAGCTGTGGAGGTTCTTGATCAGATGATCAGTAGAGATTGTTCTCCAAACACTGTTACTTACAACACTTTGATCAGCACATTGTGCAAGGAGAATCAGGTCGAGGAAGCCACGGAGCTTGCTCGTGTTCTCACCAGCAAAGGGATTCTTCCGGACGTTTGCACATTCAACTCTCTGATCCAAGGTTTGTGTTTGACTAGGAATCACCGGGTTGCGATGGAGCTGTTCGAAGAGATGAGGAGCAAAGGATGTGAGCCTGACGAGTTTACATACAATATGCTGATTGATAGGTTATGTTCTAAAGGGAAGCTAGATGAAGCTCTAAACATGCTTAAACAGATGGAATCGAGTGGTTGTGCACGGAGTGTGATAACTTACAACACATTGATTGATGGGTTTTGCAAAGCCAACAAGATTAGAGAAGCCGAGGAGATTTTCGACGAGATGGAAGTACATGGGGTTTCAAGAAACTCCGTGACATACAACACACTCATTGATGGGCTTTGTAAAAGCAGGCGAGTAGAAGACGCGGCTCAGCTCATGGATCAAATGATAATGGAAGGACAGAAACCTGACAAGTTCACATACAATTCACTTCTAACACATTTCTGCAGAGGAGGTGACATAAAGAAAGCTGCGGATATCGTCCAAGCCATGACCTCAAACGGGTGCGAACCAGATATAGTGACCTACGGAACCTTGATAAGCGGTTTGTGTAAAGCTGGTAGAGTTGAAGTTGCAAGTAAACTTTTAAGGTCTATTCAGATGAAAGGGATTGTTCTGACACCGCACGCTTATAACCCGGTGATTCAAGGGCTGTTTAGAAAGAGGAAAACAACGGAAGCTGTAAATTTGTTTAGAGAAATGCTTGAAAAGAGTGAAGCAGGACCGGACGCAGTCTCTTACAGAATCGTTTTCCGTGGGCTATGTAATGGGGGCGGACCAATCCGTGAAGCAGTGGACTTTCTTGTTGAGCTGTTAGAGAAAGGGTTTGTGCCTGAGTTTTCTTCTTTGTACATGTTGGCTGAAGGTCTTCTCACATTGTCAATGGAGGAGACACTGGTCAAGTTAATTAACATGGTGATGCAGAAAGCGAAATTTTCAGAGGAAGAAGTTTCAATGGTGAAAGGTTTGCTTAAAATCAGGAAATTTCAGGACGCTTTGGCTACTCTTGGTGGCGTCTTGGACAGTCGCCAGCCGAGGAGAACCTTCCGGTCAAGATGATACATTCGAGAAACATTCTCAATTTCTCACTTCCAAATTTGTAGACAATATGTACGATGTTATGAATACGATTTTCTGTAAAAAAAAAAAAGTTTGGAGTAATTCATCGGTTAGCTTGACGGTTTTCAGGTTTAACAATATGCGTTAGAGAAGAACCGAGACAATGAATCAGGATCTCTTCTCCTCTCTGACTCATCTGTTAGCATGGCGGATTTTTCCATGTTAAACGGGCCAGATCCTGTGGTTCTTTTAGAAGGTGTAGTTGTGGTTCGGTCTTTGCGGACCAGTCCACTATATTCGCTCAATAACCATCTTCGGTCGTCTTTTTAACCACAAGTAACTGTCATGCCTCAATAACCATCCATATATATGTTTTATTGTTGGTTTCAGTGGGATACAAAGAAAATAGCATCTGCAATTTCCACATCTTCTCCACTAAAAATTTGCAGATCCTTTCTCATATTAGTGCACATTTGTGGACATATACGTATCAGCATAGAGGACGGTTTCGTCACTCGTGGATAAATTATTACGTCGGCACCCACTAGAGGATATGCTCCACGTCAAAACAGCAATTTTCTTGCTTTGATGCTTTTTGTTATTCTTGCTTGCAGAACAAATTAATGAAATGTATACGTTTTGAAAATTAACGTAATCAAGAAAGACAACTTAGGGGAATAAAAAGAATGTTTACTTGTGTTTACAGTTGAAAATAATTTAAAATTGTGAAAGGCTAACTGAGAATCTTTAGCAAAACAGTCGGCTATGGATCTTATACAAATACGTAACTCCTTACCCAAAAAAAAAACCAAAAAAAAATTATCAAGAAACTGCCAACTTATGAAGAAAAACAGACCTGTGGTAATGGATGAAAATGGTTTTAGAGATGATGACCAATCTTCATCTTATATTCAGACGACGACGGTCCCAGCATTAATTAATTATACACTTCTCACCGGTATTCCGTATCACCTATGGAATCAAATGAATATTAGCGTTATTGCGATATGACAAAGCTCACACTACATGAGCTACAAGCTTGCTTACCTTTAGAGAAAACCTCCACCAGTCCAAGCGGTGTCTGATTTCCCGTTGTGACCAACAGATTTCTTGTCGCCAGCACTTTGGTAATAACCATCATCTTTGGGATCATGATCATCCCAACCGGTCCAGCCATCATCATCATTAGAAGCTGATGACCCCTTTGGAGCTACTGCTTCCTTCCTCTTACTCTCATTCTCTCCCCAATCGTCCCAAGAACTTGACTTCTGAGAATTGTTGTAATGACCACTTGATGATGACTGTGACCCTCCTCCTCCTCCAACAGATGAATTTGCTGCTTTGTTCCCATTTCCAAAGTTCTGGTAGTAACCATTGCTCTCGTTTTCATTCTGTTGATTCCAGCTTGTTGTTCCTTCTTTAGTGTACTCTTCGACCTTCTGTGTCGCAATTGCCATTACTCCTTTCATGATCCCCCATGTTCTCTGTCCTATCTCTGTTGTCTTATTCGCTACTACATTTACAGTTTCACTCACCTTGTGATCATACCCACCTTCCTTAACCTGCAATAAAATGTTTTCTTTATCTGATTTTGACTTCACTTTACCAAAACGCTAATGTCAGCAGTATTATGGTATAGAGAGCATTCAAGAGTTGTGCTCTATAGAGAGTTATAATGAATCTCACTAGACAGGACACTAAATCTATTACATAACAATGTCGAAGATGGGACAACCGGCGGCCAGATGAGAGATTAAGCTAAGCAGCAACTTATGTAAATCAGCATAGATACCAACATAGATACTAGATAAGGAGACTACGGATTCAAAGGTTATGGATTGCAGCCTAGGAAATCAAGCAGAATGAAAGTGTTAAAAGTACCTTGGATGTAAACTCCTTGGTTCCTGTCTGAACAACACTTGCGGCTGACTGAGCTGCAGATGCGGCAACGAGAGACAATCTTCCCAAACCCTACCATTTTTTAAATACGAGAACGAATCATCAAGTGAAAACGGAATTCACCCAATACATATCATCAACCCATTCAAAATGGAATAGAAAAATGCGACCAAATCACCTGAGACACGACAGAGAAAACGTCATCCTGTTGATTGTTTCTCGGTGCTGGAGCTGAGCTTGATCCGAACCCTACATACTTGCCGCCTTGCGATGGAGGAAGCCCTTCAGGCTTAGACTCATTCTCCGCCATTCTCCTCGCGAAGAAACTCTCCTTCCCCGCAGCGGAAGCCTCAAGCTGCGATCGCGTGTAGATATCCTCCGATGACTTCGACTTAACCGGTGCACCTCCTCCGCCGCCGGGACGAGTTCCCGATGCCCTAAAATCATTCGCTGATTGATTCCGTCTCATATCGGTTGAAGATCTGTAGGAATCATCGTTATCCCAACTATCCCATCCTCCGTTACTGTTTCCGTAACCTCCCTGAGCCAACGGAGGCTTTTTATTCATCCCCAGACCTCCTCCGCCGCCGCTAATCGCTTCCTTGACGACTGGCGGATCCCTCCATGGCCTACCTTCGGCTAAAGCCTGGATCCGGTCACGATACACGGAGGCAGCGTTGGAATTGTACTTGGGAATTATATCTGTCTCCTTAGGGATTCCGTATTGCGCGAGGAATTTGTTGAGCCGTTCGTTGCCTCCAGCTTCCATTTTCTTGATCTGGATCTCTGACCATGAATCCATGGTGACGGATCTGACGAAGGAGATGTGAACGCCTAAGCCTCGGTGCTTCCCTGAGCACTCCAAGCACATGAAGATTCCGTAAGAAACCGACGCCCATTGCGGATTCTTCTGAGCGCAGTCGACGCATACCTTGTTTTCCGGCTGAGATTGGAGAGTGCGTAATTGTCTCGCCGCCGCCATTTTTCCCGGAGCTCAGAACACCGATCAATCTGACCTGAGCAGATCTGATCCAAATCGCAGACTTGTGCTGCCCCTGAGAGAGAGATAGATGCGTTTTTTTTGTTTTTCCTCTTCGTCCTAATAAATCAAATGTGGAATATATTTGGTGCGTGTGTTTGGCACGTGCGAGATTTCAGGCTGAAAGGCAAAACGACTGAAAATCATCTAATTATCTTCTCTTTTCATAATTTATCAGTTACTATATATCATTTGGGTTTAGTTTGATAAACAGCATTGACAACAAAAAATCGATCGGTAGATATTTGAGGAACCACCCGATTATGCGATGGAGTTATAAGTTATCGATGGTAGAAATGTAGCATTCATAGGTATTTGAATAAAGAAATTGAATATTCTATGTTTTAAGACTAACTGTATGTATGTGCTTTGAGAAAAGGTTGAATCTGCTGAGCTGTGTCCTCGTAGTTTGTCACTTACATCATTATTTTCCTTGTCACTTGCATGTAAAGCCAAACAATTCATCTTAGTTGACACATATTTTAATAGAAAAATAGCAAGCAAATACTCTTTAAAACAAAAAAACGATCTGCAAGAATTTCTTAACATCTAGACCCTTAATTATTTCTGACGATAATTCTGACAGAATTTCTGACGGAATTTTCGACGGTAATTAATTTCGTCGGAAATTTCTGATAGATTTCCGATTTAATTTTGATGGTTTTATGATTTATTGGAAATCTGTCGGAAATTTTCATCATAATTACATTTGTTTTATTGTAGTGTGTTAATTAGAGATGTTTTCTTGTAGTGTGAAATTTTCGTTGTTATCATTTAAGATTACAAAAATCACATAATCAAAAATCATATATAGGCAATGAAATTTTTACTACATAACACATTTACACATGAACTTCATGGAAACTAAAATGAATTCCCGCTAAATCAAAGTTTCTGACGCATTTCTGATGGAAATTTCCGTCATAATTTTTTTTTAAAATATAACATATTCTTCTCAATTTCTCACAACACCAAATTTCATCTCTCTCTAAAATCGAGTTTTGCTCTCTAACATTAAAAATGTTAGTTTTTCAACCTCTTGTAGTTTTAAATGTTTCTAATTAGTTTATTAGATTTAGGATTGAGATCAATTTATAGTTACGTGGTTAGTTAGGTTTATAATTTAGGTTATTTAGATTTATGTAATAAAATTGTATTTTGGTATTTTGTATATATATTATAGATTGAATTTGTTTTTTTTTCATTCAATGTTTTTAGAAAATGAAACAAGAAACGGATCAATTGGAAAAAGTTCAAAAAGCGAAAAATGTTCAACATAGTTTTGATCTAAATAAGACTTTTTACTATGAAGATGGAGAGCTTCATCCCGATAAAGAAATTCAACAAATGATAATAAAAATACTTTGAATTTATATGCCGGGTCAATTTTAAGTTATATGTTGTATTTATTTTTAAGCATAATTTGTTGTTTCATGTTTGATAATTAAGACTCTTATTTAATATATCGAATTTAAGTTTAATATCTATTTTTAAAAAAATCCGTCAGAAATTAATATTTATCGGAAATTCGTAGGAAAATTATGTCAAAAATATGTTGGTAATCCGTCGGAAATTTCTGACGGATATTAATTTTCGACGAGTTAGAACCGACGGATTTTGCCATCATAAATTGATTGTGTTTCTTGTAGTGACCACTTAACTAGTGAAGCAAAGTTCAACTACATCAATTTTATATCATACATTTGTGTCTCCATCAATACTTAGAGAAGACTCATTGACAATTTTGGAAACCGTAATCTCCTCTACATGAGCTTTGGTGTGTTGTTGAACCACAAGGATTGATGGGATGATGTGATTGACCGAAGAGGCGAGCACGTCCCCGATAGGACCTAACTCAGGATGTTCTGCCTGACGCTCAGCTAGTTGCGCCACCTCGGCCGACGGTAACCTCCCTCTCCCAACCACTATAAGGTCAAAGTCTTGACTTTGTCCTATTGACAATGTTTCTTCAATTATGTTGTTTGGTTCTTTTTCTTTGTATTCCACCATTTCTTTCCATCGGCTCTTCAAATCTTCCAATGCTCCTTCGTCTAATTCCTAATTTTTGTTTTTTTCAAACAAAATAAACCGACTAAAACATCAATTCCTTTGACCTAAATAAACCGGTTTGGTTTCGTTCTTTTATAAAAACAAGTCATAACCAAAACTGAACTGCACTACAAAAAAAAATGATTAAAACCTCAATTTCATTGAAAATATTGATATTTTCTAAATATTCGTTCCAAACAAAAACTATATCGAGCAAAAACAAAACCGTACCCAATCGATAAAAATGTATCAAATTGAACCGAATACTATTCAGTTTCCATTCTGTTCTTAAATATACTTTATAAACCAACAAAATCTGAACCGAAAACCGGATTTGACACTCCTAGGTATATAATATATTTCTAAAAATACTATATAACCAACAAAAAATAGGATTTACCTTTTCTTTTTCAGGATCCACGTTGGTAGTCAAGAAGGCATAATTCTTCTCCTTGCATTTAGACGGTGCCGGCCGTAATGTGACGGCGTTACTCCTCAACGTTTCTCTCACCAAAAACCGAATAACCGTAACTTTTACGGCCGGATGCTCCGCCATCCTCCCGCCGAGCTCTAAAGCCTCACGATCATCAGGTCCACCAAAGAAAATCACACAAACCCTTTCAACCACATTCGACCCATCAAGGCTCGAACTTTTTGCCTCAATAGACCCAAGCCCACGGTCCACAAGAACCGCCACCGAACACGGCGCGTTCTTCAAAACCCTCTGATTAACCAGTCTCCAACCATGACCTACGTTTTCCGGTACGTTTCCATCTCCTCCCTCTTGGTGGTGGTGGTTGCCATGACCATGTCCATGATCAATGTTCCATCGTTTGTGAAAAGGTAAAATGATCATTGTGACTCTCTTTGTCTCTGCCATGTGGCAAATGTCTTCGTGCATTGTGGGTAAAGGAGAGACTGCGGTAATGGGCCGGACCGCGACTCGGCCCAATTGACGATAGGTTTGGAAGCCTCCTATGACGCTGCTGTGGCATTCGCCGTGACGGTAACGGTGGACGAAAGGAAGTCCGTTTTTACGGGCTCTTTGCACCATTATGATTGACGAGGACCGTTCCGTTAGTTCCATGAGGTGCATGACGAACAGTTTTAGCTGCAGTATCTGCCAAAACAAATTATGATATATTATTAACCAAGATTATATATCATGTGTGTGTTTAGACGCAGAAATGATAATACATGCATAGAGATATAAATAAAGAAAGGTAACCTTGGTGGTTCGGATGGACTCGATGAGAGAGATGAGGGATGAGACATTGGCTGGACCGTGGAGGCAGGCGAGGATGCGAAGCTCTTCCTTGGTTGAGTCTTCGCTCGCGGACAAGTCCTTTAGTTTGCGGTGAGTGCCACGAGCCGGCTTGTAAATGGCCATCACACTCGGAGTCGTTATGAACGTTGTGAAGAGTGCCATTAGCACTAGTATCGCAAACGTCTCGTCATTTAGTACCTATAATCAAACCCAACCCCACGCACGTACGGTCTAATTAATTAGATTAGTAACCACATAACAGTCACTAATGGGTAATCATTATTATTCCATTCTGTTGTTGCAGATGTTATATTTATTTATTTTCTTTTTCAGATCGAAGAAAGATATATTATGTGGTGCCGAAAATGGATCTGTACGAGGTGTTTGATTACGTAAACATTGGCCCATTCGAAAAAGTAATCGCACTTTTCATGCATATAACATTAGTCCTTAATTTGATCAGCTTTTCTATTACTACTACCCCTTAAAATGGGAAACGAAACAGCCAATGATATTTCAGACGTTTGATCGTCATCTTCGAAAAACATATTTAAATGCATATATGATTTCCCGCTAAATTTGCGGGCATAAGACTTTCTTTCATTTAATACTAGGATGAAATAATTACTTTGATTCTCTCAATTCTTTTCCTTTTTAACTTTTTCATTTCTCTATATATTTGTTTTTTTGTATATACTTGTACACACCAGTTAGACCGTACGTTAGTATGTACGTTTGATACATACTATTTAAAAAAATTATGTGCATGAATGCTATTTTTTGAATAAAATATTTGGTTTTACGTACCTTTTTGAACTCAAATGTGGAGTTTTTCTTAACCTTTTCTACTTTTATACAAAACACTTATCGATATTTTTAGTTTAAATTTACAACTATACATAGAATTTGTATAGTTGAGTTTTTTCTCTACGACGGAAAAGCAACCACAAACAAAACTTATGTATATAAAAATATATTGAGTCTATTTGTAAAACTTTTATATTTATATATATTAAAATTCACAAATTCATTAATTTATAAAACCGAAATCAGATCGGATCGATTCAGTAATCTAGTCATCTAGTAAATATTCCAGTTCGCTTTTCGGATTGGATTTAAATACAATAGTTTAACCAATTGACTAAATGGTTAATCCAATAATTTGTGAAGAATATAATTTCATATTGGAAGTAGGAAATGATTTGAACTAATATATAAATGATTTAAGCCAATCCATTCAATACTAATTAGTTTTGAGTTGGAAATCCAAAAAACTTAACATAAATTGCCGGGAAAAAAATGAAAACAAAAAATCAATAACTTTTGACGGCCCTGTTTCATTTTTTTAAAAACGTAACCAATATACTATCTTGAACAAGATTAAAAGTTGGATACGACCGGACCCATTTTAGACATGGAACTAGAACCTAAAACTAATATATCTCGTTTTTTTCTAAGTAAAGATGATATTAATAGAACCATTAAAGCGTGTTTTGTTTTATATGCTGTCCCCATACAAAAATATATTCCAAACTACCTTAATGATTAAGGATGGCCCATATGTCCAAATAATGTTACTAGGTTTTAGTTTTTAATTCTTATAATATTGCTATTATATAACTAAAAGCAAAATCAAGAACCTTAAAAACAGAAAAAGAAACAATTATAAAATAAAATAAAATGAAAAAGGGGCAAAGAAAAGCTAACCTTTTTCTCCTTGCCTATATTGAGTACAATGAGCTCCACCAAACCTTTCGTGTTCATCAAGAAACCAAGTGTCAAAGCCTCTCTCGCCGGAACTTTAACCATCACCGCCGCAGCAAAAGTTCCGACGATCTTTCCGACGCAAGCCGTAACGACCACAAGACCCAACATCCCCCACGACTCAGCTCCTCTGATCTTTGCCACGTCAGTCTTTAATCCACTCGTCGCGAAATAAAGCGGTAAGAGTAAACCGGAGACAAAATCCTCAATCCGTTCAATCAATCGCTGACCGAACTCTCCATCTTTCGGTATAGTCAAACCGAAAACAAACGCCCCGAAAATCGAGTGAATCCCAATTACATCCGTCGCGAAACCGGAAACCATAACTCCAGCTAAAGTCAAACAAACGTAAGACTCACGTACGACGTCGTTTTCAGGGGATCCGCGTTTCGCGACCCATTTCATTCCGGGTCGGATCACAAGCAACATAAAAACCACAAACCCAACACCCGATAACAAAACCCACAACGACACCAACGGACTCTTTTTCTCACGGCTCTCACCGCCGTTACCCGCTAACGCAACCGCCAAAGCGAGCAAAATCCACGCGGCTACATCGTTGAAAGCGGCTGCAGCCATCGCTGTTTCTCCGATCTGAGTGGTTAAAAGCTTGAGCTCTGCTAAGATACGCGCGAGCACAGGGAAAGCTGTGATCGAGAGAGCGACTCCCATGAAAACGAGAAATTCGGCGTATCCCGGCCTATCCGCGGCGGTGTAGAGAGTGTTTCGGATCACGAAGGCGACTCCTACGCCGGCGAGAAACGGTAGCGTGATTCCGGCGACTGCGATTGCGAAAGCGCGTTTGCCGCTTCGACGGATCGATGATAAATCGAGCTCGAGACCGACGAGGAAGAGGAAGAAGAGGAGTCCTATGCTCGCGACGGATTCGAGAATTGGCATACTCCATTTCGGGAATATACAGTCCATATACGCCGTGTTTCTACCTAAAGCAGACGGCCCTAACAAAATCCCTCCCTTCAACAAAAAAAAAACAACAGAATTAAGAAGACGATGGCGAAGCTGTAAATAAAGGAAGGATGATGGCGAAATATGTAAGTGTGTGAGTGTAATTACGTACGACGATCTCGGCGATGACTTTGGGTTGGCGGAGGGGTTTGAAAAGGACGGCGAGGGAGCGACTGACGGCGATGATTAACGCCGTTTGAACGATAAGTAACGGAAAGGCGAAGTTCAAGGGATTGTCGCCTTGCCATGCTCCGTTGGATGAGGTTTTCACGGCAGTTATGTTGAAGGTCATTTTTGGGATTTTGAAGGATTTTTTTTTTTGGTTTTATCTCACTCACTCTCTCTCGAAAGGCTATATTTGGAACATATGATTTTTAGTTTAAGTAAGAAGAAGTTTTTTGTGACGAAATTTATAGGCAAATTTTTTTGTTTGAAGATTCAAAAAAGTAATGATGTTGTTGGTTGCGTCGTCTATCTGCATCTCACGTGTGATCAGTGCCCGAGCCAGAAAATCTAATCGCTGGCATCATAATTTTTTTTTTTAATTAGGGTCAATTTACTATGATAAAACTATATAAAAAATGTCATTGGGATCAATATTTTTTTTACTGGGGTCAATTTATTTTTTTAACCAAAATAGAACTAAATTTAAAAAATTTCTAAACAAAAAAAAAAATTAAAATTTTACTGGGGTCACTTGACCCCTCCGCCACTGCGTGTGACCTTTAATTATTCAGGTTTAAAGTAATGTATAAACAGTATATATGTACTCTCACAACCAATTGTGGCTGATATAATTGAACTTTTTTCGGTTTTAAATATAAAATTCAACTTTTTTTTTTTTTTTTTTAATCTCTTTAGTCGGTAAGGACTATGTAACTTCAAGTTTATCTTAATGAAAGCTTTGTTTCGTCGAAAAAAAAAAGAAATTAACTATATATGCACTAAATAGCCTACATTTAGGATTTTATTTACACATATAATATGATGGTAAAATCGTAAATTAGTGAATATTGATTTTGCATGTCATCTTTGCAAGTTACATAAAAACATATTATTTTATTTGATAACATTCTATTTGATTTTTTTTTAAATGCGCAAAAACAACATTTGAGTTATTTGTGTTGCCGTAAAAAAAACATATTTATTTAATTAACCCATTTTTGATAGCGACGAAAAAAGAAAAAAAAAACTCATCTCACAACGGGAAATGGACTGACTGATCAGCGAAGTAGGAATCATGTGAGTCGCACGTGGGACGCAACACATCGGCGTTGACATATGTAACGTCGGCGTAGATCGAATTTCGCAAATGCAAGCCCAACTTTTTTTAAAAAAAAATCTTTATAAATTTAAAATTTACAATAATTAAAGCATGTTTTGAAATTTTTTAAAAAAACTAAAGGCCATAAAATCTTAAATTTTTTTAAAAATAAGGACTTTAAAATATAAAAAAAATTATTGAAAATTGGGTGAGGCCCTTGTACTGCCAATACACACTAAAAACCGTGCATGAGTGACACATATCTATGACTTCTCATATATTCCATATTTTTTTAAGAAAAATTCTTAAAAATTAGTTTGGCATTATTTTCATTAAATAGCTCGAGCTTTGACAAAAAATTAGTTCCAACATATTATGCTAGCTATTTACGACTTTCCAAGCATATTTGTGGCAGACTTTACAAGCCAAATGTAGCGATTCACGAGTGAAAACTAGTCGTCACATGCCAAATTGTGGCGAAACAAGATTTGAACTTGTAGAAATTAAGAAATTAATGAGTTAGAAGTAGTGGACTTATTTACGTCCTCAAATATGCTATAAATTAATTAACACTTATCTCAGCCATCATCTTTTAACTTATTTACGTTTGTCGTGAAGTAGACCCCCTTTTTCTTTTATTGACGGCATTTCCCACTCATACATCACACACAATTTTTGATAATAATACGGTAATGATATTAGTAAAACTTATTAGGCAATTAACCCCGCTCAAATAGTTCTTTTCATACAAGTTCATTGATATGATAATTGAAAGAAAAAAGCCATTTTTTCTCTCGACAAAGAGTTCGTCCTAGCCGCTCAGTAAATCTAAGATAATGTTATGGTTCGACCACCTATCATCGTAACCACATCTTCTCTTAGTTGTGTACTGTTAGAATAAGTGGTCGTTTACTCTAAATCAACTCATGTCATCATTTGATTCTTTTGTCCTAAGAAAAATTATTTATCCCCAACAGAAATTATGTGATGTTTTACATGTATTTAGAAGAAACATATATATTATTTTGGATTGTTATGTTGTGATTTTTTTTGTGTTGCATTCGGCTACATATAATATTATCATGTAGTTATGTGTATATTAATTATATAGTCGTGTATTTCTTGATAAATTAATTATACGGTGCTAGATTTTTTCCTCTGATACATTAATTGTTTCGTCTATTCATGAGATGTTTATGATGTTATAATCACATAATTCATTGTTAATTAATACATATATATCATCATATAGATCATATAGTTAACGATGCATTAATTTAGTTTACGTGTGGGGCCATGTGGTGACGTATAATTTGTGTAGTTGGCAATCATTTTTAAAAAATATATTTTGTTTTTGAGTTTTGTATATCTATATGTTTAACTGATTTTATCAATATTTGCTTCATAGACATGATTAAAGTTGGATATACCAAAAGAGATAAGTTTCTTGAACGGTTTACTAGGGAAGAGGAAGAACAGTTTAAGTTGTAGCTCTCACGACGATCCAGACCCGAGAACTTAGCATTTAGTAGAAGTTGATTATCCTTGACTATAAGTCTATAACATGGACAGACTTCGACATAGAAGAATGAAATCTTGCGTTTTTGTTTTTCTTTCCACAAAAAAATAGACAATGACATGAAAGATGAGCTCTTGCCATTACGGGAAGATGAACGAATCCTGACTTTTGTATATCATCCGTTCAACTTATTATCTTTATAAATATCAGTTTTCTAGAGCTAATATATAAACAAGAACCTTTTTATGTTTATTTTATTTTTTTTCAATTTGTATATATATAGGTTTTCTTCTGTGACCCAAAACTCGAAAACTAAAAAAAAATTAAACTTATAGCATAAACTAGAAAAACTATACGTGGAAAGACTCTTCTTCCGTAGTGGCCATATCTTTTAGAATGGAAAGCAAAAACAATCTAAAAATATTTTTAAAGAGAAACGTCAAACATTATTACTTTTAAAAAGTCGCCACAATCATCACAAAATAGTGGGAGAAATTCACGAGAATACTGACTGATTACCAAATAAATAATCTATAAAATGAAAATAAAATTGAAAATCACGAGGCGATCGTTTTTCCATCTCTCTTTCTATGAAATAGATTTGGACTTCCCATGAAGGCAAGCCAAAAGTGCCAAACAAGTGGACCTCCAAATTTTGAGGAACAGTTTGTTCAAAACATAACAAGTTTGGTCTCATCATCTCTCTACGTTACAACTCAAATAACTAGCTATAGCGAAGATTCATGAACTAGCGATATCTTTGGCTCTTACGATGTTTTGTCTTTAATTTATATCTTTTATCTTTAGCTATATATATTCATGGCTCAAAGTCAGATTTGTTACGCTGATTGTTTAATTATAAGCTCAGAGTCAGATTTCGAACAATGCTTTTTTTTGTTTCAAACGTATAAAAAGATTCAAAGTTTGGATTTATATAATTTTATTTAATTATTCGTTCGATAAAAGTTTGGACTAATCTATTTGTTGGTAGACAACTTCTTTCTACAATCTCTATAATATTATTTAAGAAGACATTTTTAAAAATAAACTTTATTTTGTAAGTTATTACATAAAATGTCATTACAAATAACAAATAATAATTGAAATAGAAAATGATAGAATAATTTTTTAAATTATTGATTAAAATATGGAATATATATATTTTGCATTAAAGTGGTTATTTATTATTTAATTTCTTAATTAATTTTAATACTATATATTTTAAAATAATAATAAATTCATATATATTCAAAGAAACAAATCTTTTCAAAATCTTATTATATTTTTCACTGTAATTTATTATATTTTATTTGAATATATATCAAAACAAAAATCGAAAAATATTTTACTAATTTTTATAAAAAGTTAGACACAAATTTTTTTTTTTTAAGAGTTCGTAGACTAACCACAATAAAACTATAATTATTTAATTGTGCATATTAGAGTTATGTTTTCAAATTTATAAGTTTTTGCAGGTTAGCCCAAATAATATATTAGTTCACTGCAAAACGGATTAAATAGATAAATTATTATAAATTGACATCTTTATCTAATCATTAGTTACCCATATTGTAAAATTCAGATAAAATCAATTTTCTTAAATTTCAAAATAATTTCTTTAAAAAAAATACTCCACGCTATAATTAGCACATATTAAATCCTAGTATGTATTTAAAGGAACAATATCTACAAAAATAAAATTTTAGAACTCGCCTTTGTAATAAACTTTGCGTTTGTGGTTTTATTTGAACAAATAATAAATTTGGGTATGCATTTTTTTTTAATTGGTTGCCACTCCCATTTGCGATTTGCGTATATTATACGTCTGACGTCTTTGCCTTTTTATTTACGTTTAGCCTTCGCGTTCGAATTTGTGCTCGTATTCGCGTTTGTGTTTGCATAAAGCTCTTGTTTACTTTTTTTGTTAACGTTCATATTTGCATTTAAGTATTTAACTATATGTGCATCTATTGTTTTGTTCGCGTTTGTGTGTTTTGTTCTGTCTGTGTCTGCCTTTATGTTTATATTTGTATCTATAGGATTCGTAAACCTTTTTTTTTTTTAAGGATTTTTAAACCTCTTCACATCTAGCGTTTGAATTTATCTTTACATATAGAATTCGTGTGTTGTATTTACTTTTGAGTTTGCATTAGTGTGTGCATTCGCAAAACATAATATAATAATAAATGCATATTAAATTTTTTTTACCAAATATATACAATTTTTGGATACGATTATATTGTACCCAAACTCTCAATACCGTAAAATTTTCTGAGTACAATTTTTATTCTTCTATGTAAAGCATTTACATTTTAACTGAATACCGTAAGTCATATCGACATTTTGATTTAGTCGAATTAGATCGTACGAATCGATCATGACTAAACACTCCTCACACCGAATCAATAATTCTATAAAAGAGTCATCTTACTGTTGGTCGGTCACACACTGACTAGGACATATCAACGAGTAAGACGTCCAAACACTGTATTGGAAGAATGAAATTGTCCGTGAAACTTGGTTTTTTTCTATAATTGAAAGGTGAATAACGATTCCACCTACAATAATGTCTGAAACAAAAACATTTTGCTCCACTGCTTTTGGTTTTCTTTATTCTTGGACGAGAAACCAGAAATGTCGATTTACGGAAAAAGTAAGTTTCAGTGGCTACAGTATAAGTACAGGGAACAGTCGTATGTAGAAGGTCCATAACTCATTAGAAAATTTGACTTAAGAAACGAATAATTGAAAAAAATACTCAATAGTGGCATTGATGATGATTATACTACAAGTGCATTTAGCATAATCTTCATGTATTGCCCATAGTAAAAACAATTTATTTCGAGTCTGATAATTTATTTTGGTTGGGCCAGGACATTTTGAGCCCAACAGGCTTATAGTAACTTCTCGTCCCAAAAGGCTTACCGTAACATTTTTGTTTTTGAGTCTTTGATCATTTTATTCTGTTGGGCTACGAAATTTTAAGCCCAAAAGGCTAAATCGAAAAAAAAGAAAAGAACCAGACGTCAAAGCATCGTCGCAGGGATTCGAACCATAGTCCTTCAGTATGATAATTAATCTCCTTACCACTATGATTAAATCTGATGTGATGAAATTCTTGAAAATCAAATGCGGAACAGATCAAATACTGGAAAAGAAATGCATAATTTTTGTTTCACATTCATTCATCTTTTAACAGATATGATCTCAAATCCCTAGAAAATCGAAAGTTTTTATACAAAACCAGAAAGTGAAACCATCGAAATCAGCCGCCGAATCCGTAAAGAGTACGGCCCTGTCTCTTGAGAGCGTAAACGACGTCCATGGCCGTCACAGTTTTCCGGCGAGCGTGCTCTGTGTAAGTAACGGCGTCACGGATGACGTTCTCGAGGAAGATCTTGAGAACGCCGCGAGTCTCCTCGTAGATCAAACCACTGATACGCTTAACTCCTCCTCTTCTCGCAAGGCGACGAATCGCAGGTTTCGTAATCCCTTGGATGTTGTCTCGGAGAACTTTCCGATGCCTTTTAGCTCCTCCCTTTCCCAATCCTTTTCCTCCCTTTCCTCTGCCTGACATTTTTTCTCGGGAAAATAAAATTTCAAACTTCGATTTAGAGAAATGATTTATTTGATTTGCGATGGTCATGACTGGTTGAGAGGTTTATATATAAGGAGACGAGACGAGAATGCAAAAAAAAACTTGGGAGATTTTGAATCGTCGGATCGTTCGTAATCGACGTTCGTTATTGCCGATCCGCGTGATCATAATCTAATGGCTTTGTGAACCGTTGGATCTGTTGCTATCCGTGTCGTATGCCTAGTGAGCCGTAGATCTGGTGATTAGGCAATTTGCTAGACGAGCGGGAACATTATAACGCTTAAGCGCCTTGTGGCCAATTTTTTATTTTTGTTACTTTGTGATTAAGGAGATAAGTAGTTTTCTTCTTCATTGAAATTGGTTATTTGCGTAAATCTCTGTTTTTTTGGGATGTGATACCGTGTAGGATGACAAAGCTTTTTGGGTCAAGTCACTAATCAATAAATATTTTTTCACCCTTATGATATACATCTAGAGATCCTTATGTCCAGACCAATGCGAATATGCGATCACACATTGAATCTCATAAGGAATGGAATAGAAGTAACTATCAAAAATCACCCAAATCAACAACTATTGACTATGAAATCACTGTCACAAATTAGTATAATAGAGATTAAGTTACTACTGGGCAGAGCAAATGTTTCTGATTTCAAAAGAAACACCACAAAATAACTTTTTGACCCTTATGATATAAATCTATAGATCCTTATGTATAGAGCAATGCGATTTCTGCACAGTTTTTTTTTTTGTTTTATGAATAACTGTTAAATTATATTAAAAAAAAATAAACATTTTTTACAAATTGATTTTAACTTTCAAAAGATTTCTGTGCAGTTTTTGCTTCATATTTCCAAGTTGGGCATTCGAAATCTTCATGCTTCAACTTGAGGGGTATTAGGAGCTACGATATTATCATGTATAGAAATATTTATTTATTTATTTATGTATTCATGTATATTCTAAGTTTAATGTAGGTTTATTATATATAAGAGAGATAGACAATTATAAACATTTGAGAGATAATAATATAATTCTTCTCCAGATCTTATAGAACCAACCGACAATGATATACCTGAAAGGCAACTGAGGAAGTGAGGCGGCGACGATGATTATTTTACCAGCGGGGATAGCGGCGAGGGATAGATTCCAGCGAGGTCTTCACAGAAATCCCCGCGAAAACCAACCCAAGTTCCGGCGATAACCAACCGACAATGATATACCTGAAAGGCAACTGAGGGAGTTAGACAGCGGCGATAATTATTTTACAGGCGGGGGTTAACGAACAAGAAGTCAAGAACGATCGGGAATAGTTTATCATTTCTGAATGGTTTTACATAGATTACCCACTTATTCTTCTATTTATACGTTTTCATAAGTGTATAAATGATAATTTTTTTTGTTATCAACGTATTAATAAATTACTTCATAAATTGAAAGTATTCTTATTTATGTTATAAAGTAGGGATCGACAAAATTACTGAACTAAGCCAAAATTCCGAACCCAAATAGAATTTCTCAAACCGAATTATAAAATAACTCGAATGGAATATAAATATATATACCAAATTACCCGATTCCGAAACGAACCAAAATATAATTATATAAAACTGAATGAAATTAACCGAACTAACCAACTTTTTAAAAAACAATAAATAATTTTAATTAAATATATAAATATACAGTTAAAATATACTAAAAATCTACCAGATGAAAGAGAATATATAAAATATGTTTATTTTATGTAATTCAAATTAAAACCTATAGTTTAATATAAGGTTTGTGCAAAAAAATCCGTCAACTAAATTATTTTTGCAAGATAAACTGACTTCAAAAAAATGCAAGTCAATCCTATGAAAGTTTTCAACTTATACATGGGTAAATACCATTTTTTCCTCTAAATATGAAATAATCTCTATATTATAAGTGTAGTTATTGTACTTTTTCCTTAATTTACACTTATTATACTACGTTGAAAATAAATTCGTTAGTTTTATAACGAATACCGATTTCGAGTATTTCAATAGACTCAGAGGTAATAGAAAATAAGAAATGATAAAACAGTGGATATAATGTTAAACGCATTAATTTCACCAGAACAAAACTCTCTTTTTAAATCACAAACAATATTACGAGTAGCTTCTCTATCTGAGATCTCAAACTTAAGATGATGCTCACTTCTTCTTCTCAGTTGCACCACCACCACCAGACCTACGTGTACCCAAGCAAAATCGCAAAATCACAAAATCAGTAATTACAACAAAACAATTGTTTTTGAATTAAGAAGCACAAAAACACAACAATAAGCTTGTTTTTGTTTGTTTGTTTATGCTTAGCTGAGATGAGTGTTTGGAATGAAATTTTGACTTGAGGATACCTTTCCTCTTTACTTAACTCTACCTAAGCATCTAGGCTATACAATAAGTTAGGCTCTCTAATTCCTCAGCAAGAGACACCACGAAGAGCAAATGCACAATAGTAAAATTTCGGTAGATATAAGCTTAAGTAGTCGAGAACTTGGGGGTGTACAAACCAAATCTGAAAATGAGAGCAACAAACAAAATTAGGGATTTAGGGTTTACCTCATCTTGCGGAGAACACTAGACATCTCCTCTCTCTTCCTCTTGGCTCTCTTGTGGGTACCCAACTTTCGCTTAGCTACCTTAAGGGCACGTTTGTCTTTACCAACCTTTAGAAGCTCGGTGATTCTCTTCTCGTATGGAGCAAAACCGGCGACTTCCCTTATCAAAGATCTGATAAAGAGTGTCCTCTTGCTCGTTTTCTGAGAACATTAGAAAGATCACCAGAATCAGATTCACAGTAAATAAAGCAACAAGAATCACAATGAAAATTGCTGCAACACTATTGCAAGATAATGCCACCAAATCTCCATCCTTAACAAAGCCGTCACCAAATCATCAACCCAGCACCACATAATCAGTAAAATAAAGGAAAGCTAGAAGCATTGCGCCAACCCCAAGGACAATTCTGCATCGATATTGCTAGATAAAATGGTTTTGCACAAGCAAGCTCGACATTTTTCGACAGTTTAGTGAGCTGAAGACATTAACAAGATGACGATCACGGCAATGCAACATAAGTCATGTCTAACAATATCAAATCTCCATACTTTAGGAGCCCTGAGATCATGAATCCAGCACAAGAATCAGAAACTAGGTTCCAGGTACTATCTCATATTCTAGAAAACTAATCCAAAACTATATAAGCTCAATAAACGGAGGCAAAACAGAAACATACTCCTTTGCGAGAACGAGGACGAGGAGCCAATTCGCGTCTGGTGACAACATGTCCCTTGTTCAACCCAACGAACAAACCGGTCTTAACTTGCGGAGTTGTCATCTTCTGCAAACCAACAACGGACAAACAAAAAGAGATTTTTATTAATTACAAAATCAATGAAGGAAAACCCATTTCTGCAACCATCACAAGAAGAAGACTTCGGAGAAAAGAGATCAAGAGAATTGAATCAGAAGTGATACCTTGTCTTAAGATCGAGCTCCTCCGGGGTTCAGACGAAAGAAAGACGGTAACTGATAACTGCGTTGTTTATATACATAAACTAAAGAAAAACCCTAACCCTTTTCTCAAACAATTTGGGCCCATGTTGGGCCTTAGCCTTCGGGTTTAGTTTTGGACTTAAAACTGTATAACTAATTAGATCGACCCATTTTAAGTAAGCAAGGCCAGTTTTTTGTTTTGTTTTTCAGGCCAATTGTTTTCTATTTTTAAGTGCAACACACCCAAATTAAACCATAAAAATCCTTAAAATCAAAATGATTTCAACTACTAGACTATCACTGTTTTTAAAAATGAGTATAAATTGAAACTAATCCTAAATTCTAAATCCTAAAATCTAAACTCCGAAAATGATTAAAAAATAATAATTTTATTTTTATATAAAACTGGAAGGGACAACTAGGTATTCGTCTGAGTTAAGTGAATGAAACGTCCCATGTGCATTGCTTGGACAACGTGGTTCGACGATCAAGTATGAGATAAAACTAATTGTTTTTTGTTTTAACCAAGATGAAACTAGATGTTGGGATGTTTTTCTTAGCCTCATTTTCTTTTGTATTAGTTGCTTTTATTTTTTATTTTCTGAGGTAACTGTTGATTCGTAAATCACACAAAAAGGGGTAAAACAGTACTTTAATCGGAATCTCGTTTTATTGATCAAGAATCGGCGTTACAACAGAGTTTAGTAAGATTGCAAAGATGGAGAACTTGAGATCGGTAAGTAGCTCTCTTGAATTCTCTCTGGTCTCTGCGGAAGTTGTGGATCCCTGGATGAATGAGCATTCTCCTCTATTTATATTGTCTTGAGGCGGTTTGAAGGGAGAATATTTCCTTTTCCAAGTTTGATTAGGAGAAGGAAATATTCCGGTTTTCTCTNAAAATATTTCTCCTTCAATAAGAGATTTGGTACTAAAAATTATAGCGGCTTTGCTAAGTGATTAATTATTTTAACCAAAGCATCGACCGAGTGAGAAAAAAAAAAAAAAAAAAAACAGAGGGCAAAAACGTCTTTTCATAAAGGAATTGAACCGGAAAATGAGGTGAGCCGAATTCGAAGCCTTTGACCTCATTTCACCTCTTTCTGATCAGATTGTTTCTCCGAGATTCCTCCTGCCGCGAGAAAAGCTTTCATCTAACTTTTTTCTCCCGTTTCCGGTAATATTTTAGAGCGTAATTTCGGTTTTGATTGACAATTCACAAAGTGTCACTTTGATTTTCTCATGTTTGAATTTGCTTTCTGGATCTGGGTTTCGTCCGTATGTTCTTAGATATTCCATCTGGATAGGTTTTAAATATCGCTTGCTTGGTTTTTCAAAGATCGGTATTTTCTTAAATGCTAGCAATTTTTTCTAAGATCGGTATTTTCTTAAGTGTAACGTTTTTGTTTTCCAAGTGTGGGGTTCTCTGGTTTATAATATTATAAAATCGAATTGATGACGTGATTCCGGATCACATTCCTTTTTATGTCTTTCTAGGATATTATTGAAAATGAATTTGTCTTTTGTTTGTTTATTATAATGTTTTATTCTTACTGGTTTTAGCATGTGTATATGAAAAAGATTATTATTTCTTTTGCTGATTAAAGATTATTATTTCTTTTGCAGAAAGTAGAAAATGGCTGATGGTGAGGACATTCAACCCCTTGTCTGCGACAATGGAACTGGAATGGTTAAGGTAATCCTATATTTGAGAATCCATTGCCTGTTAAGTTTCTGCTTAACATTCTTAAACATATCACTCAACTTAACGTAGCTAAAAAATGATTCCTTAACTCGCTCAGACAAAAACCAGATTCTTTTAAACTCCTCATTAGATGGTTGAGAGCATCGTTTAACCATAGATAATTCCAATTTTGTTGATCTTGTGAAGTTATGAACAATGTAGCTAATCCAATCTCTAAGGTGGTTTTATTGTTCTGTGTTGACTTAGGCTGGTTTTGCTGGGGATGATGCACCGAGGGCTGTGTTTCCAAGTATTGTGGGCCGTCCTCGTCACATGGTGGGAATGGGACAGAAGGATGCATACGTTGGCGATGAAGCTCAATCCAAGCGTGATATTCTAACCATCAAATACCCGATTAACAATTGGGATGACTTGGAAAAAATCTGGCATCATACTTTCTACAAGGAGCCCCGAGTTGCTCCCGAGGAGCATCCGATTCTACTCACCGAAGCACCTCTCAACCCAAAAGCACCTTAATGCTCCGGCCATGTATGTAGCCATTCAAGCTGTCCTGTCACTGTTTTTGTTCTTCAATATTTTCATATTCTGGCCTAAGACATTTTGAAGAACTTACAGTATCTGTTTGTAGTATGGTTAAAAATGCTGTCGTGTTCTTTTCTTTTCTTACTTTCCCTCTTTTGTTGGATAACACAACTGTGTGACTGAATAAGAAGATCTCGTTTTCCGAATTTTTAGTGTGTTGGATAGTACTAATCTCTATAATATTATTTAAGAAGGACATTTTTGAAAATGAACTTTATGTTTGTAAGTTATTAAATGAAATATCATTACAAATAATAATTAAAATATAAAATGATATAATTGTCTTTTACAATTAGTGATAAAAATATTGAAGATATTTATTTATTTTGCATTAAAAATATTATCTACTATATATTTTAAAATAATAATCAATCCATATATATTCAAAGAAAAAAATATATTCAAAATCTTGATATATTTTTCACTATAGTTTATTATATTTTATTTAAATTTATATCAAAATAAAAGTTAAAAAATATTTTACTAATTTTATAAAAAACACAAGATTTTTTTTTAAAAGAGTTTATGAACTAAACACAAAACTAAAGTCATTAAACGGTGCATAATAATTATTAGAGTTATGTTTTTAAGATTATATGTTTTACGGGTTAGCCAGAATAATATTTTAATCCATTGCAAAACGGATTAAATAGAAAATGCCTAAAAACTCTGAATTCACAATTTTCAGCCAAAACAAAATAAATCTTCAACTTTCGTTGACTAATTTAAACCCCAATTTTGATTGACCATGTCATTTTAGACACAACGTTAGTTAACTATAACAGTTGACTAACAGCAAAACTAAAAATCTTGATGAAGGCTGGGGAAAATGTCTAAAAAATCTTGAACTCACAACTTTCAGCCAAAATAAGCACCAACTACTCGATGGACAAAATAAACCTTCAACTTTCGTTGACTAATCCGTTTAATCTCCAACTTTTTTTCGACCAATATTTTGAAGTTTTTAATAAAAAATTTACCATAGTATAAAAAGAAAATCAATTTCTGAAAAAGATAACCCAAATATGATTTTTTATTCGTAATTGTTTTGAAAATAATTACTAAAATATGGAATATTTACTAACTACTTTATAATATAAACATTAAAATGTTAGATCACATAATGAATCCGCTGCTTATTGCTCAGGGAAACATCCGACCTATGTTACTAAACTTTATAACTATTTACAAGAAAAATATGAATTTATTTTCACAAATTTATATTACCGATAAATATCATACTCATGTTATCTTTCGAAATCTTTGATTTTATATAGTCGAAATATTGGGTGAAATATTATTGGGGATATATAATTTTATATGTAGAAAACGAATAATGTAACTTTTCGAGCTTTAACGTATCATTTTAACTATGTAGTTTTGCATGTAAGGTCACTTATTTGAAATTTCTAAAAAAATTAGTATTTTTTGAACTTATTTAAGAAAGTAACATTTATTTCACTATATTTTCGTCATTTGCAAGCTAAAAGATACAAAAAAATTGTAAAAAAAATTTCAACTTTTTATTTATAAAAAAAATCTCTAATTTTTATTGATCAAACCATTTTAATCCTAATGTTACTCAACTATAGTTATATCGTTAGTTGACTAACGTTGGGTCTAAAATGACTTGGTCAATAAAAATTGGGGATTAAACGGATTAATGAACGAAAGTTGAAGATTTCTTTTGTTCATCGCATAGTTAATTTTTTTTGGGTGAAAGTTGTGATTTCATGGCTTTTTAAGGTATTTTTCCGATGATATGAGGTAGGCGTGGGCATTCGGGTATCCGTTCGGGTATCGGGTCTTTCGGGTATAGAGTTGAAGGACCTATTCGGGTATTTATAAAATTCGGTTCGGGTTCGGTTCGGGTATTACCGGGTACCCGAAATATAAGAAAAAACTAAAAAAATGCTAAATTTGAATAAAATTTGGTTAAATTTTGACAAATATAACTAAGAATTTTCAGATTTTTTTATTATTTTAGATATTTTGGTTATTTCGGTCTAACAATAATTTATATCTTCAGGTTTTATAATTATAATTTTGGGTAATTGGGTTATATCAAGTCAAATATAATTAATATTTTGGGTATATAATTATATTTCGGGTATTTCGGGTACCCATTCGGTTCTCGGTTCGGTTCTTCGGGTATAGGAGTCTAGGATCCGTTCGGGTATTTTGGCGGTTCCGGATTCGGTTCGGTTCCCTTTTTTCGGGTCGGGTTCGGTTCGGTTCTTCGGTTTCGGTTCCCCATATTATGAGGTATTTATAAAGGGCAAAAACGTCTTTTAAAAAGGAATTGAACCGGAAAATGAGGTGAGCCGAATTCGAAGCCTTTGACCCGTTTTATAGGAACTTGCCATTGGTTTTTTTTTTTGTTCCCTCATTTCACCTTTTTCCTGATCAGATTGTTTCTCCGAGATTCCTCCTGCCGCGAGAAAGGCTCTCATCTACTTTTTCTCCCGTAATTTCGGTATTTCTCTGCCTCGTTTTGATTGACAATTGTCACTTTGATTGTCTCTTGTTTGAATTTGTTATCTGGATCTGGGGTTTCGTCCTTATGTTTGTGCCCGAACCGAAATATCCCATTTTCTTGATATTCCATCTGGATTGGTTTAAACATCGCTTGCTTGCTTTTTCAAAGATCGGTATTTTCTTGAATGCAAGCAATTTTTTCGAGCCCAAGTGTAATGTTTTTGTTTTCCAAGTGTGGGGTTCTCTGGTTGATAATATTATAAAATCGAATTGATGACGTGATTCCGGATCTGGAATATTTGTCACATTCCTTTTAGTGTTTGATTATGTCTTTTCTAGGATATTATTTTTCTTGACCTCGTTGAAAATGAATTGTCTTTTGTTTGTTTATTATAATGTTTATTCTTACTGGTTTTAGCATGTGTATATGAAAAAAACAACATTGATTTTGGCTTTACTGATCAAAGATTATTATTTCTTCTGCAGAAAGTAGAAAATGGCTGATGGTGAGGACATTCAACCCCTTGTCTGCGACAATGGAACTGGAATGGTTAAGGTAATCCTATAATTGAGAATCCATTTTTTAGTCTTTTGCCTGTTAAGTTTCTGCTTAACATTCTTAAACATATCACGAATCTAAACGTAGCTAAAAAATGAGTCTTTGTGGATCACTCTGTTTCCGATCACTCAGACAAAAACCAGATTCTTTTAAACTCATTAGATGGATGAGAGCATCGTTTAACCATAGATATTCAAATTTTGTTGATCCTATGAAGTTATGAACAATGTAGCTAATCCAATCTCTAAGGTGGTTTTATTGTTCTGTGTTGACCTAGGCTGGTTTTGCTGGGGATGATGCACCGAGGGCTGTGTTTCCAAGTATTGTGGGCCGTCCTCGTCACACTGGAGTGATGGTGGGAATGGGACAGAAGGATGCATACGTTGGCGATGAAGCTCAATCCAAGCGTGGTATTCTAACCCTCAAATACCCGATTGAGCACGGTATTGTCAACAATTGGGATGACATGGAAAAAATCTGGCATCATACTTTCTACAACGAGCTCCGAGTTGCTCCCGAGGAGCATCCGATTCTACTCACCGAAGCACCTCTCAACCCAAAGGCTAACCGTGAGAAGATGACTCAAATCATGTTTGAAACCTTTAATGCTCCGGCCATGTATGTAGCCATTCAAGCTGTCCTGTCACTTTACGCTAGTGGTCGTACTACTGGTGAGTCCAGAATCAGCAGATAGGCTATTCATTTTTTTATTCCTGCAGATTCAAGACCATGTCTTAAAAATTATTGATTTATTATGTTGCAGGTATTGTGCTCGACTCTGGGGATGGTGTGAGCCACACGGTCCCTATCTATGAGGGTTACGCACTTCCCCATGCAATCCTACGTCTCGATCTTGCAGGGCGTGACCTCACAGATGCTCTGATGAAGATTCTCACTGAGCGTGGTTACTCTTTCACCACAACAGCTGAGCGTGAAATTGTCAGAGACATAAAGGAGAAGCTCTGCTACATTGCTCTGGATTATGAGCAGGAGCTTGAGACGGCTAAAACCAGCTCTTCTGTGGAAAAGAACTATGAGTTACCTGATGGGCAAGTGATCACCATTGGATCTGAGCGGTTCCGTTGCCCAGAGGTTCTTTACCAGCCATCTATGATCGGTATGGAGAATGCCGGTATACATGAAACCACCTATAACTCCATAATGAAATGTGATGTTGACATCAGAAAGGACTTGTATGGTAACATTGTGCTTAGTGGTGGAACAACTATGTTCCCTGGAATTGCTGACAGAATGAGCAAAGAGATCACTGCTTTGGCACCGAGTAGCATGAAAATCAAAGTCGTTGCACCGCCTGAGAGGAAATACTCGGTCTGGATTGGAGGATCCATCTTGGCCTCTCTCAGTACCTTCCAGCAGGTAACTAACCCAATCAATTTCCTTTCCCTAAACCAAATAATTCTAGTCATTGATCGATCTTTCGTTCTTTATTGTTGTAGATGTGGATCGCAAAGGCGGAATATGATGAGTCAGGCCCGTCAATTGTTCACCGGAAATGCTTTTGAGTTTGAAGTTAAGTCTGCTTCCGGAGAAGCCCTGGGGGTTTTCCAATCTATCCTTACTGGGTTTTATCTTCGTTCTCTGCTGCACTTTGTTTTTGTTCTTCAATATTTTCATATTCTGGCCTAAGACATTTTGAAGAACTTACAGTATCTGTTTGTAGTATGGTTAAAAATGCTGTCTTGTTCTTTTCTTTTCTTACTTTCCTTCTTTTGTTGGATAACTAACACAACCGTGTGAGTGAATAAGATCTAATTTTCCGAATTTTTAGGGTATATTAAAATACATTATGGTCCCAATATTTGCATTAAAAAATAAAACTTTTTTATAATAGAAGATTATATAACTCACATCATCATATTTAAGCTTATCATTTTTTGAAAAAACCAAACAAACCAGACCTAAACTACTCGTCCCCTAAGTAATTTACATAGTATCACATCTCTAAAGCTCGAAGAACACACAACTCGCAGTTTATGTTCTTTGAATATAAAAAGGAAAGGCGTGTGAGCAAAAACTCTGTCCACATATGATATGATGATATGATACATATTCCCTTTGATGGCGTCATGTGATCGTGATTTGAAGATCAGACCAATCTATCACCACGTGTCATAGCTGCTGCAAAACCTCAAACCCATGTCTGAAAAAGCTTCGAAACGAGATTCTCCGACCAGAACATTTACAGTGGAAGAGCTGGGCGTTGCCGGACAACATTCAACAAGCCCCTTGTAGTTGCCTGTTACAGGGAAACAGAGTCGATAAGATGCTCGAGTTTTTCGAACCAGAAAGAAAAACTTAGAAATCTCCTGTTTAGATCACTACCTCGTAGAAGGAATTGAAATTTAGGCGTAAAAGAAAACGTCTCAAAAACGGGGCTCGCTGACTCCCGGCGAGCTTGCTGCTTCTCAGTATGGTGTACAGGGAATTCGACTTCTTGTTGAATTCCTTAAAAACGGCAACAAAAAAAAAACGAACAAAGAAAAAACTAATGAAAAAGAGCATTGGGTGTTACAGTTTATTGGAATGCGAAAAGATAATGCACCTCGGCGATGTTTTCAAGTTCCGATGTGTTTGGATTGCTTTCATGATTCTCAATATTCCAGCAGAACTGGAGACAGAGTTTCATTATGCTGTCAAGTATCCTCGAGACTGCACCAATGTCGAGGAAAGATTGAGAGATAAGAGCAGAGAGATACCTGCATTTGTATAGTACAGTAGGTAAGTAGTAGGGGTAGCAAAGAAACCAAACCAAAATTTATTTAAACCCAACGGTAACAATAGCTTACTCTTGATGGAAGCCAACAAGTTCAGTGAAGTCTTGAGAATCGTGGATATGAGCTTGCAACACCTTCCATTGAGATTCTATCACGTCAACCTTAAGACAGAGAGAGAATCAAACCTTGGACGTTTTTTTTTCCAAACTGGCTTGAGACCACCAACTTTCAAACCCTTATGAGACATCGTAAGTTTCTTTACCTGAATGTAAAACTGAAGATTCCTTATCAGAAACGCCATGTGCTCTCTGACTCGCCACATGGGTCGTATTCCTTGTCGTCTTTGCTGAGATATTGATCCGTTTGTACCATCTTTTCGATGTTGAGCAAAATCCATGTGATCTTGGTGCATTACAGAAGCCCATGATTTTTCCAATTCCATCTGAGTTCTCTTTAGCCTTATCAAGTACTGGAACACCTTGAGATACCTAAAACACAAGTCTATAGCTCTCAGACAAAGTATCAAGCATTTCAAGTTCCAGCAAACAGCCAACTAAATCGATGCAAGAACTTTGAAGTGAGAAAAGTTAGAAGAAAAAGAGGATACAAACAATGCCCAAGGATTCTTACTTAGAAAGTACTTCTTGAGTGAAAAACAGTTGCATGGGCCAATCAACAGAATACTCAAGAGCAATAACGTCCCAGCCATCCACAGAGGTGTCTGATGTAAGATTCGCCTTCCCGGTAAGAGATACTTTAGATCTCGCCAGGTCGGCTTGAGAAGATCTGACTGTGACTCCAAATGAAGGCATTCTGGCGAGAGTAGCAAGTTAAAACAGCCAAATTATGGAGCAGTTGGGAGAAGTAATTATTAATGCGTGCTTCCCACTTAGCACAAAAGCTGAAAAAAAAATCCATCTAATATAAGATTGTTAAATAAGAGCTTGATGTGTTACTGACCGTAGGGATACCCTAGAGAAATACTTATCTTCCTCACCAATGGTTTTTGTTGCAGCCTGTGTGTTCCCAAAAGAGAGAGCGTTATAAAAACAATTTGACATGACCAGAACTTTTTATCATTAAAACTATTTTATGTTGTAACCACATACCAACTGAAATGGTACCATAAGATCAGCTTCTCCAGTTGACTGGCGAGGCGGCAAACGCATCAATTGGCGACTCTCCTCCAGAAAACACTGAAATCAGAAAGTCTAGGAGATATGAGGTTACATGTCTACAGGTCTTTTGCTGATGCTAATGCAAGAAACGAGGATATTAACAAACGGTAGGGACATAAATCACCCTTATTTTCCATTTAAGAGTGCCAACAGATATTTTATGCAGTTTACCTGAAAGAAATCTCCTTTTTCTAAGAGAAAATAATCTTTTAGAGCTTTAAGATGACCATTGAGATCAGCACGCACAACGACAAGCTGTAAAAAGGAAGGTAATGTCACAAAAAAATTATCCAAAAGATTAAAGAATCAAAAGTTGTCAAGTGAACCTGCCAAAGATGACTGGCCGCTATTGCTCGAACAGAATCAACAGTGCACTCAAATGATCTCTTGTGAAACTCAGATGATTCCTGCACATAGAGGTGTAAATTTAAGCATAAAATCTGAGCTCTAACGTGATCCTAGGAGAAAGGCAAATACTATTTCCATGCATGAACAGAAAGAAAGATCACGTTTTCCATGACTGAAACCGAAACCAACCGTGTTAACATGATTGATACACTTTTTACCAAAAAGATTAAGTGCTATGTGACAGTCTCCCAACCAGTACCTTTAAATCTTTGAGCATAGCTTCGATCTTGTCTGCCTCAGATTGTGGAAGCAACTCTTCCCCTGTAAGATCTGCATCTAACTCAGTTTCCCTCTCAGGGAAATCACTATGCATAAATCCTCGAATTCTCTGGGAGCCACGCATTGTTTGCTGAAAACTCTTGTCCTTCTGGAACTGGAAAGCAGGACTGGGATTTCGCAAAACCCTTATGGCTTTCCCCGCAAAAAGAATTGACTCACCAAGACGCATAGGAATATAATCAGGTAACATATCCTGCAAGAAAAGCACAGAAACATCAAATATATAGTAATGGTACCTAAATCAAAATAGAAAGTGGCATGGAGAATACCAATGAAATGTGAAACCCGGAGTGCCAATCAGTTAAAGATGTCTCATGAACTGAGGTACGTGCCAACTTTTCAGATAGCTCTTCCTGAGATGAGCGATGATCTAAGACCCCATCTTCCTGCCTGCAAGCAAATCAGAAATTAGTTGTACATTCTTTGAAGAAGAACAAACAGAAACCAAGGTGTGCAACTACAAATGACGGAAAACCATAATATATCGGCTCAAGTGCACAGAAGCTACCTATCAGGTATAATAGGAGACCTCATGACGACCACTAATAAGGACATTAAATCTCAAAAAAAAAATGACAAGAAGGCGTAGATTTACAGTTACCTCTTAATGAAAAACTCCCCATGAGGATCCTGGAGAATCCCATAGACCATCCAAGCCGCAAGTTGATTATACATGACCTGATGTCCATGCCAAAGAAGCCTAGACACACATATGGGAGTATCGCATTAAAAAAAGTTTGACAAGTGGTGAGGCTGAACTAAAGATGATTTCAGTTTACTGTAGAAAGAAACATTGAGGAAGAAAGGCAGTGAATACCTTTGGAGACAAGTCCTCAGTTCAGGCACACCACAATGACACCTTTTATTCAATACATTCAGAAGCTGCCCTCCACGAATATCGTCACGCTCAATCTCGAGAACAACCTCGTACAGAGGCGGGAAAAGAACGAAAAACTAGACAGAAAAACGAAGTCAGATATAATGGCATTGGGTTTCCAATAAACGCATACTCATATCGCATCCCTAAGCTCAATCATCAAGTGATAAAAGTGTTGATATTGGAGTTGGAATTGTACCTTATTGAGTCCCTGCGTGACGGTAGCCAGAATAGGCGTAGTCTCCGCCAAAAGCTTTTGCTCAATGTGAAGAACGGCAGACCTGTAGACCGAAAGAATCTCCCCAATTCCATTAGCAATGGCTCTGCGGTACACGCTAGTCTTCTTCTCGCCAGTCTGCTTGGACAATTCATCGGCCCGTTCCAACGGATGCACGCTGGTTACGGACCTTATCCAACTCAAATTACGGGACTTCTTCGCAAACCGGTCGAGCTCACGATAGTAGAACCCTAGCTTGATCAACCTCTCGATCAGGTCCCTGTAATAATCACGAGTCAATTGCAGATCATGAAGCAGAGAGAGAGAGAGAGAGAGAGTACCTTTCGCTGGGTTCGATAAAGGAGATGTCGGGAGCGAGTTTGAAGGTACATTCATCAGAGAGAGGGGAATCGAGGCCTAGGGTTTTCCGTTGCTCCCGCTCGTCGACAATAAGATCTCCGGTGAAACCTAAGAGAGCTAGAAGGAGCTCGTGCAACATAGCGACTCGGAAAAGATTCACTTGGAATTTCTCCGGAGGGAAACAGAAAATCAAAATGCCGGTCACTGTCGCCGGACTGGTTTGGTTTGCTGGTGTGGTTCAGTGAGAAATGTTTAAATACAAAGGTGTTTGGTAATCGATAGTCAAGAGTCCAGACTTAACCGGTTCCACTCGGTAGACCCTTTTATCCAAAATTCTATTTTACATTCCAATCCGGTTTAACTGATTCGAATCAAACCGAAATCGTCCGGAAACTCGGGATTCGGAAACCAACCGAAGAAAAACTAAACTGATTTGGTTTATTTTATTTATGACAATTGAAACTGAAATCAAACTATACTGAAGATGAAATAAACCGATTATTTATACCAAATCAAATGGCATTCAGGTTTCATTTGGTTTTTATATTTCATAAACCGAAAAAACATCATAATCAAAACCGGATTTGACACAAATCAATGGTGACAACTGACAAGTGTGAGGAACTAATGTATGTTTCTCTACAGCTGCTTATTTGATTCCATAAGAAGATAAAATCGAAACTGTATATAGTAGTCTGTAGGTAAAAGATGAACTCAGTAACACTTGTTATCGATTCTGCGTTTTTATTCGTCTTTTTTTTTTCTTTTTCTTTTACTGTTTGAACTCGAACATTATCATTAAAAGAAATATTAACGAGCTTATCCAGGTCTACAATCGGCTTTACCCACATGGAAGTACTATTTGTAGGTGTGGGGATGTGTTCATCCCCTTTTTAACCCATTCCAAAGTAAAAAGTCCAACACCAAAAGCCCAATATCCATTGTGCAGATACGGTATTGTTCACCGATCTGCCCGGCATTGTTCACCGACCTGCCCGGCACTGTTCACGACATGCATTGTACTGTTCACTACCTGCTCGGCACTGTTCACGACATGCCTTGTAATGTTCACTACATGCTCGGTACTGTTCACGACATGCCTTGTACTGTTCACGAACCGTCACGTCATCCCCAAAAACCGGAGAGTTGTCTGCTCAACTCCCACTATAAATACCCCCTTGGAGTTCATTCTCAAACATCCCCATTCTCAGCTCTCCCACTCTCTCTCTAAGTTATTTTTCCTCTCTAAAAAGAGCTCTCCCAGCTCTCCCCAGCTCTCTGCAGCTCTCCCAGCTCTCCGCTCTCTGCAGCCCTCCCAGCTCTCCGCAGCTCGCTCCCAGCTCTGACGACCGACGACCCGACCTGACGGACGACCCGACCTGACGGACGACCTGACCTGACGACCCGACCTGACGGCCGACCGACCTGACGGCCGACCGACCTGACGGCCGACCGACCTGACGGCTGCCCGACGACCGACCTGACGGCTGACCGACCTAACGGCTGACCTGACGGTTGACCGACGACCCGACCTGACGGCTGACCGACGACCTGACCTGGCGACTGACCAACGACCCGACCTGACGGCCGACCGACCTGACGGCTGGCCGATGACCCGACCTGACGAACCCCCAGCTCTCCAGCTCTCTATTACACTCCTTAGCAACGAACTACGAATGGCTTGATCCCCAATCCGGGGTACGTAGGCAGCCCTCCGGGCACAGCTATAAATCTCCTCTCCCTCCTCATTTGCCGACCGGGACGCAACCGGCTCTATCTTAACAGAAAATCCCCGAACCTCCCCGATATAAATTGATTTGTGGGAGACGTGCTCAAACACGGATCAACAATTGGCGCAAAAAGGAGGGGGTTTGAGGATTTTTCTACACGCAAAGAGTAGCTCGGCAAATGTCGGGAACATCGCCCTCATCTCCGAACAGCTCCATACATATAAGTTCCAAGCTTATTTTATTTTTTACTCTTTTTATTCTCCTTGAGCCGAGCTCATCTCGCAAACACTCGACAAGATAAGTGCCGAGCCCAGACTCGTACTTAAGCTTAAGAGCCATCCAAAGCCGAGCTCATCTCGCAAACACTCGACAAGATAAGTGCCGAGCCCATCCTCGTACTTAAGCTTAAGAGTCATCCAAAGCCGAGCTCATCTCGCAAACACTCGACAAGATAAGTACCGAGCCTAGCCTCGTACTTAAGCTTAAGAGTCATCAAAATCCGAGCTCATCTCGCAATGCATAAATTCAACAAGTGTCGAGCCTAGTCTCGCACTTGCGCATAAGATTTTAAACTCTAATCAAGTTCGCCCTTACTTGCAGGTTAACATATACCGAGGTAAGACTTGTTTCGTCCGCCGACTTCGACACTCGTTCGCCGAACTTGGGGGAGGGCTATTGTAGGTGTGGGGATGAGCACATCCCCTTTTTAGCCCATTCCAAAGCAAAAAGCCCAACACCAAAAGCCCAATATCCATTGTGCAGATACGGTACTGTTCACCGACTTGCCCGACACTGTTCACCGATCTGCCCGGCACTGTTCACCGACCTGCCCGGCACTGTTCACCGACCTGCCCGGCACTGTTCACCGACCTGCCTTGTACTGTTCACGACATGCCTTGTACTGTTCACGACATGCCTTGTACTGTTCACTACCTGCTCGACACTGTTCACGACATGCCTTGTAATGTTCACTACCTGCTCGGTACTGTTCACCACATGCCTTGTACTGTTCACGAACCGTCACGTCATCCCCAAAAACCGGAGAGCTGTCTGCTCAACTCCCACTATAAATACCCCCTTGGAGTTCATTGTCAAACATCCCCATTCTCAGCTCTCCCACTCTCTCTCTAGGTTATTTTCCCTCTCTAAAAAGATCTCTCCCAGCTATCCCTAGCTCTCTGCAGCTCTCCCAGCTCGGCGCAGCTCTCCCAGCTCTCCGCTCCCTGCAGCCCTCCCAGCTCTCCGCAGCTCGCTCCCAGCTCTGAGGACCGACGACCCGACTTGACGGACGACCCGACCTGACGGACGACCTGACCCGACCTGACGAACGACCCGACCTGACGGACGACCCGACCTGACGGACGACCTGACCTGACAGCTGACGACCCGACCTGACGGCCGACCGACCTGACGGCTGCCCGGCTGACCGACCTGACGGCTGACCGACGACCCGACCTGACGAACCCCCAGCTTTCCAGCTCTCTACTACACTCCTTAGCAACGAACTACGAATGGCTTGATTCCCAATCCGGGGTACGTAGGCAGTCCTCAGGGCACATCTATAAATCTGCTTTCCCTCCTCATTTGCCGATCGGGACGCAACCGGCTCTATCTTAACAGAAAATCCCCGAACCTCCCCAATATAATTTGATTTGTGGAAAACGTGCTCAAACACGGATCAACAAAAGCCCCCAAAAAGAGTTCGAATAACCCTTGCTCCCTACGCTTGGCCAAGTTTCTAGTTGAGCCAAACTTAAATGTCCTTATTTTATTCGAAAAAGCCGTTTTTCTTGTTGACCCTTTCAAACAATCTGACCGTTCAGAGAAACCCTTTTGATCCTACCGAACCTTTTCACTGCTTAATATATTAGACCAATTCACGCACAAAACAAGTAGTATTGTTTAGGTTTTAGTAGTTCATCGTTATTAAATATTAACTTGATTTTAAAAAATTTGCACGTACGCTTAAACGCTTACAAATTTAAGCAAGATTAGGTCATTGTCCGATCGAGCGAAGGACTATACCACTTCTCTTACATTGAACAGATCCTGTCAATATTTTAGTTTGATTTTCCTAAAGTCTAGTTGACATTACAAAGTCAAAGTATTAGTTTAATACAAAAACAAATTTTTATTAGTAGCAAATTCCCATATATAAACTATACAAAGCCATATCCTTCAACATAGATTAGTCTCTATAGAAATTCTATCACAATTGTTTTTTTTACCATAGAAACTATGGGATTAATGCCTCAATCGCTTTTCAATCTCAAAAGTTTCTCTAACATAATCGTAATGTAAGTCAATCCATTTTGTATAACCTATAATTCTATAAAGTTTTTCGTTAATTTTTTTTGAATATAAAGCGTTTTAAATCGAATGTCAGACAATTCTTTGTTTTTCATTATTGTAGGAGAAGATACATTTTGATCCAAAAAGCCTCTCAAAGGGCGTATGCAATAGGAGGCAGCCAAGAGAAGCTATCGTGGACAGCAGACCGTGAAACCGGATACTACAGACCTGAAACCATAGCAAAAGAGTTAGATCCATACGTTGTGACAACCTCTAAAAGTGAAGTTAAAACGAGGAGAGGAGAAGAGTTATGGTGGATGCCTGATCCGGAAACCGGATTCTATCGGCCCGATACTTTTGCGAGAGAGCTCGACGCGGTTGAGCTACGCTCAATGCATTCCAACGAGAATAAAAAAACCTTGTGAGCCAAATGATCTCTACATGTGTGGTTTCTTTTTAATTCTAGTTCATTGATTTGAAGTGTGAACTAAGAAGTATTGGCAGATTATTGTTCGCCTCGGTGTCGGTGCCTCTTCTCATATATGATATGTTCAAGATTGCTTCTAATGTTTGGTTTCTATGTTGTGAATCTTTCAGTACTGATATGTTCAAGATTGCTTCTAACTAGTTAACAAGTTGTCACGTCTTATTTAAGATAAATAAGATCCATTATTTATATATATGAAAAGATATAAGAAAAGAAATGAAAAGATATAAGATATTAGTTTTGTTTGGAGAAGTCCCATTATGAAGTTAAATTCTCTTGACTTCCATTATTTGTTTTTAACCAAAAAGAACAACCTTAAGAAATTTTCACGGTTTTTTTAATTAGTTGATGATATTACCGATGATAATAAAACTTGAAAATTTGAAGTTATTTTACCAAATTCAGTCTTTAAAAAAATATATAAGACTTTCATTTGAAAAACTGGTATAAAGTTTACATGTTTCAGTTAAAAAAAGAAAAAGAAATTAAATTCAAAGTTCTAAAAATTTGACCAAAATAGAACTGAAATTTAAACAACCAACAGTGAAGAGATCGATAAACCTCAAAACACTAAATAATGATGTATTTTCTGAAAAAAAATCTATTGTCAAATATATAATTGGCCACCGTGACTAGTTGAAGAAACAAGTGTTCTAGGAAAAGAGTTATACCGGCTAAGTGTTTTTTTATGAAACAATTGAATATAGTATGAAATTTGGTGATTTTTGTTTTTCCTATGAACGGAGTTAGTAGATGATCATGGTTTAGGAAACACGCTTAGGTGCTATGAAAAACTTGATCAAAGTTACCAAACGAGGCGAGGAGATACTTGGCATGCATTTTATCACAACCTAATGGATTCATATATTATTATTTTTTGCATTTTACGAGTAATGTGACATAAAAAGTACTTATTATTGAGATGGAAATTGACCTTCGTTCGTAACAAATTAAAAAAAAAATTATATTGAAGGGACCTAAAACTTATACGTACGCAGGAGCCAGGAAAAGCCCTATGGATTTCAAGTATATGTAATTTTGAGACTAGTATATTTAAATTACAAAACTAACATGGATGCCGACTTAGCTCAGTGGTAGAGCGCGTGACTTTTAATCACGTGGCCGTGGGTTCGATCCCCACAGTCGGCGATCTTTTTTGTTTTTTGTTTTTTTAAGTAAATTGTAGACTATGTTTTTATTTGCAATGCACCAAATGTCTTATACTTTAAACAAAAGAAACACATATGGCTGAAAATATCAGGGCACAACAAACATAACATTTGATACGAAGAGAAATAAAAAGTTGGTTGGTCTTACACTGAGTTTTCTTCGAACACTGGTATATGAAATTTTACCAGAGATCTAATACTTAAATATATAATTCAGCAACGCATTGTATAATTTATTCGACATGGATTCCTTGAAATCCTATATATAATAGAGTTATCTTTTCATACAGCAAAACCACAAATTTTAACTTTAAATCATATTTAAAATATTTATTTAATACATATTTATTTATATTTATTATTATTTAATATAAATCACAAAAAAACTTAGCGTAAATAAATAGAAAAACGTGATAATTCGATATTAAAAATTAAAAAAAATTATAATATTAATTGAATAAAAAAATAATGAAATATTTTATTAAAAATAATGTATTGTTAGATTTTCAACCAAAAACTTGAATTAAAAAATTATCCTATTTAAAAGGTTAGAATGTGTTTATGAAATTAATAATGTAAAATAGATTTTACTTCATATTGTTGTGGTTCAGATATGAATCCTTAGCTCAGGTTGAGTTCACGATCGATCAATTGTAGAAGAGATTAAAAAAGGGTAGAAGAATGAAAGAGAACGACACATAAAATTTGGTAACCCAATTCAGGTCTTGATGTGAGATCTCTACATCTGGAGCTTGACGATACAAGCAAACAATCCACTATAAAACTTTTTGGTACATCACAAGAGATTGATGATACAAGAAATCACCATGAACACCTGTCATATATATCTCTCTCAATCCTCTCACGTCTCTCTATCTTCTGTTTCTAGATACTTCTCAACAGACAACCCCTATTCTCTCTTATGCGTAGAGAAGATCCGGTCCAGCCTGACTTAACCAAATTAATTATCTCCAATTAACTTCTGAACCAATTAAGCATAAAACCAGACCGGTATAAGCTCAATTAAACATGTGATGATATCATACCTTCGACTAACACATATAGTGAAAAAAAATATTTACTCAATTTTGATCCAAGAATATATAGTTTTTTATAATGAAATTTACATTATTTGAGAGTCACAAAATACTATAAATTTGTGATAAAGATAAATTTTTACAATTAATTTTACAAGGTTGGGAACATGTAAAATATGACAAAGATAAGAATAAATAAATATAAGTATGGATAAACGATAGTAGAAAAAAATAGATTTGAAAATGGACTAAATGATTATAAATAGTCATAACTAAATAAAAAATAAGTGTTACGAGATCAAAAATTCAAAAGAAAATCAAGGATAATTAAGTTTTTCGGAAATCTCTCTACAAATTTGTTTTAGAAAAGGAAAAATTATGTCAAGAATATCTTTTTTTTTCTTTGCTTACATATACAATAGATGGAAATCGAGTATTTATACGTAAATTTCATTGGAGCCATATAAGAAAAACTTGATATTTTTTACATGTCTTGAAATTTTAAAGTGTTATGATATTGTGTTTAAAAAAATGTTTTAAAAAAAACAATATTGAGAATGTTCAAACACCACCACAACAAAACAAACATGTAAATAGTGATACAAATTATTTTGTATCATATCGCTAGTGGAAATGTGATGAGGACATCCCAAAAGAACCGGATCAAGATCAACCCGAACTGGACCAAGCACCGATTATTCCACAAGGAGCCATCACAAGGACTCGGGCAAGAACACTTCAACACAAATTCAACATGTTCGCCAAAGGAATTATGATTCAAGACTAGAAGAGTTTCAACAAGAACCAAATACACGACCAATACAAGCTTCTCAAGCTACTTCTCGGCTACAAGGAAGGCCGTATGGAAGGTTCAACTGGGGGAGGTCAAAACAGTGGAATCTCCACTAAGGGAGACCATTTCCACCGACCAAGTGACCCTAAAAATCACTTTGGTCGAGACACTTTTCCGTTTACTCGAGCAGATCAAGAGGAGCCCATACGCAAGCATTTCCCCCGCTATAAAGACCACCCAACTGAGGGAGACCACGCCGATGAAATTGTCATTGAGGAAGACCACTTCCACCGACCAAGTGACCCTGAAAATCACTTTAGTCGAAATACTTTAGAGTTTACTCAAGTGGAACAAGAGGAAGCCAACCGAGCGCATTTCCCCGACCAAAACTACGACCCAACTGAGGGAGATCAAGATGGTCGAATCTCAATTGAGGGAGAGTATTTTCGTCGACCAAATTCCCATGCATAACAGATTGGTCGAGCCATAACATGTCTGGATCGAGCCCAAATGGAAGTTACCCCACAAAACTCTTTCCTCGGCCCACTCGTCCCAATTGAAGAAGTTTGGCCTTTTTNAGAACCGCTATGGCTCTGATACCAAATTTGAAAGGACCGCTTTTTTTTTTTTTTTGCAATAATAATAAACAACAATTATTACAACACAAGAACTCACAAGTTCTACAGCTTACACAAGCTAACGATACAACAACAAAACAACTGGTATCGATCGATACCCCCATGGTGTCGATCGATACCCCAACAACAGAAGCAAGCCCCAGGTCCTAATCATCCCCTCCTCACCGCCTCGATTCCACGATCACGCCTTATCTTTACCTGCATCGACAAAAGTGATGCATCAACATTTGGCTAACCAAATGCTGAGTGAGATTGATCATCCCAACAACAGGCTATCAATAAGCACAACAACAGCAATATTAAATAGCCAAACCAAGAATTAATTAACACCAATTAAAACTTCCCGCACAAAGCAACTGGTATCGATCGATACCTCGCTACTATCGATCGACACCCAACCAACTCACGACTCCCAACAAGGGACCAGTATCGATCGATACCCCCATGGTGTCGATCGATACCCAACAACACACGACCCCCAACAAGGGCCCAGTATCGATCGATGCCCAAACAACACACCAGTATCGATCGATACGACACGACTCGAGTCTATCCACAAGGGATACTCCCAACTCGAGGCCACCGCCAAAGGACTAGTATCGATCGATATCAACATGGTATCGGTCGATACTCCCTGCGATTCCCAACCACCTCCGCGAGATCTCACCCAGAACTCGCCAGGACCACACACAGAAAGCACCAACAAAGCTTAACAACACACACACACAAGCTTACATGCTAACCTTTGGTCCCAACTCACCTTAGACACGATGGAACGAGCTCTAGAAGACCTCTCCTCTTCTCAACAGCTCACGCCCCAGCCAAGCTTCTCCCAAGCTCTCCTTCGAGCTTCTCTCCAAGCTCGAATCCTCTTGATCTCGCAAGATCAAAGCCTCACCAAGCTTCACCAAGCTTCTCTCGCTCTTTCTCTCCTTCTCTCTCTCTCTCTCTTTTTCTCGACCTTCTCCTCGTCTTATCCTCACAAGGACATCCTTTTTATACTAGAAAGAAGAGAAGAGAAGAAACGACAAGGGGAAAAACCCGGCTGGTATCGATCGATGCCTGCCAGTATCGATCGATACCGCCCCCGGAACAACCAGAATTAATTATTCCCCACAATAATCAATTCTTCCGGAACCACGGG